>OZ014456.1:7542571-8048050 GCA_963966035.1 Acleris laterana | reverse complement strand
AAATTACCAAAGTTTGTTCCTTGAATACAAACGTAATTCGTGCGGAACCTCTGACTCATGGGCGAGTAAGCCAGTATTACAGATGTTTATCGTTAAGGATCGCAAATATTAGTACGTGTTACGCATGAAAACTCATAATCGAATGCTGTAGCATTAAAGCGAGCCCTGAGGTAGCATGCGTGCACGTTTAGTTGCCCATTTAAAATTGTGCGCACGACTAAACCAGTCTAGCGCATTGTTTGGCTCCAACTTGTGTCAAGTTATTTGCTGTCTTGTCATTGTTTACATACCACCAAACGACCGACCAAAAAACCTTGATAGCAGAAAAGTGGAATAGATTGAATTTTGTTTTGTACGTCATAATAAAACAAGGTCGATAAGGTGTCATTTGTTCTTTCTCAGGAAGGCTTAAGCTGCCTAGACTGGAAACTAGATATGAAATGTATTAATTGTAATTATTGTATCTACTTCTGTAAGTTTAAGTTTCATTTGTAATAAAAAGAATGTCAATAAAAAACGACGTTTCATTTCACCATCAATTAAAACGAGCTTAAACAGTTTGTAAAAAATGTATCAATAGTAGTTTATAGCCAGTATACATGTTGTAGTTTAAGTTGCTAGAAGAGTCCCTCGATCTCCATGGTGGCGGTGTTGAGGTCGATGTCGTAGATGCTGGGCCGCGTGGGCAGGCCGGGCATCTTGGAGATCTCGCCCACCATGGGCACCACGAACGACCCGCCCACCGACACGAACACGTCGCTGATGCGCAGCGCGAAGCCCGAGGGCGCGCCCTTCACGGCGGGGTCGCCCGTCAGCGAGTTGGACGTCTTCGCCATGCAGATCGGGAACTTGTCGTAGCCCTGAAACGAGTCAGATGCGGTATACTTTCAGAGCTTCTCAGCCTGAAGGTGGCGCCTACGCGGATGGAAAGGACGGCGCCTTAAACAGGGGCTCTACTCGTTCAAATAAGAATACAACCCGTTTGGGGTAACTTAAAGGTACTAAGTATTTGTAATAATAATCTTACTGGATCTGTAACGGCCGTACTCGGAGTCAGTTAATGACAATTATCTATGTTGTTCCTTAGAGACGATTGTTCATCAACAGTTTGAAAAAGAAACGAATTAACTGTCTTTAAAATTTCTCTGAGTACGGTCTACGGTGGCAGTGATACGAATATACGGTCTCTGTTTAGAGCTAGGAGCGACAAAACTTTAGCAAATTAAATTAAATTGATATTACTTGCACATTTAGTTATATTCAGGAAAACCCGTAAGTAGTAATATACCATATCGGTTCTACTGGTAACTAAAATGTGCAAATAACATAAATTCATATTTGAATAAAAACGTTTGATCGGAACCATGTTTTAAATAAAACTTGTTTACTGATCGTCATCAGTTCATCAGTTTAATCACCCATCAGCCGAAAGACGTTCACTGCCAGACATAGGCCAAGAACCGCAACTGGCGGGTCGAGTGCCTAACGTGTAGACTGAGTGTGGAAAGCCGCAGACTGAAAACGAGCGCTGCGCAGACTCGAGCATTCGCCCGGTGCTCGCAGCACTCGCAGCAGCAGTCTTTGCCTTTTGTCACCCCTTTTTTTTGTTATAATTACTTTTGTGTGTTTTCACTGGTTTTGGATGACAATAAATACTAATTGTTATTCTAACTGATTAAACAAGTTATAATGACCTTTTCTGTGAACACCTTGATCTTCTCGAGCGCGCTGTCGGTGTACTCGACGCTGCCGGCGCCGTACATGCCGACGGCCACGGCGCGGATCTTGTCCTGGATGGACAGCTCCAGCGGGTACAGGAAGCGGAAGTTGGCGGGCGCGGCGCACGCGGCCTCCACGGCGTCGGCCAGCGCCAGCGCGCCCGCGCCGCCCTGGGCCCAGTGGTCGCACACCACGGCGCCGTGCGCGCCGTTCTTCAACGCGTAATCGCGAACTAGGTTCAGTTCAGCTTCTGTGTCGTTGCTGGAGAGAAAATACTAACTTATTATACCGGTACACTTTGTAGAGGATTTTTTTTGTAGGTGTGTGTGATTTTCATGTAACGAATGTACTAGTTTGCATTTTGCACAAAACAAACTGCATAACTTCGAATTCTATAATGAAAAAATGGTATGAATTATCGTGCATAATCACGTGCATATATTTAAAAGTACTACCATTTTTTTCTTTTGAACCTAACCTAGCCGAAATAATAAATAATTAAGAAGAAATTGACTTAAAATGCACATTACAAGAAAATTATCGTTATTTTTCGATAATTAAGTGTTATGTTATTTTATCGTACTAATTTCGTCGAACGCGTTGTTCTCTGAACCTCTTTAGATTTCAGGGTTTGTTACATAGGCAAAGCCTTACGGAGAAATAAAAACACTGCTGTAACATCTGACCAAAACTTGAGTCTGAATTTGTTTAGTCTGCGCCGCCGGAGCATGCCGTCGACCACAGCTGTGCTCTGGAAACCTTTTTGTTTATTAGTGGCACACTCATATTTTTTAGACTAAATTCTCATGTTGAGTTTAGTTTACCTATAAACAATTGTGCAATTGGTTTTGTTTGTATCGGATAAGTGTCATGGTCATGACACTCATGACTCATGACCATGACCTGAAAACAGTATACCCTCATTTCAACAAACTTGTTCAACATTCGCCTCGGGTTAAGCCCATCATATTTCTTTGATTTGAACCGTCGGCGCGAACCATCTTAACGGGGTTAATGCGTACGTCACTTTTATACACCGTGGGCCCGTATAACCCGAGGGATTTTAACCATCGATTTTAGAGCCCAATTGGAGTATATAAAGTAGTATAACATGTAGTCCAATAACGCACGATTCCCGAGATTTTTATTATTTAAAAATAAATTCCATAGTTAATTTAATTTGAACTCTTGTCACCTTAGCTTAAAGCATTATTTACTAAGAAAGATTCATGTTGTAAGTAGCACTATCATCAACATACAACATAAATTAATTAATCGATTTCTTAGTAAATAATGCTTTAGGTTAAAGTGACAGAGTTCAAATTAAATTAACTATGGAATTGATTTTTAAATAATAAAAATCTCGGGAATCGTGCGTTATTGGACTACATGTTATACTACTTTATATACTCCAATTGGGCTCTAAAATCGATGGTTAAAATCCCTCGGGTTATACGGGCCCACGGTGTATATCATCCCAAACAATTTGCGTTGTAGCGTCCTTCTTCGTACGACGTAATAAAATAAGACCACACTCGGCAGATTCTGCATTTGTTAAATCTTAAAATTACATAATTTTAAAACTGACAACAATATCGTTATAATGGTAATTCCATGTTTTGCTAAATCCGCGTTAGTCTGATTATTAGTTAGTTACTCTGGCCCTGTGAGCTGATATTTCTGGGTCGTTGGTAGCAGAAAATTCCAAATTACGGTAGCTTCATCCCTATCACTCGTAATTCGAGACTAATATAAGAGAAATTGATGGAGCTGACGTAACTTCGAATTCGATTTAAAAAATAGCTAGGGTCTCTGGTGGGATTGTAAGCGTGAGAGTACTGACCCGTGTCGGTTGACGGCGATGACGACGGGCACGCCGAACTGGTTGCCGTTGTCGATGTGCTTGCCCAGGTTGCACAGGCCCTTCTGCAGCAGCTCTAGGTTTTCCTGTAAACCATATCAATCGGTTAAAAATTGCAATATTTCAAATTTTGAATACTTACTTTGAGTGTAATGAAATATTGTGGTATCTAGTAGATGATCTGATGGAGTGGGAAGGAATTCGATAGTTTGGTCTCAAGCAGATGAAAACTACAAAAACCAGTCAAGTGTGAGTTGGACTCGCGCAACGAGGGTTCTGTACCGCCGCACAGTAGGTAATTATATGTATTCCGATTTGAACGCCATTTCGAATCGAATCAGCGCGAGCACCAGTAGATATAAGTGTAAACTAAACTTAGTATGAGTGATTTTTCTTTAGGGTTTGTACTTTAGTCACAGGTACCAAATTTGACGCTCGTATGTTTTACCGTTTTAAGACACGACAAAAATAAAATACGTTGAAAACACGTTTCATGTATGCTCCGACCCACTTAATTATTTAACTTATTAATGTTTTTTTAGTAAATTCGGCGTAATAAAAGTTTGAAAAAAAAACCCGCTACCTATCTATTAAGGTTAAAAAAATACAGCTCTTGAAATTTAGGATGGACGGACGGACGGATAGGCATATAAAACACAACACAACACAGTCGGCAACAAAAGCTTGTATTTAGTTTTTTTTCTTGTGATAAAGTAATGAATAAAGTAAGCGCTGACCTGCACGTAGACGTCGTGCAGCGGCGCGCCGGCGCTGACGGCGGGCCCGCCGCCGTGCATCTTGAGCGCGCGCACCGTGCCCACCACCACGGCGCAGTGCGGCCGCTCGCCGCTCGCGCGGCACTTGATGTCGAAGAACTTCTCCATGCCTGCACGCCCACCGGGACTTATCAATCATGACCGGCGACCGGTATCAATGTTTCCACGAAAGTATAACATGGATATGATTGTATTTAAATTTCGTGCACAATTAAATTATATTAAAAATGTATCGAGGTTTTAACATGTCTTAAACGATGAAATATCAGTTTACAACTACGGCCCTCTCACATCTGTTGATGTAAAAAGGTCATTGACTATATCTTTAATGTTAAAAGGAATCGATTGACAATATCAAACATAGAAAAAAATACGATAATTTACTATAACAAATAAAATTCAGTGACTTTTAACAATATAATTATGGTTTTATATTTTTCATCACACTTGCACGTAAACAGTATCTAAACATATAGGTTAACTTGGCCGCAATGCCCCATATAAAACCCTCGACCTTTCTTTTTACCATAAAACCCAAGGTCGGTAAGTAATTTTTTTTTAATTTTTAGCATAGCACACAGGTCATGCAAGTTCAAGCAAAGAGTTTACACGCAATTGAAAAATTGTCTTAAAATGTTATTTAAACAGGAATTTCATTGCAATCTCGCTACATGTTACTTAAATACTCAATTAATGTTCTTGATAATCGATTTTAATAGTTTTCTGTATAAAAACGTGTTTTTTTTTACAGTCCTTCAGGGCTGTATGTATACCTACGTAAGTATTTGCCCCTATCGTTTCTGAACGAAACATTAGTATAATATGTGGAGTCCGCTCGCCATACGCTTAAAAAAAGTTCAAGTAATTCGTAATAGATAATAGTTGTGCTGACTTGTGTATTAAAGCTATAATTCATAGTTATTTACATTTTATATTTGAAGACTAGTAAAAAAGTTATAAAAATTGTCGTCGTCATTGTCCAATGAGTGTAATTTAAATGCAACACCGCGAGATATCATCCATGCAGCAAAAACAATTAATGCTGTATCTCTGTAATGTTATTGTTTGGTGTACAATAAAGTGTTTTGTTGTATTGTAATGAAAATCTTTATTTATTTACTCGCAAATGTGATGAAAAACATTGTATGTTTCACGGGCGGTACGGGAATGACGATACTAGAGCCTCGATCGTAATTCCTTACTTACCGACCTTAATACACAATGTACTATAACAACAGTATTATACATATTAGTCATTACGGTTGACTTTAAAGTGACATGAAGTGCTACCGATCGCCGATCATTACCTACTTATCAACCACTATGTAGACTACCCTTCCTAAATCAAGTAGTAGCATCACAAATTCAACAACCAAAGCAGTTTCAGTTCTATTCTGTTAGTAATGAGGTTAATATTTCATTACGGGTTTCATCTGAGATACTGCCTATCTAAGAGGGCAGAGTAGACTTCAGGTATTATTGAACTGATTCTTGCGTCATGACGGATTCGACGTTATTTTATACGTCGGATAGACCGGCGGTTAAATACAGCACAACCTGCCCGCGATTTATTTGTCTCTTGTATTTTTAGTAGTCAATACCAACGAGACGCATTAAGACAAGCTAAAAAGTCCAGAGGAGTTAACCGTGCAGCAGTGACATTATTTCCTTTTGCAAGAGAATATCTATAATAATACAAGGATTAAGGTTGGTAGATCGTGCCTACTCTATCGAAGGTAGCTACTGATTTACTATCCAATTCGATAAGCTATAAGCTGCAAAATACTTATTTACTTTAAGTACTAGTTAGCCGGTATACCTTGCTTCCTTTTCTATAACATAAATCGTTTACGGCTACGCTCCTAAACTGCGCGCAAAAAGGGATGTATTCGAAGTTGCGAATTAAGTGCTTCTTACTAATCCACCAACCATCCTATTTAAGCGGTGTCGCACTCACCGATGTCGGACCCGAAGCCGGCCTCGGTGGCGACGTAGCCCTGCTCGCCGGCCAGCTTGAGCGCGATCTTGTCGGCCAGGATGGAGGAGCAGCCGTGCGCGATGTTGGCGAAGGGCCCCGTGTGCACCAGCACCGGCGTGCCCTCCAGGGACTGCATCAGTGTCGGCTCGAAGGCGTCCCGCAGCAGCACCATCAGCGCGCCTGTCATGCCCTGCACATACAAACCTGTACTGCATATTCTACCAAATAACACGTATATGTTGACGAAAAAGTTTGGAATAGTAGATTGTTACAATGAGACAAAACGATATATGTATTGCCGGCGAGAGGAGAGAAATCCCCAAGTGCAGTGGGAATACTTATTAGAGGATAATTCTAAGTATAACAACAAAGCGACACCAAGACAACAATATCATATTCCTGTTCAGAAAGTAAGAATTTTCATATACTTAACGTTCGCGCAGCCTAAATATCTTGGGATGCAATTGAATTACTGTTGTCCAAAGATATCAATTCACATTTGCTACCGCAAATTAATAGCAAATTGTCCAGCCCCGGCAGCTCCGATGCCGAACCGGTATTTTTGCGAACAGGTGAAGTGAAAAATATGAACTAACACAGTTACCACGCTAAATGACCAGCCTCCAAACGACTCTAACCATTGTAAAACTCACAATTAAAAAAACTAGTATTGTATGCATTACACAGTAGAGCCCTAGTTAGGCTAAGACACTCAATCAATGTGACCACAATCAAAGATATAGTTACCAGGTCGTCTGCGGTGACGGGGTTGCCGCTCCGGTCCAGCGCGACCACCATGCTGGCCAGCCGCTGCTTGATGTCCTCAAGGTCCTTGCCGAGCGCTAGGATGGCCATGATCTCCGAGGCCACGGAGATGTCGAATGCAGTCTCGCGCGTGAAGCCCTTCTCGGTCGGAGACTGGCCCACGGTGATCTTGCGTAGGTAGCGGTCGTTCAAGTCCACCACTAGAAAGTAGAGGTTAGGTTACGGAAGAGCAGGTAGTGGCTGTGAGAGATGGATATTTAAGCGATATTACAAACACAGAACCAGCGATCTCCACCTTTAAATTTTTCGTTACTTACCATCTGGTGGTATCGCTGGTCGGCCAGGCTTTGATTTAATAATAGTAATATACCCATGTAGTCGTAATAGCTTTCATTAGACAAGAAAAAAAAAGGCACAGGCGGTTTCATTAACAGACCACACCGCTTCGGTAGTCCCTGCTTTTTTAGCTTAAAACCTAAAAAAACCTAGTGTACAAAAGTAATTTAATCAAAACAACCCGAGCCTAAACTCACCTCTGTTCCACATAATTTTCGTAGTATCAATATTTAGCCTTGCGAATTTGGTCTTTTCTTCGTCAGTCAGGGAGTCAGGGTCGGTCTTGTGGATGCCGAGCCGCTGCAGCCGCCTCAGCTGGATCGCGGAGAACTTGCGCACGCCCTTGATCCGCGGCACCAGGCGGTCGTAGAGCGGGCCGTCCTTCTGGGTGAGCTCGTGGAAGATGCGCGCGTCCATCTGGGCCGCCAGCAGGTTGTTGGCCGCGGTCACCGCGTGGATGTCGCCAGTCAGGTGCAGGTTGAAGTCCTCCATCGGGATCACCTGCGGAAAATGGTAGCTGGAGACTTGAGAAAGCGATGATGCACATCGTATTCGGAAAAGTTAGTTGCTTTCTCTTCCAGCTAATCATACCCTAACAGCTAACCCATCCAAAAACCAATTGAGAAAGCAAGACGCAAGACTAAAGGTCATCGCACACTTCAAAGCCCCGGCGCCAGATCAGCACCGCCTCAGCTCAAAGTGAAACATTGAAAAGTGAGCTTTGATTTGTGTTATCTAGTACGATAGGTAATAGATTTTTAGTATGAGTATTTCGATACCTTAGTTCACAATTGTACTAATTACATTTCAAAAGTTATTGTAAGTAATTAGTATGATTGTGCACAAATAATAAGTTCGTAACTTTACTGGCAAAAACAAATCATTTAGTAGATACGATTGTGCACTAAGGGATCGATTTGTAGTTTTGGCTGTAGGGAGTGGGGCACGCAACTACCTACCGGAATGGCACTTTTAGAGTTTAATATATCCTAAACGGCCCGACAAAACTAAAAAATGATAGTGACATAAGTTCACATAATGGTTTTTAATAGCTATCCAACAATATATTACACGATATTACATGTATATTATAATACACAAAATAACTTTCGTTTTTCAGGTAGGTACGGGAAGTACTAACCGTAAAAGAAATTATTTTAACATTACATATATACAGATAGACAGACGGACATGGAGAAACTAAGGGTCCCTAGTTTAACTCTGGAATCCGGAACCAATAACCCTTGTCTGGCAAGGGTAGAACTATCAAAACTGTCTGGCAAGTAAGGAAACATCTTTTCATAGTTCCCCAAGTAACGTATATAAAATTC
Organism: Acleris laterana; assembly: GCA_963966035.1. Classification (NCBI taxonomy): domain Eukaryota; kingdom Metazoa; phylum Arthropoda; class Insecta; order Lepidoptera; family Tortricidae; genus Acleris; species Acleris laterana. The sequence goes on along the minus strand of OZ014456.1, from coordinate 8,039,284 downwards.
AGCTCAAAATAAAGTAAGTATGATTATTATTTATTAGTTACATATATTAGCGGTTTTGGTATCGTTAGGAAAACCGCTATTACATAAAATTATTTGTCCTCAAGAGCAGGATTTTGTGAATAACTTTTGAACCATTGAACACACGGTATTGTTTTATTCCCATACAAAATATATGGCCCCAGATAAAAGGTGTTATCACAAATAAATATAGGTATGTCCATGCATGACCGCAACTAGACATTAATCCACGAAAAAAATATGCGATTGATGAATGGGAAAAAGTTCGTGATCACGCTATGAAATATGTGAACATAAAAGTTTTAAACACATGAACAAGACCTCTACTCTATTCTACGGGTAAAACCATATTATTTTTGATTGGTTATATTGTTTTTAACTCTGTCACTATTAATGTCAAGTAAGTAAGAGCTATCGTAACATCGGCAATACGATAACATTTACCTACATGTCAAAGATTTGTAAGGTAAGGTAAGGTATACTTAATTATTGTAAAGAGTTAGAACTGTGAGTTTGTTTGTTCGTATGTTGGGAGTAATCTCTGTAACGACAGAAACTATAAAAAAACACTTTTTGAGCTACAGTATCCAAGTCTGTATTTTGTTTCGATAAAAACCAAGGCAAAGTAAGGGCGGATCGCTATTTTATGATATAGTTTATCTTTTTTTTTTTTACGTCGTTTATAGTACAGTCTTTTACAATGTTCTATTCGTCAAACTGTAGCGGTGGCACAGTCTGTTGGCGAATTTTAAAAACACTTACAGTATCTGTGACCTACATTAGTAAATTATATTAGGTATTTAATTATAATAAAAACTAAAATCTATGCTTAGGAGCCTTTATCGGACAATGTAGACAGATGCAAGCCCGTACATAGGTACATACATACATAAACTCACGCCTTTATTCCCAGAGTGGGGTAGGCAGAGCTACAGAATTTCCAAGAACTATAAAAACTTTTTGATAATTCTGTAACCACATTTTCCACACTGTCTATACTTTTAGGTATTTAAAAAAATGTAAACATTCTAAACCACGTGACATTGTTAAACAGCCAATGAAAACAGTTTTATCGAACTTTGACGTACGACGACTTTGACGTCAGCCAATAGAAGCAGAACACTGTCTGCTTCTATTGGCTGACGAACTATACCACGTGGTGGTTTTGTTTACATTTTTTTAAATGCCTAAAAGTATAGACTATAGGCGAAGATGTTTACCAGTGTATTAGTGACAGGTTGCAAGCCCATCGCCTAACAAGTATTTTCGTACAAATACGTATTAACCTTATAGGTCTCTACTTAAAACTATTCTTGTGCCATCAGCCATCCGTCATCGTCAGTTGTCATTGACTAATAAAGTTTTGTATTTATTTGACCACAGATTTGACACGTTGTCGTTATGGAAGTGTTCGGAAATAGCTTGTTTCCCTCATGTCGATTGTTTATTAATGCACTACATCCGTATTACATAAATGTTTAAACTGTGTAACTTCGTACCTAGTAGGTAGTATATTTTTTTAACACTTACTAAATCGAGTGATAATATTTTAGTTTATTATATATAGTATTCGGCTATACTTACGTGTATAGGTATTAAAAAACTCTACGCATGTCGTTTGACTAGCTTACTTTTTACGCAGCGTGCAAAGTTTAAGTAAAAAATTATAAGATTTGAAAACTTCAGATTCTGGCCTCGCATATTATCTTATTTTATACAAAGGGCCCTTTCAGATCTTTTGTGCTATTAACCTCTTTCACTGTCTCTCAAACTCATTGGAACATGGCGACCGCTAGGGTTCGAACTAGTTACGAGCCGAAGCCGCTAGGTGGGTCTTGCTCGGCCCCGTGTACCGTCTACCGTGTGCAGTGTGTGGCGCGAGCGGTACCTGCGAGTAGCCGCCGCCGGCGGCGCCGCCCTTGACGCCGAAGGTGGGCCCCTGGCTGGGCTGGCGCATGACGGCGAAGGCGTTGCGGCCGCGGTGCGCGCCCAGCGCCTGCACCAGCCCCAGCAGCGTCGTGCTCTTGCCCTCGCCCAGCGGCGTCGGCGTGATGCTACACACGGACATACAATCGTTACACGAATTCAAAAATTCACGTTTATCATATATTATTAGTAGAGCTATAATGCATGGCTCGTTTCTAATCCTAAAACTAAACTCTTTTGTTCTGTAAGTTGTTCAAAATATGTCCAACTTATTAAGTAGTTATTTAAACTTAAGTTATTTTAATGTTGCACAACAAAAGTAGTTCAGTTTAGCGAGTAGAATCAATCGTTGCATTTAAAGCCCCAAGGTCAGAGGAACCCTTTATATGTGAAAACCAAGCGATATCTACCGACAACTTGAATCAACCAACTCGCCAGCGCCACCAGCGTCAAACAGCGCAACTAAAGTTTTCTACATCGAGCTAACGAAGTTTCTCCAGTCAGTTGACATACCTACTCGTATATACCAACTCTAACTTCATCCCAATGGACTTCGGTCCCCAGGCATAACACCCGCCTGAAGAGAGATCTCGCTATTAACACTCTCTTCCTACATATACACCGTGTTTTTTTTGATTTACGATAACTTCGGCATATTACTAGGTATACCCATAGAAACTAATTGGTAGATTAGATTTTTACATATTGCAAAAAAAAAAATTTTTTTCTGTTTAGAACAAAGTTATTGAATGTTATATCTTTGATCATTCTAAAAGGGCCTTTAGAGTTAACTAATAGTGAGTGTCAAATAATACGTCAATGTTGGCGTAACCATGGAATTAGTAAGTAATAACGTATATCTGGAAGGTGCATTCCACCGATAAAGCGAGCCGAATTAAATGTACCTGTATGTGGATCTGGGGATCTGTGTATTCCGTGTGGTCTCCTATAATTCGAAAATGACACTTGAATGACAACTTAATACTAGATTTTGTTTGAAAGCTTTCAATGCTTGTATTTTGTTCTACCTGCTCTTATTAAGAAGTTCAAGACGGCAGCTACTTTTTCTCAGTCTGTCCACGGATTCATTGACGGTTGACGGTTGACGTCTCCAAAATCGATCTGTGTGGTCCCAGATGCCCAGATATCGATTTTGGAGACAATCAGTTGAATAACTAAAAAGTTCAAGATGGCGGCTACTGTTCCTCAATTTGTCAACGGATTAGTTGTCGGAGACCACACAGATCCAAAGATCCACAGATATCGATTTGGGAGTAAGTTGAAGAATAAGAGTAACAGATGAATAAGTAAATATTGTTTCGTTTACTGCCCCACCGGCTTGTAAAATTAATTTATCCGTAAATTGCCATTCAAATAATTATGGTCACCTTTAGAAAGGGACGCAGTAAGCTTTAGTACATTTCTTTCGGCTCGCGTTATCGGTGTAGTGCACCTTCCAGATGTACCTACGTTAGTACTTACTAATTCCATGGACGCGTATACAAACCTAACAATTGGAAACTCTTTACTCATAAGAATTAAAAGACAATTGTTGTTATCAATTAAGAGCCTTTTATACTAGTTCAACGTGATTAACTGATTAAATTTAAAAATTAAATATCTTTAAAACCGTAAGAGTTATCATTTGTCTGTCTTTGGAAATTAACTTTATTTGACCTTAAGAACGTTCCCTTAAAGTTATCGTAAATCAAAAAAAACACGGTGTATATGTAAGTATGTATATATGTAAACACTTTATTGAACAAACAAAAGAGATAACAATTACAAAATAGACAAAAATGTAACGGATGTACAAAGGCGAACTTATCCCTAAGACATATAATCGAGGAAGAAAAAGAACTCCTATCTACATTAAGTAAGTGGTAGAACCAAATAATCCTAACTACATAGTCTGACTATGTTGTTAGGATTAATTGGTTCTACCACTTAGCGTAGTTATTGCTTTTTCTTCCACGATATATATTCGCAATGACGTTTTTGAAAACGGCTTTTACGATATCGGTGAAATTTGCAATAAAGGGCTTATTTACGGGGGCCAGAAGTCGATCTGTCAAGTTATCTCCTTATTATATTTTCGGGAAAATTAGTTTTAAACCGGACCAAAGCTCGGTCTTCCAGATAGGTACTATTAATTGAGCCTATACTAGTTAATACTAGCTAGTTTTTAATTACAGTAAACGAACTGGCTGCTTACCCCTATCGTAAAACATCGTAAATTAATTGTTTTTTTTTTTATAATAGCATCGTATTTATTAGCGGCATAAAATGGCAAACGAACACACGCCACCTGATAATAAGTAGACTCTAGAGGCCACTAGGAGGTTCACACATGATATATCATTTAAACTAGCGACCCGCCCTCGCTTCGCTTCGGTTTATGTGAGTTTTCTGTAACACCCGTACATAAACCAGAATCTATTATACATATAAACCTTCCTCTTGAATCACTCTATCTATTAAAAAAACCCGCATCCAAATCCGTTGCGTTGTTTTAAAGATCTAAGCATACATAGGGACAGACAGCGAGAAGCGACTTTGTTTTATACTATGTAGTGATTACGATTACAAATGAGGATTAACACATGCCTCAGAACTTAGTCATTTCATTTCAGTAATAATTGAGCTTCATTGGGCCACTGAAAAAGCCGGCGGCCGAATTTTTTCTCCCTATGCCCTAATTATACAACTCATCACGTGAGCTGCTGGTTCCTTTGCCTCCTCTGGTATTGTAGGTGCTGGCGGGCAACAGCACTCACTCACCCGCTCCATGACTCACTTATCCGATTCCTTCTTTCACAAATAACCTCTTCGAACTTACCCGGCAACGACGATGTATTTCCCGGGGCGCTGGTCGCGCAGCCGCTCCAGCACCGACAGCGCGATCTTGGCCTTGGTGCGCCCGTACTGCGACACCTCGTTGGGGGACAACCCTATTTCATTCGCTAACTCGCTGATGTCCTTGGGTTTCTGTGAACGCGCGATCACGATGTCGCTGGAAAATGTTGAAAAACCAATTTTATAAATAAATGGGAAAATCGTTTTCGAGATGATATCAGAAAATTGTAATGGTGCAGCTGTCAATAAGGACTGAAGTTTTCTTATCTTGTGATAATATTCATTCGGTTTGCCCTCCTAAATTTAAACCATAAAATTAAGTAGTATTTTAGCAAACATTTTTGTTTAGAATTACTATAGTACAACATAATAATATACAGGTTGCAATTTTCATGCGTCAACCAACATACGTTGAATTGACGCTGTACCGACGTTAAGTCCACGTAAATGGGGAAAAAACCACGTGTCGACGATGTAGATTACGTTACTATTTAAAACCAATGAGTCAATGTCATGAGGATGTCGTGTAGGTAAAATGACTAAATTGGTGTCCACTAAATATTTAACTGAAATACATTTTTATTGACTCATTGTGATAATATTTACCGCAGTATAGTGGTAGAGTAATAAAGGAAACAAAAATATATTTGGTTGTCGTCATTCATCACGGAAATGCCTGACAAATAAAAGATGGATTTACTTTTCATGAATCATCATCATGGCGACCAAAAAGGATGCTATAAAAATAATGCGGCGAAATCTTATGCGATGAGATTTTTATCGTGAAAATAAAATCTAAATGGGTGTCGAATTTTATGTACCATACCATCATCATTATCATTTTTGTCATTTAGATAGCACACGACAAATGACTAAAAAATATGAATAACTTTTAACATTTTCGCTGAACAGACACACAGTTACGAGCCTTTCGACGCATAATGCCAAAAACGCAAAACGCCATTTATACGCAAATCGCCAAATACGTGTATTGCCAAATCCTGGTTATGCCAAACACGCATAATGCCAAAGCTGCATAAAAACTAAATACGCTAAATGCCAAACACGTGTATTGCCAAATTCTGATAATGCCAAACACGTGTATTGCCAAATCCCGGTTATGCCAAATACGCATAATGCCAAATACGCATGACGCCGAAAATTTTAAGAAAGCCGTATGTCAAAATGTGGTTCACGTACGTTAACCATTAACCAGCTTGGCAAACAAGCATACGTCCTGCCTAATAATCAGGCAGGACGTAGGTATGCTTGTAGCCTATCCCCCTTACTAATATAATAAACGTTGAGTAACAACGGTGGCCTTTACCCAAATTGGGGTCTTTATCCAAAAAAACGAGTAAAGCCAAACTAACACACCTATTAGCATAGGACAATGACGAGACTCGCTGCTAATTTACCGTTATTACCAAGTGACAAAATGGTGGAAGGCTGGCAATCTATTCTAGAGACAAGTCCTAAAGATGAAAGTGCAACGAAATTTCAGACATATTTCGAGAAGCAGTGGCTCACAAAATTCCCCTTGGACTTGATAAGTGTGGCTGATAAACGCCACAGAACGAATAACGTGGTGGAAGGCTGGAATCATAGAATCAATACGCGAATCCACAGAAATCCTTCTCTCTTTGACTTCATACACAAACTGAAAAAAGAAACTATTCATAATGACAGAAAAATTGTCGATTTTTTGAGAAATCCATGCCGCAAAAGTAAGCGTCGTAGTGTGGATATTGGGTTTGACATAGTATATAAAAAATATCTACGAAAAATAAGGAGAAATATAATCAAGCCAGAAGAATTTCTCACAAAATTAATTTTACTGAAAATGTTAAAGTAAGAATTAAAGTAACCAGGTAATAACGGTAACACTAAGTTGAAGTACAATATTTTAAGTTTTAATTATTTTTATGTTTATATTGTGTATCTAAAAAGGTAAAAGGTACATTAAGACTGGGTTTTATATATACTGCAATAGGCTTGACCGTATCGCTGTAAGTAATGTGAAGAATGTACTACTGTTAACTAATATAAAGTATAATATTAACTTTTGTTTTGATAGGTATTTGTTTTATTTATTAATTATCCCATCAAAAACATAAATGTGAAATGAAGGCCAAGTTCAATATTATGATATGATATACTCGTATGCCTTGGTTTTTACTTCAACGACAAAAGAAGTGAGATCTAAATGGGTGCCAAGTTCAGTCTTGAAATTTGTTTATAACAACATTAAATATTTTATAACAAGTTAAAATATAATATATTCTTATAACTTAGGATATTATATTATTTCACGCATGATTCGTGGACCTACTACTCCTTGTCCCACAGCTATTCGTCGGAGCCCTGAGGGCTCCTAATTCTGGGCAATCTGTCCTTCGGGCATTTAAAGACACCTAACGAACCTAATCTACCTACTTTTGCGGAATAAAAATGATTTCTGACAAATTTCTGATGAAAGCGAATAACAGTGAGGCAAAAGTAGTGGGTCCACGAGTCAGTCGCTAATATATTGAAGCCTGAGCCTTGAGGTCTGACTTGGCTAGTTCTCATATACGAATTATTATTAGTATTAGTAAGTATGCTGGCATTCTGCGTATTATGCGTGGATTTTTTTTCATTATGCAAAACGACAAAGTGGCCTTTTGCGTTTTTGGCATTATGCGTATTTGGCATTCTGAGTATTTGGCGTTCTGCGTATTTGGCGTTCTGCGTATTTGGTATTATGCGTATTTGGTATTATGCGTATTTGGTATTATGCGTGGATTTTTTTTTCATTACGCAGAACGACAAAGTGGCCTTTTGCGTTTTTGGCATTATGCGTCGAAAAATGCATACTTAGGGCCGTATTAAGAAACTCATTTATGAGTATTTTAGATGAGGCCCGTCACAAGATTCGTCAATGTAAACGTCAAGCCATAGAAAAGTCATTTTTGACGCATCTTGAGACGAGCATTAGGGTCGAGATCAGAGGCCCTACTTTGAAAATCGAACATAAAGTTAGGTATGTATTACCTTCTCTTGATTTAGTCTCGAAAGACGAAGTGACAGCGATGGAACTAATGTAACTTCGAACTTCCATTTTCAAAGCAGGGCCACAGTTTATAGCAACGGCCTTTAGACACAGATACACAGACACACAGTAGCACACGTAAAATGTACATCAATCTTCTTTTTGTATCGAGGGTTACGCGGTACCTTGGTGGCGGGACCTGGGGCAGCAGGCGCAGCGGGCGCAGCGGCCAGGCGGGCGCCAGCAGGCGCGCGAGGCGCCGGCGCGCCGCCAGCACGGTGTTGCGCATGAGCATGGCCACGGTCAGCGGGCCCACGCCGCCCGGCACCGGCGTCACGTGCCCGGCCACGCCCGCCGCCTCCGCGTACGCCACGTCCCCGACCAGCCGCTGCCCGCTCGCTTTCGACGCGTCTGAACATTCAATATGTACTCTATGTTTGATCACCAAATATAACGGTGTGAATTTAAACATTGGCGTGAAGAAGTAGCCTCGAACTGAGCCCTGATGCAAGAAGTGGGGGCTATTCCTGCGCATGGGCTGATCCAGCAGGGGCTACATACAGACTGTTGCATCGCCTTTAGACCTGGAATAACCCTGTATAAAGGAAACGAAACCGGACCTTAGGTGATTTATATTATTGGAATTCTAGACACACCTCTGTTCCTACGGACGACGGTCGAACCACTTATTAAATTAGTAGTATACGGACTGTCTACATGCAAAACAAGCAAAAGATCAGCCCGGAGGGCTGCTACGAGCTCTGTGCGGAGTAAGCGACGTAAAATTCATAACGTCACACATACATCTCACCCCCGTACCTCTTTGCAGTTATGACACGACAATTTGTTTTACTCAAATTTATTATAAGTAGTTAGAAGTAAAAAATATATACGAAATAGAAATTAAAAATAGCTTAGCAGTTACAGCTCGCTAGATAGTGCATACCTTGCTTATATCCGATGTAGTTCTAGAGCAAGATTATTTTAATTTCTATTTCGTATACAAGATGCATTCTCCGAAAATTAATGACCACCGATATCAAAGAAAGTGAAATAATTTTGATTAAAATAATTTGTAGGACGGCGTCAGGGACTTACGTCAATTACGTTAGCTAAAGTAGAATGCGACTTGTCAAGGCTTGTGAAAACGATGCCTAGAAGTCAAGCAAAATCAGAAAGTAACGTCAAAGAGAAATATATTTACATTTGACATTTGAGTAGTGCTTCATCTCACCCACACTTCAGACTGCTCAAATAGAAGCTCGTGTTTAGTTCTTTTCAAAATCTAGACTGGGTATTTTGTAAAACGGCATTTCATTATCTACATACATACATACATAAACTCACGCCTTTATTCCCAGAGTGGGGTAGGCAGAGCTACAGAATTTCCAACAACTATAAAAACTTTTTGATAATTCTGTAACCACATCAAATCATTTCATTATCTATATTGTTTTTTTATTACCACGAATGTAATAAAACATAATGAACGTTCGGAAACTACGATCAAGATAAGAAGGCACCAAACCACTTTGTACTGGATTTCAAAATCAAAATATTTTGCAACACTTATCAATCACTGACCAGAATACTCGTAAGGCGAAGACACACCACTGATAAAAATATTTAGTCACTAAGATTAGACACTTCGTTTATACTAATATAATTTCTCGCGAGAACTGTATTATTTCCAAAATAAACTGCAGCTTATGGCACTCTCAGGATCTTTAATCATTACAGTACAAATCATACGACTCCGTTGCTGGTTTCGTTCAGAGTTTAATAAACAGATGTCTGATATTACAGGCAATTTGAGCGTGTTTAATACTTACGAGCATTCAAGACATTCTCTACATGACTGCCTAAGCAAACACTTTAGCACTGGCGCCGGTATAGCCACGAATATTCAGTCCAGAGCAGTCTCTGGGGTACTGCTGTTACGAGTGTTTACCCCGGACTTGCATCCCGGTATGTTTTGTAAACGCACTCGCGATGGCTGGTTCCGCCTATTGTACCTCAATTATAAACACATATCAAAGGACCATATTGTTACTTGACAACTACAGAGCTAAAAAGCAAGCTCTACATGAATCATAACGGACGTTTAACAATTTACTGTGGTGTTTTGTCAACAAAGCAGGGTGGTATACTCGAATGTTATATGTATGCTTATAGGAATGTTTCAGAATTTCAGTAGATTTGTGGACGAAAGTTTGAAGAAATACGTGATATAGTGACATATCGCTATCATTCGGTCTTCTGTTTAAGTTAACGTAACGAGCCCTTACGTTTGCATCTTTACGTAAACTTGAAATGACAGGTACCCAAACAAAAAAAAAGGTCAGGCAACCATAGGTCCAAAGCCAAAGGCATATTGGTGTTGTTTTTACAGCAAAAGTTCTCAAGTGTACTGTGTGTACAGGACAACGGTTTCAGTTTTCGGTTGACAGCATATTCGGAGGATTGTAAGGCTGAAATTTTTCCATACTAATAGCGGTAACTTCTCTCTGCCCTAAAACCTAATCCGATTGTTATTTTTTTACCTGACTTCAAAAAACGAGGAGGTTTCTCAATTCGACCGTTTTTTTTTAAAGTGTGTTCGCGGATATAACTACATCGTTTATGAACCGATTTTGATGATTCTTTTTTTGTTGGAAAGGAAATATTTCAAGGGTGGTACCATGATAAGGAAACCGGATCTGATGAGGGAACCAGTGATGAATTGAGGACTCATATCCGGGTTTCTTGAGACTACCATGAACATCGTCTTGCTTATGTTTATTGATAAACCGACTTCCTCACTGTTCTAGTTAACCTTATTCACAATTGCTTGCAAATCGGTCTCCGATGCAGCAATAAGAATAGTCTAAAGAAGAAAACAATAAAAGAAAAATACATTTATAGTAGTGTCGTCCACATAACGTAAGTTGTTAACAACCTTGCCGTTGATTTATTATTTCGACCTCTACGTTTCAAGAGCTTTTGATATAACAGCCTCTGTGTAGACATTAAAACGCGAAGAGACAAGATACAGCCTTTCCAGACCCCATGACAGATCTCAACGGCAGCTATGGAGGTTACTATTCCTAGGTTGTACCTAGTTAAGGCACACTAAAAATATGTTACAATGTAATAGTAGCTATATGTGTATTGCAAAGCAAGGATGCTATGCGGAGACGGAAAAGAACGAGATGCGCATAATGGCTAGCGTATAGTTTGCCCAGTTTCCTAGTTTGTAGATTTATTTGTTAGTATCCTTCCAATAGGAAGAAGAACTTACCTAGACCAATTTAAAGAAAAAGTAGGCGGCCTGCCGTATCACTGTGGTAAAGAGAAGGCTCGGAATAGGACAGAATAGAAACTACTCCATGGACAATAGCAAAAGTAAATGATGGTGACCCTTACCCGGAATGGGGTTGATCCCGCAGTCGATGACGACGGCGCCGGGCTTGATCCACGAGCCGCGCACCATCTCCGGCCGGCCGATCGCCACTACCAGGATGTCGGCGGTCTTCGTCTGCCACAACAAGGTGTTTACTAACAAACAGCTCTATTGAAGCTTTTTCAACTATTGGATTATAGTAGTAATACTCACGGGTTTTATTGAGAGTTAACTTTTTTATTGCACTTATATTATAAACTAGTTTCTGCATGCGACTTCGTCCGCGTAGAATTAGTTATTCGCTGCACCTCCCATTTCGTTGACCAACCATTGGGAACAGTGTATTTTTTAGGGAAAAAAGTTAATTCAGGCGTTAGAGATCTCCATTTCAAATGTCAGCGTGATGGAGTAACAAACATACTAACTCACACACACTTTCGCATTTTGAATACCTACTAGTTGTTGCCCGCGACTCCATCGGAAACTGTTGAATTTTCCTGGATAATGATTGACTGTGCCAAATTTTATCCAAATCCGTTTAGCCGTTTTGGCGTGATTGAGTAACAACACAGACCACTTACCCTATAGACTCCGCTTCGGAACAGTTTGTCTAGTATCTCATTAAACCAAAATGGCGGGGCGCGGGGGGCGGAAAGTGCACCGTGATTGGCTAGTTCAAAGTCAACGAATAATCAAGTGTGCGCGTCGTGGTGCGCGCCAATAGAACCATGGCAACCAATTAGTGTTTTGTGAGCATAAGCATGGCTTACGGGGGCGCTTTTGTATGCGGAGTCTATAGGGTAAGTGGTCTGTGAGTAACAAACATCCAAACGCAATAGTAGTAAGACAAGCGCGATGCGAAAGTTTGTGTGTGTGTGTGCGTAATTCAAGGCGCGAACAGAAGCTATAGTTTATTGTAAAGAATAACTTTTGTACTTAGTATGCATCAGTACTTAATAAGATTCAATGTTAGCAAAATAAATATTAAAATTCTCGCCTCCTTCCCAATCCAGACCATTTCCACCGAGGATTTTGGCCATATAAATTTATATGGCGGTCATTAAACAATGGGTCTCTAATGTTTTTTTTTTTAAAGTACTGTTGAAAACAAGTGTGTGACTAAAAAAATGTGATTAATTCTCACGTAACAAAATGAAACTTACGACTTCGCTCAAGTTCTCCGTCTTGGAGTGGCAGACGGTGACGGTGGCGTGCTCCCACTTGAGCAGCTCCGCGGCGGGCGTGCCGACGATGCGGCTGCGGCCGAGCACCACGGCGTGCTTGCCGGCGATGGTCACGCCGGCGCGCTTGATCAGCTCCACGCAGCCCGCCGGCGTGCACGGGATGAAGCCCGACAGGTCGCCCACGGCCGCGCGGCCCTCGTTCACCGTGTTCAGGCTGATAAGGATGACATTATACATATACAATGGCCAATAGTCAATGTAGGACCCGTTACAAAAAATGTGCTGGAGGTCAATGTAATTAGAGATGTCATTTGTAACTTATAATTTATAATTATAAGAAACTCAACCTTATTATTGTAGGATGTCAGATTGACTTTAAGCCTAAGGTGGGTCACAAATTTTAAGGCTTTGACTGTACAGTCAGCAGCAAAAGTAGGTAGTCGAAGAGCTCAAACCATTAATTTCATTAGTAATATTTACTTTAAATTAAATACCTTAGGTGAAGCATGCACCTATCCAAAGATTTTTTAGGCTTGTATGGACTCAAGTGCAAACAGAATCACAATCTCGTAAGAACTAACCGTTTTTTAAAGAGTTTACTTATAGTAAATGCGTATTTTAATATAGTCTGTGGTTCTATCTCTCTTTGTGGTCACCGCCTGCTTCAAAACACCGCGCTATAGTATCGATTAATAATAAAACAATACATAGTAAATGGTGTTTTAGTGTTTTCAATTCAAATTGACGTTGTGCGGTTGCGTCAATGTACGAGTACCTTAAATTAAGTGTAGTGGTGAGGCGCGACATCGTGCCTTGAAAACCTAGATAAATTTATGTGTATGTGTCAGAACACAACATAACCTAGTCCTAAACTAAGCTCTAGCCTTGTACAGTCAAGGTCACCAATACTTATATAGACCACAAAGTGTTGAAAATATGTACACAGACCTTAGTACTATCGCAATAAGGTCTATGTGAACATATTTTTGCACATTTCTGCGGTCATTTATTTTTAACCTTGACTGTACTATGGGTACTAGATAATGATTAACCAAATATATATAAATACACAGGAAAGAGACTGAGACAAATACTCGCATTCATCACACAAACATTTGCCTTAACAGAAATCTAACACGGGATCTTGGTAGGTAGGTTCACTATAAACTAGGCTAACCACATGGACATGCCTATATGAATTATTTTAATAATTAATATAATAACTTTTTTTTTTTTTTTTATGGCATAGAGATGACAAACGAGCACACAGGCCACCTGATGCTAAGTGGAAACTGTGACCCATAGACATTCGCAATCACAAGACTGCAATGCAATCCTAAGACTGCAAATGCGTTGCCAACCCTGAGGCTAAGATGGAATGCCTCTATGCTAGTCATTTCACCGGTTGTCTTATCCCCAAACCGGAACACAACAATGCGAACACTGCTGTTTGGCGGTAGGTTAATGGATAAGATGGTGGTAGCGATCCGGACGGACCCTGCACAAGGTCCTACCACCCGCAAAACTACTAGATAACGCCGCTTTCTCGCTATGGTCGCCTAATAACGTCAGTATGCAGTTCAGTAAAATAATAGGAGGGGTTATGAAATTATTCTAGGGCAACGGTTATCGGATATCAAAACCAAAAGCCTGCGGTGAGCGGTGAGGAAGGGAAAGTATCATATACCTAAGTGTATAAAACTCACACCAAACTGACTTCAGTGTTTTAAAAGGAACAAAAAATATAATAACGAGCCCATCAAATCCAGCAGGCAATCGGCAAAATGAATTCCCCCTTTTTCCAGAGTTAAGAAAAAAAAATGGGTGGTAACTACCGGTAATTTTTATTGGTACCTACTCGGCAGTTCTTACTGGTAACAATTTAAAAACGTCGCGATGTCCAGTAAGCAAGTGGGATCCCCTACGTGTACAAAATTAATAGGTGGAGGATCCTACCAAGTGATCTTACTGGACATCGCGGTTATTCTGTAGAGTGGTAGGGATATAGGTCGTTTTACAATGGCTGCCAGCAACGCAGGGGTTCTTAGATCAACAAGACCCCGGCCTAGGTTAGGGATCCCAGTGGCGGAACCATCACATAACCCCAAACCCCTGGCTCACAAAAAAAATAATTGAAAATTGCTAACTTAGCGATATATATGTGTCTTGACTAGGGCCTGTGCTTACCCGTCGACATCCTTGTCTGGAGAGACGGCGTCAGTGACCCGGTGCGCGTCGATGGCGTGCTCCGAGTCCAGCGGCATCTGCACGATGATGCCGTGCACGTTCACCGCCTCGTTCAGAGCCGTGATGCGGTTCAGCAGCTAGCAAACAGACCGCTATGCTTATTAACGTGGGTCGATATGGATTCACAAGAGCGGCTTATTTACAGTAGTTCCTTTGGCAGTGGGTACCTTTTAGTATGGAAATAGTACCAATATTACCTTCAATAGGTACTGCGAATAATCCATAAGAGCTGCTGAATCCTAACCAATACCACACCACACCACACCACACCACACCACACCACACCACACCACACCACACCACAACATCACCATACCATACCACACCACACCACACCACATCACATCACAGCGAGTGAGTGAGTAAGTTTAATTGACCCGTTTTCACGGTTAAACTTTACTGGTTGGTCAGGGTTTTATTTTGCCAATTATTAATTTGATACTATCAGCCCAATGGAACTGTGACCCACCATAAAACGGTGTCATAGTGACATTATGAAACAATGTGTTCTCTTCTTACGACTTGAATCATAACGCCACTGTGACACAGTTCTATGGTGGGACAGAGTTCCATTGGGCTGAGCTTACATCTAATGAAATGAAATAGAATAATAAAATAAAAAATACGTAACTAAACATTGCTACGGTGGTAACGTTAACTCAATTTCAACAAGCTTTTCTTCGTACATAGTCATAAGATGTTACGATGAGACCTATGCTGCATAGTGGGACGTAAACACGTGATGGGTGTAGGTAGGTGCCATCCGCAAAATTTTGCTCATCATCATTAACTAGCGTAGTTCATTTAAAATGTGAATAAAGTGAATGTATAAGTGTATTTAGATATTTCTATAAACCCTCGATATACGCTGTAGCTAAAACATTAATAGTTTTTTTAAATTCTACCGAAACAGGAACATCATTTATTGTTTCTTGTCCACTTGTAGATAAGTAATTTGTAAACGTAAATATTTACGTTTTTTTTTAAACCAAAATATTAAAAAAATGGACGGGTCATTAAGATTAAGTGTAATGCACAACGCGAATTCCGCAGATGTATTCTTTTCTATTTATGTACCTACGTTTCGTGCAAGATCGTGAATAGTTACATCACGTTGGAGTAACAAACAGCAGTAAACAGCTGATAATGGTTTTATCGGGGGTCAGGGCAATCGCGGACGACATCAACAATGGACACAGACTTATTCAATAAGCTTGATAACCTTATTTTATTCCTTTAATCTTACATAATATCTCAACAGCATTAGAACTGTTATCATTTAAATCTTTGTTGTATAAATCGATTGAAACTGTAGGTACACTAGGTATTTTCACTCACGAACAGTGTAGTATGTACCTACCTACCTGCAGTCAACCAAATGGATTTCTTTACCACTGTGGAACCATGTCAAAATGTGTCAAAATGGCATCATGTCATCCATTACATACTTACCAAACTTTTAACGATTCCACTTATTGCGTCATTTGCTTCACGTTAGTTCAAATAACCAATTGGTCGATTGTACCTACTTCAAAATATCAAAGAAGATTCTATAGGACGAATTTGCTATCACAACTTCGTAAGGAGTAAGTTTTATTTTTGTCCCGATTAACTTGTACCCAACTTACTAAGCTTAAATCTCATTTCGATCAATATCAAGTTATACCAGGAGATTATAACATAACATGAACAAGTTCAGAATTTTCCTCGCCTCTTCTCCCAGGCATGTACGCCTGAGGCGAGAAAGAAAAGCAAGCCGCACAGTTGCCTCACCTTCCTCGATGCCTATCACCCGGCGGCAGGAAGGTGATGCAAGAACGAACTGCAGTGAAGTGAAGTGAAGAAAAAACCGGTGAAGTCCGCACGCGAAGGGTTCCGTAACGTTAATGTATAGGGGTCCCCATTAATTGATTATTTATGGTTCATAAGATACCTACAGGCTTGGTAATAGGGCGCAGGGTACCTACCATTATTGAGATTTAGATGTATAGATTTCAGAAGCTGCAGACATACCTCTGATTCAGTGATGTCCCGAGGCAGCCGAATGTAGTCGGCTTTGATCCCGATGTTCTCCGCCGCTTTGAGCTTCATGCGGATGTACACGTTGGAGTCCTCGCGGCCCCCGACCTGCACGATGGCCAGTGTCGGCCGGAAGCCCGGGCTCTTCGCCTGCAGCTGGGCCACTTCCTGCTTCAACTCATTCTCTATCGATCTGGGGAATGAGCATTTATGAAGACCGATATTTTGCCAGTACCTATCTATCCGCGTAGGACATAAATATGAGATCAGTGAGAGTAAATGTTTATAGCTTGGCAGAATAGATGGTGTAGTGACAGGTGAAACTACAATACTCTCAAGTGGCAACAAAACGCATCGACCAACAATCTTGCTGCGGGGGCGTGATAAGCTTTAATTGCAATCACGCTACCTAAGATTTACCTACTACCTTACCCCACCGTCCAAGTATCCTTTTGGTTTTATTATTTATTTATTTTACACCAACAGTAAATAAGGATTACGTATTAAATCTAACAATCCAACGGTTGCTGTTTTACTGTGTTAACTCACGAATAGGCACGACAATGTTGTTATACAAGATTCTATTATAAAATCCATCGAATCTTAGCGCTTATCACATATTTTTAATAGAACTTTCTTAAGTCACGGCGCACCTAAAAGCTACTAAAAGAAGGTAGATTTGAATATTTAATAAGTATAATAAAAGGCGTACCCCGCTACTTCCCGCCCTGAAATCACTTGCGCCACCATTTTCGTAGACTGTCCGGCCACGAGCCCACTCTCCACTGTGGGACTCTCAGGACTTACTGAGCTACCATTCGCAAGATAACATCCCGGCGATAACCCTGGGGCGGCGGTGAGCGCAGATCAATCGTATCACTGTTACTTTATGTAGGTACCTACTCTTACTTATAAATGTTACCTTATGCTTTCGATTGTCAAAAACATTACACACCTTTTTAAGGGCACTGTAAATGTAACCGTCATGAGCTGTGAACGCCATGGTGATATTGTTATGATTCCGTCGTGGATTTTACCCAAAAGTCGAAAAAATATGAAGTAGACAAATAATTACAATAATTATACTCCAAAATCTAAATTAAGGCCAAAATCCGACAGTTCCCATCTTGATTATTTCGTTATTTTTACATAATTTCATAAAACATGAATGAGAACTCGTGTAACCAGTAATATTAGGGTAAGTTTTATTGATAAACATACCTCCTACACTTAAACCAAAATGCAGTAATCACAGCGAATGAAAATGAAAAAAAAAACCCGTTGAGGTTAGGATTTTGGTCTGAAATTCGATTTTCGAGTACCTATAGAAGCAATAATAAATTTAGTAAGAACCTTATCCAACTAATATCCATGAAAGATGTTTGTGTTTGTTTTGGACACGGTTAAGACTTGCAGGACTAGTTAAAAACAAAATGAATGAGAATCTAAAGGGGGTTATAAGAATTATTTAAAAAAATTGCACCTACACCACTACGTACACCTTGAAAATGTTATCACTATTTAAACTACAACCATTTTGCGCGGTAAAGAATGATTACTTTAATAATGCGAAAAGGAAGTCACGTGGAAAGCTGAATAAAACATATTTAACAATCTCACCTAATACACTCTTTTGTATAGCGCCTAACAAATATGTGCGGCAAAAGTTTTGTTAACTTAAAATTCATCACAAACTTAAATAATTACTTTTCTAAAATCTAATGCGATGACTTGTCTTGGTCAATGCGATCTCTACTACACTAACATAAAAAGCTGATGATCTAAATAGTATGATAAATATACAACGTACAAAAAATAATGTGTCCCTCATTGATACAAACAAAAACAGTTCAAAGATAACAAACGACTATATAATTACGTCAGTCTCTAATATAATAAGACTGCATTTGTTAATGATTATGATTAACACTCAAAACAACATTGATAAGCTTCTACTTGGCGCCATGTTGCAAAATATTTTTATCTTGCAAAGATGAGTGCAATCCTTTACATAATATTTGGAATGAATTTAGATGATATTTGGAATATAGATAGATTATACAATTAATTATAACACAGGCTACCTTTAATTGTAAAAAAATCACGCGGTTCCGGTGGGTTGATCAATGTGGGCGAAGTCGCGGGCAGTAGCTAGTGCTATTTTAAATGAAAAAGTAGCACTGTGTGGCTAAACCGCTGAAGTATGACACTTGATGACGTTTTATATGAAGACAAATTAATCACTTGGGGGAAGACATCCTTGTCCCAGATTTTACATAGTTCTAAGAATAGGGGCATCTGTGTTCCTGCGCTGACGAAGTCACGAGAAACTTGATTTTCAATCTTATTTAAATATTTTCTTCAATACAAGATTACAAACTAACTCAAATAACCAAAACTTTTAAACAGTTCCCGAGGTAATCATTAATTACAACAAGATTATGAGGCTGACAATTAAAACTTACAATTTCCTAAATGATCGAAACATTGTACTACGAAAATTCTTAAGCGTCTTGGCAAGTTAAGACTAGCCAAATCCAAATCTTTAAACAATTTGCTAATTTCTTTCGTTTGTTTTTGTTTGTCTTTATTTAATAATTTGTAATGTTAAAACGTGTATTTATATGTAATTTAAACTAATTAAAAATTAATCATTCACCAACCATTAAGAAATAAAAAGAAAACTTACGAGAAACGAGAACGAGAAATTCATAACAAAGTTAAGTACTAACCGTAGAAAAATACATAATGAAAAAAGGGAATCTCAGTTACCTCAGGTTTTAATAATTACCGTAATTCAGTGACTTAGATCTAACGTACGGGTAAAATAAGTCACAAATGTGTAGTTCCTTTATACTGCTAAAGCAGTTGACACCTTGTGATCAAAACAAGTGGGTATTTTCAGCACGGCCGCGTGTTTATATTGCCACAGCTAAATTTCAATTTACCCGCCATTTTTGTTAAATTGCCTATAAAATTAAACTTACCACACTACCTACTTACTACATAAAACCACACTTACCTTATAACATCCTCGATGTCTTCCTCAGTCTTCCACATTTTCAAAAAATCCGTGTGCTTCTCAAATGCAACCGATTTAGAAAAACTATATCGAAGGCGGTGTCGGTCGCGCACTAACGGCTCTCCTGAATGGCGCTACTGCTAGCGTTATGGTAATTTATACCAAACCGGTTTCGATGAAGGTCATAACGTGGACACGGCGCAAACAATACATTTGTGTAAACGAAATACTAATTGGAAATGAATGCAAATGAAATCGGTATTTACGTATTTTGTTTTGTCTGATGTCAAAGAAATTGTACTTGCTGCTGAATATACCATTAAAAATCAAAGCAAAAACTATTTTACAAAGTTTTGTTCTGTGGCACAAATCACTTTTCAAATGTTTCGTCGATCACCTGAAAAAGTTTTCAAATACCTAATTCGGTCTAGCGTGGCAAAAAATCCTGTAATAACTTGTTTGCTAATTTCGTATACCCAAATAATGCAATCCATCGCGTGTGCCTACACTATGGGCAGTAAAAGTGTATGTCCACAATATTTAAGCGCTGCAAGAAATCGCGATTATCAAGGTGAGGATCCATGACATTAAACTGGTTTCAGGAGGGTGGAAGAAGATTGATAACACCGATACGTAGTTTCTTCATTTATTGAGTAAAGTTTATAATCTTTGTCTTACGAATCAAATCAACAAATTACAGAAGCACCCAGTCATTTTCATCCCAAGGTAGAGATTACTGCTCAATTATAAAATATCAAGTATTTAATAATAAACTAACCTAAACCTGTAAGCTATTAGCCTAATAGGAAAACAATAATCAAAAGATGGTTATTACTAATCACATGTCATGGCAACTAAATCAAATTAACGAAGTCGTAAATCAAATACAGTAAATCATATTTGGCATTTTCTTCCTGAGAAAGGTAAATAACTCGATTATCTCGTTATATGATAAATGGCCAGTTATTTCTCGAAACATTAAGTTTATTACACCTCGGTAAGTAATAAAACAACTACAATAACAACTTAGCACGAGTAAACCGAGCGATAAACACCTAACAGTTACCACTCCACAGACTCCTTGATTGTGACTAAAACCTCGGCGGAGTCAGTCTGTAGAAGAATTTATAATTATCAGGTCTCAATATTCACAGCTCTATGCTAATGAAATGAGTTATTAAGCTAACCCTAATGATTTTTACATTACAAGTGATGGATACATTACAATGCACAAAAGAGGTCGACGGTTGTCACATACGCACTCCTCGCTTAATCAACATTAATGTTGGCTACACTATGATGTGATGACTTATTTTTAACAAAGCATTCTTAAAATAATACTTAGTTGTACATAAGAAGAAAGAGAACATACATTGGAAATTATGAAAAACGTAAAGGTTTCCAAAAAATAATGTTTTGGTATACACTGTTTGTAATAAAAAAAAAACAGTATCCAGTGAGGGGATTCAAAAATATGTTTTTAATTAGTTGCATTCACACAATTTAAAAAAGGCTGCATTCGTTAAATTTCGTAAAAAGTCAAGTGTCTATTTTAGAGAAAAACCGTTGCCTCAGGCTGCATTTTTACAATGGTACGCAAGAAATAAATCGAATAATAAGACGTTACAGCTTCCCTCTTTCCCCGTCCGATATTGCGATATCTTTCGCACTGCCTAAAGCTAGACCTTTTATAAGATTTATATCTTCGTGTCATTCTATTGATAGAACTTAACAAAAAGTGTACCCAAAACTTATTTTACTAAAATTATTTGTATTACACAAGTCAACATTACGTTAGTTCTTCTATTTTTATTAATGACGGCCCACTGCATTATTCCGCAGTGACTACGTCAATGTCAAGTGAGTAGGGTAAATCAGTAAACAGAATAAATCAACATCGACGGACATCTTTCAATCGGCCATCTTCCCTCCTCGAACGGGAAGAATCCCCATACGTTGTTATACACTTACAATAAACTATACATGAACTGTTATCTAATAAAAAAAATACTTTATCTGGCTCGCATAGCTCCAGCTATAATCTGTTCGCGCGTGGTGTTCAGGCGTCGAACACGCTGAAGTCCTCCTCCTTCTCGCGGTGCGCGTTGGAGTGCAGGTGGATGCGCAGCGCGTGCGCCGGCAGCGGCGCCGTGCCGCACAGCGGGCAGGCGCGCTCCACGCTCGACGAGATCGACGACCTGCCCATATACAACAGGTGCCCATATTATTACAAACACTTAGTTTTTCCCCATTGCCTACAAGTATGACTTATGAATTATGACAACCAATCAGAAAGCTCTTAACTAATTTTATTGTTTGTTACACTTATAGTTAACTTATTTAATATGAAGCTTGAAGTTAAAGTAGGGGTCAATAGAAATGGCACAAGATGTAAACAAAAGTAAACGCGCCTATTTACCAATATTACGCAATAATCACGTATTTTTTGGACATCATCATGTATGAGGTATATTTAATGATGTACACGCTTGATTGTTACTTTTACATAACTATTAACTGTACGTTTTTAAAATCAAAGCTCTTTGCAGAAATATTGAGGTTATGAGTCAAACAAAACTGGTTTGTTTACATCTTATGGCATTTCTATTGACCCCAACTTTACGTACAATTTATATCAAAGAAAGAAGGTTTTTTTCATAACGATTTATAGTAAAGAAACTTAAGCGTTCATACAAAGTTATAATATTTTGTATGGACGCGTCAGCACTTAGCGTTTAAATGCCTATAAAATATTAGGTTCGTGGTGACCATCCTTGTTACACTAATAGCTGACCTGCTGACGAGTAGATGCAACTGGTCGACCTCTCTCTTGAGCTCCAGCAGCGCCTCGCGCGACACGGGGCGCAGTTCTTGCGGCACGTGCAGCGGGTACACCGCGAAAACATCCTTCAGCTCATCTTGGATCTCCATGAGCTCGTCCTCGGGCACTGAGTTCCACTCCCACGCGTTGGGCACGTTCTCGGGCTCGCGGTGCTTGCGCCGCCGCATTACCAGTCTGGGGGCAGACCAATCCGTTTGCAACCGAGAAGGTACTAATAACTAGGCACCGGAGTTTTTGTCGCACGGTAAGACTAATAGCAAGGTATGGAGTCGTCATTTGCCATAAATCTAAACTCATATTCATATTCATGAAAAAAAATTGTGGTTTTATTAAATACGTTGTTTTAAAGGCCGGAATGTAGGTAATAGATACACAAGTGACTTACCGCCGTACTCAGAGACATTTTAGAAACAATTAATTCGTTTCTTTTCTGAATTTGTGATTGAATATCATCCCTATGGAGCGGCTTAATGGTCATTAACTGACACTGAGTGCCTTTATTGTTGTGAGTGTTGCACTAACTTGAGCAAGACTTCGCGGATGGTGGCGGGTATCTTGCGACGCGCTTCCTCGTCCAGACTGGGCGCGTCTTGCCCTTCGCCGCACAGCATCGTGTAATCCATCAGGTGGCGAATATGGTTGATCTGAAACGAATTACCAAAATATTTATGTTAGATTAGTACACTTATCGTGTAGATAAAGTATGCTGAGTTTAAGATATTGGTCGTAGTTTTTGACTGATTATTGACAGCTTTATGTGCCTCCGCGTGAAGAATGTGAGATAGGGCCTGGACACATGTCGCCGGTACGGTGCCGTCTACGGTGTCACGGCGCGGCGCCGCGAATTTACAGTACAAGTTTCTATGGTGCCACAAACGGCGCCGCGCCGTGACACCGTAGACGGCACCGTACCGGCGACATGTGTCCAGGCCCATAGGGATAGTTGATTGATTGATTGCAGCGTCAAATTTAAATGATTACAGTTTACTATAAAACAACATACAGAGAGCGGAATTCTTATAGCAAAAGTTGGAAATCAAAACAAAAGATAGAACGTTGTAGTATCTATAGTCAGAAAGTTATTCTGACCTAGTAAAAAAAATACACAACATATACAAATTAAATCTTCGAGCTTCAAGTATTAGTAATTATTTAAAACAATGACTAAAAACGTGTGTGTGTGTGTGTGTGTGTGTGTGTGTGTGTGTGTGTGTGTGTGTGTGTGTGTGTGTGTGTGTGTGTGTGTGTGTGTGTGTGTGTGTGTGTGTGTGTGTGTGTGTGTGTGTGTGTGTGTGTGTGTGTGTGTGTGTGTGTGTGTGTGTGTGTGTGTGTGTGTGTGTGTGTGTGCGTGCGTGTGTGTGTGCGTGCGTGCGTGTGTGCGTGTGCGTGCGTGTGCGCGGCACCTGGCTGACGTCGTCGGAGTCGAGGTCGGCGTCGGCGTGCGCGAGCAGGTCGTGCTCGGGGAAGTGCGGCGCCGCGCCCTCCAGCGCGCCCAGCCCGCACAGCGCGCTCGCGTACCGGCAGCCCGTGCTGCTGCGCCGCAGCTCCGCCCTGCCACCATACACAACTACATTCACGCACCAAACAGACCGGACTATTTCCATTTCGTTAAGTAGTTTCGTTTAAATATATTATTAGGAAATTTAATTATATGCCAAAAATTTAAGAAAGTATTACTTGCAAAGAAAATGATATGTAAATAATATTTTTTTATTTTTTTTATGTCATAGAGAAGACAAACGAGCACACAGGCCACCTGATGGCAAGTGGAACTGTGACCCATAGACATTCGCATTCACAGGACTGCGATGCAATCCTAAGACTGCAAATGCGTTGCCAACCCTGAGGACTAAGATGGAATGCCTCTATGCTAGTCATTTCACCGGCTGTCTTATCCCCAAACCGGAACCCAACAATGCGAACACTGCTGTTTGGCGGTAGGTTAATGGATAAGATGGTGGTAGCGATCCGGACGGGCCCTGCACAAGGTCCTACCACCCGCAAATCAATTTCGTAGCATAAAATCTCATTTTACTTTACTAAACTTTACCTTAATTACTTGACATAATCGTAAGTGCCCATTTTCATTGCGAGGCTTATTAGGGGATGTAGCTACGTATCCATACTAATATTTTAAATGCGAAAATGTGTGTGTCTGTCTGTCTGTTACCTGTTCACGCTTAAACCGCTGAACCGATATAGGTGAAATTTGGTGCAAAGATAGTTTGAATCCTGGGAAAGGACATAAGATAGTTTTTCCCGAAATTCATCCCCAAAGAGGTTAAATAGAGAGTGAAAATTTGTACGGAGCTACGATACAAACGAGTTCCACGCGGACGGAGTCGCGGGCAGAAGCAAGTAAAAAATAAATTGTGTTTGTTAATCGAAAAAAGTTTCGGATCAGCTAGTTTTGAATAAAAGCCTCTTGATTTTGAGTCTTTATTCAAACTGTTATCTACATTAATAATAAAGAGGAAAGATTTGTATTTTACAAAAAAAAAAATTAGAAGAATGTTTGTAACGAATAAACTCAAAACTACTGAACCGATTTCAAATTTTTATACTTTATCCCTGAGTAACATAGGCTACTTTTTTATCTCGGAAAATTAACGGTTTCCGCGGGATAGCTAAAATACGAAGTCTACGCGGACGAAGTTGCTGGCCGAAAATCTGTTAGTTCTTGGACACTATGAGCAGCAGCGGGAAGGCCGCGGCAGCTCGAAGCCGCGTCATGCTACCAGCTCGAGTTGCACTCACGTGGGACAGAAGAGCAGCGAGATGATGACCGGCAGCCCGGGCACCACGGGCAGGAGCGTGGTGTGTCGCAGTGTTAACCTGGAGCTTTGTTCATTTTGACCGACGGCGGCCGCTACCAACAGTCTGCAACAATGAACGTAATATCAGCTTATATCGCTTTCACATTATTAATTTAAATTCAAAATATTTATTCAGTAAATTGACCACATGAGGGCTCTTTTACACGTTGGTAATAGTGAATCTACGACCAATATCTTACTTTACGACCGGTAGGAATTGTAAAAAAAGCCTCTTCCAAAAGCTAGGACGATGAGGTATGATGTGATTTTACTCATTGGGTAACTTAATTTCGATATCAGTTTGTAGTTTTCTGATATCTTTTATATTTATGAAATAATCGCCTGGCTAACAACCTTATGTCAAGAATAAAGAAAGACCAAAAAAAGGCCACATTGTCAACTCGCCTTTGTTTATATCTCTGTAACAGGATCCTTGATCTATGTATGTATGTATGTAAACTGTTTATTGCACATTTATAAACAATACCTTATCTACATTGGTTTATTTCAACTTAATAACACCTGTCATCGTTTTAACGACACCATTACAATAAGAGAAACGACAAAGTGGAATAAAGGTCCAGGGTTGTCACCTCTCGTAGACGCGCTGCGGCTCCGTGTCGAGCAGCACGGAGTTGACGGAGCTCCACTCCACCTGCACGGTCATGTCGCGGCTGCCGTACATCAGGTTGTGCAGCTTGCTCTCCAGGGGGCTGCGGGAGACACACGGTTAAGGTACTTTTTATGGAATAGAGAAGGCAAACGAGCACACAGGGCACCTGATGGTAAATAGGATCTTAGACTAACTTTTGATGCGTTGCCACCCCTGATGAGTGATGACTAAGATGGAATGCCTCTATTGAGCTGGTATGGTGATGGAGACGGAAGGTGGTCATGGAACGCCTCAATGGCTAGTATATCCGCCGACGACTCATTTGACTCATATTTTGATAGTGAGTTTATATAAGCGGTACAGTGGGAATAATGCGTGCGTTTTTTGTTTTGTACTTGGAATTAAGAAATATGAAGCGAGAAATCGTGGATTGAAATCACTATACAATCCTCGAATGACTTTGATTTGTGAGATTATCCCATGAGACTAATCTACATTAATATTATTATAGAGGAAAGATTTGTACTTTAATATTTTCGTAACCAATAAACACGAAAACTACTGGACCAATTAAAACAAAAAACCTTTCAAATGGTACATTATTTATTTATATTATTTATTTATTAACCAAGTTATATCTACAGACATGCCACACATATAAGTTATAGGTTATATGATCCGTGAGCAAAATAGGCTACTTTTTATCCCGGAAAAATTAACGGTTATCGTGAAATGACAAAAATACGAATCCTACGCGGACGAAGTCGCTGGCAGAAGTTAGGAAGCTAGTTTATATTTTATAAATTATAACCCTAAACATCGCATCAATATGACAATAATAACAATAGAAGGGTGGCGAAGACGAGGCAGGCCCAGGCGGAGATGGCGGGACGGACGACCTGCCCCCTATTTCACCATCGTGACAATGACAGGTGACAAGTGACAATTCGGTATACATTGCAAAGTTAACAGGCTTTCACATCAATGGGATTCATATCAGCTGCGCCATGTACACTGAAATGTCACCTGTCACCTGTCATTGTTCGCGGACGCGTTTCTTGACAACTGTCCGGACGTTGCCACTGATAGGGATTTGTGGAAATTAAGGGGGGAGGCCTTTGCCCAGCAGTGGGATATTCAACAGGCTGATTAAAAGAAAAACATCGCATGTAGGAAAGATTTAGTAGTGATCTGATTTTAGTCTCAACATACCTGAAGGGTCCCTTGAGGCAGACGTCGGAGTAGCACTCCTTGGCGTCGGGCGAGCCGACCTCGCGCAGGTCCGTGTACGCGAACTTCATCTGCTCGCGGTTGTGCGCGCGCAGCTGCGCCATGTTCAGCTCGGACGCCGACTGGCGCAGGTCGTGGTTCAACTGGGTCATAAACATTAGTATTATAACAAGGATAAGGCTCTGACGAGTGCTCAGTTGACGAGGGTAAAACGAAAGGAGTTTATTGTCCTTAATATTATAGTGTTATTATTATTATACTTATTAAGAGTATTAGGGTTCTATACCCAAGGGATGCTAACGGGAACCTATTACTAAACTTCGCTGTCCGTCTGTCTGTCTGTCTGTCAGCGAACGTATCTCATAAACAGTACCTAATAGGCAAGACACTTGAAAAAAAAAATTGAGTGTTTTTTTTATTAATTTAATCCACAATGGTTTTATGCTATGTATTGTAACTATACTCGTTTTGTACCGAATATGGCGCTGGCAAGGAATGCGTCTAGGCAGGCCAGAGTTAAGAACAGTACCTTGGACTCGTAGCTCTCTTCAGCAGCGATGGCGAGCCCGGCGCGGATCAGCTCCTGGTTGACGCTGACGCGCCCTCCGTCCGCGAACAGCTCGATCGCCACCACGCCCTGCGCCACCGAGTAGATCTGACGAGCAAATGGCACATTAAGGCATATTGACACTTAAGGCAGTTTAGAAGCGTCACTGCGATTGTGCCGCACAGGGAATGTATTCGTCGAAATCTACGGCTATACTGCGGCCGTGGCGGCCGCGATCTTCTTAACCTTGATCTACCCAATGCTGAGTAAAGGTAACTTTCATCGGCGGGTTCGCGGGTGTATGCAATAGAGCAATTACTCTGTAGTATAAAATAGTTCACACGCAAACGAACACGAGAACTTTATTGTCATTTCGCGGGTCAAAATCGTGTTTGAGAATGTCTTTATGCATTGTCATAATAAACTTCAAACTGAACACATCCGACCACAGAGACAATAATAACAATAAGAAGTATTTATTGCCACACATACTCGTAGATACACCTGCAGCAATAGTGACATGAATACACTCGACTCTTCACTTAACATAAGATGAAACTGATGTCAAACGCATTTAAAACCCAAGTACGCTGTTTGATATTGTCGTCGGGATGTTACTTTTTTTTAATAGTACATTGTGTATTAAGGGTGGTAAAGAAAGAATTACAAACGAGAGTCTGTTAGAAGCCCGAAGCCGAAGGCTGAGGGCTTTAATGACTCGAGCTTTGTATTTCCTTTACCACTCGTGTAACATACAATGTTTTTCATCACAATTGCGAGGAAATGAAATAAAATCAGACAAAAGATCATATTTTTAACTTATTAGCGGCAGACTACATCATTGTCTGTGACTTACCACAGATAATGTCAAACGTGTTTGGAGTCCGATTCTAGTGACATTATGAGATCAATAGTTTATTATGCGAGATTTTTAGGAAATAGTATTCAACTGACATTTCATCTCGAATGAAACTTCACATCGAATGGCACAAGAATTGGGGTCCTGACGTATTGTGATAGTTTGAGTCCACGTATAATATTTAAAAAAAAAAAGCTATTACGCACGTTAGAAGCGTAATGGTAAAAAAATGCCCGCGGGTATTATTTTGGATTTACGGTCGATTTTTCTAGCATGTTAGGACACTATTTACGAACTAGTGTGATGAAAACTATATTACAATATTGTAGAATAACTGTGGCCAAAAGAATAAGGCTTACCTTGCCGACGAGCTGCGTGTTGTTGGTGAGGTCGCAGAAGAGCCGGCGCGCGCGGTCGGTCCACTGCGCGTGCGTGTCCAGCAGCGGCGCCGGCGCCAGCTCGGCCAGCGCGCACGGCATGGCCAGCGGCGGCGTGTCGCGGCACACGCCGCGAGGCAGCGCGCGCAGGTTCGACGCGTTCACGCGCCCAAACGTGCCGTAGTCGATGTACGCGATCTGTCACACACAATTGTCAATTATAAGGTTACAACCGGTATTCATCATCATAATCAAACACTATAGTCTATACTTTTAGGTATTAAAAAAAATGTAAACATTCCAAATCACGTTCACAAATTAATGCTAGTAGTAGTAGCTAGTTAGTGCTCCTCTTCTACCTTTCCTAGATTTTTTTCAGTCACCTTATTATAGTCTAAACTTTTAAGTATTTAAAAAAATGTTGACATTCCAAACCACGTGACATTGTTAAACAACCAATCAAAACTGTTTTATCGAACTTTGACGTACGACGACTTTGACGGCAGCCAATAGAAGCAGAACACTGTCTACTTCTATTGGCTGATGAACTATATCACGTGGTTGTATTGTTTACATTTTTTAAAATGCCTAAAAGTATAGACTATACCTCCCCCCGAACACAACAAAAAATAATTACACAAATTGGTGCAGTCGTTGTCGTTGGAAGTTTACATTTGGGCGCCGTTTAAACTGTACCTCGACCGTGTCCCGCGGCAGCAGGCGCTGCACGCGCGCGCGGTGGACGCGCGTGGCCTGCGCGTCGGTGTAGGGCGCGGCCAGCAGGTCGCCGGGCGCCGCCTCGCCCGCGGGCTGCAGCCCGCCGCGGTTCAAGGCCGCCTGCACCTGCGCCAGTTCCTCCTGCACCGTCTCCTCGTCGTACTGCACCCAGAACTTGCCCACGTGCACGAACTGTACAACACATACCAAAACTACTGTACCTTGGACTTGATAAAAATAACTAATAGAGAGATATAATGGTGGACCCTTCTTTCAGAGATTATTCTCATGAAATTTAGGTAACATATAAAAAAACAGCATCAAAACCGTTTGACCCGTTTAAGAACTACGGTGCCACGGACAGACACACACTCATGCACGCACTCAAGCACACATAGCACAACTTATATTCTTCTTCTACTTCAACTATGACGTCGTCGGTGTCACGTAACCGTGTTTGTACCTGTGATATCTTGAGCGGGAAGTAGGTGTCTTCTATGGGGGGCAGCCGCGGCACGCACGTGTCCAAATCCAAACGGCTCTTAGTCAGTGCCTCCGCAAGAAGTTTGGCCTTTTCCAACCTAAGCAAATAAAACGAGACATTAATAAATATTTTGAGTTCGATTTTGATTAACTAACAACCCATAGTACAAGTCTAGACCTTGAATAGTTTTCGACTAGGTCAATTGGTGTGAGATTGCCCCCTGATATTTATTTATTATTTATTTAACTACTTTTGTAACTACAAGTTATCTCTAAATAGTACAAAACGAAGTCGCTTTCCGCGTCTACGTGTCTGTTTGATCGCTTACATCTTCTAAGTTACGCAATGGACATTGATTCGGTATATACTATTATCTACATAGATTAGTTTATTTATTCATCGATGTAATGTTATAATAGTATAAATTGCATTACATGTCCAAAAATTCGAAATTACATTGAGATCGTCAACGTAAATACTAATAATTAAATAACACGAAAATAACGCTCAATAATTAAAACAACAAGTAAACATCGAATAAATAGTCACTTATTCGATCTCAATATACAATGATTAATAAATAAATGTCAATACAATAATTGGTTTATATGCGTATGTTACAGAAAAACAAACTTATGTTACCGTGTCAACAATAACTTACGGCAACAACGGTATTCTGATCTCCATCTTCAGTTGCCGCGCTTTGATCGCCTTGTACACCGGTAGCAGGACTTGTCCAGGAATCGTCGGGTCCTTAAAGATATAATAGTGATATAGTAGACACAATTAGCCAGGTTACAAAATATTATATCGCTGCACAGACAGGCTAATAAGTTCATTTCATACAAAATGGGACGTTTCTCTCAGTTAAAACCTAGTCCGATCTTTACATTTTTTTTATGTTGTACGTTTTTCTTTCCAAGGAAATACTTAATGGAAAGCAAAAATAATAAGAAAATATAACGTACGGTCGGCCAAGAAAGTGGTCTACACGTTTTGACAAAAGTTTCTGTGATATCTAATTATCGCTAAGGGTGACACTTGTCACTGTCATAATATTATTGCAAGGAAAAACCGAACTTGTTGCATCATGACGTGCAAATCAACTTCAACCGTAGGGTGGTGGACCACATTTTTGACCGACGGTACATGATCTCATTTAAATTTGTATTTTTAGATTTGCTGGAGACCTCAAGATTTTCTCTAGGATAGTTCACTTTCTGTCATCTTTTAACGGACGTAACGGCAAAATTACGTTGAAGTTGAATTATTGACGGTGCGTTTAGCAGTCGGTACTGACCCTGCCAACAAAGCGGTCCTGCTGGCCTATTGCCTAACGCACTCGCAATCGAAACGGACTTAAAGCCGAACAATTGTTTTCATTTTGTATGTATGTCTACATGCCTTCGATTTTCAAAATGAAAACGTTTACGATTGCGAGTGCGTGAGGCAAACGCCCCTCTGGGAGTATTTGTTCCCCAGTCTTGGACGTTATAATGTATTTCTCTATATAAGTACATATGTTTATCATTGTTAAGCACCCACAGTACAGGGATTAAGCTTAATTTGGAACTAGGTCAATTTGCCTGAGATTGTCCCCTGATATCCTAAGGTTCGAATTTTTAATTAATAAAGCATTTAATAAAGTTTAACTTACACCACTGTTCTTGTCATTTTCACGTTTAGAGGTGGCATCACTCGTCGGGAACGTGAGAAAGACTTTTCTACAACAAAGAAATGGAACCAGTAAAAACATGATTTAACCCGTGGCACGTCACGTCATATACAATATTTATTACGATATCCTTCGATCAACAATACCAAGCCACATACAAAATCAAAGCTAAATGCTGTCCGCGTGAATGTACCCTTCAATTGCATTTGTTTACTAAGGAAGGAAGACAAACGTTTTAAAACAGTGTTAAGTTCAACATTAAAACAACCATGATAACTAGTAATAAAGTTTCAAATCTTCAAAATACAATCTCATCAGACGACCGTTCGTCTCATATAAAAAACAAGACAACAAAAGACATTTGTAACTTAGAAACGAAAAAGAGTAGGTTCAATAAAATTTATTGTAGAATCAACCATATGAGCCCTGCGAGTTACATAATTTTTTAACGATTCTTTTTGCTTCTTCGAATTTTACTAAAGAAGGTATGGAGTCGCATTGAATTTAAATAGTGTTAGACGGGAATAGATTGATTGGGAACATCACTAATTTCGGGACGCATCTATTGCGTTTGACAAATAAAACTCTCCCTCGATGTTTCTTTTGGCGGCATAGTATGCTCTCCGTATTATAAATTGTGATTTTCCTGTCTTTTAAAAGGTAACCCATCAGCTTATTTAATAACACGTCATCGATTGTATCATTTCATCGAACCTAATTTCTGCTGAAAACATGATGTTTTCAGAATATCTTAAACATTAATTACGTTAGTTATTATTACCTAAGCTATAGTATAACAGACAACTAGTGACCGACCGAAACATGTTATTTTGCCGAAACCGAAACCGAAACCGAAGGTTCGGTTTCATTGTAGTTTCGGCCGAAACCGAAACCGAACCTTTTTTATAAAATAATAGTCCTTAAAAAGTCGAAAAAATGTTAGTAAGCCCGTTTTTTTCTAAAATTAATATCTCGCCGACCTATAATTACAGGTTTCTACTTTCAAAGATTTATCACATTGAAATTTCAGCACAGTTACAGAGGTTCTGTTTGAAAATTTAACTACCCTATAAAGTGAAAAAAATACATTGTTTGTAACACAAGGTACGATGTTGTAAGTTTCGGCGCGGCCGAAGGGTTCGGCCGTTTTTGGCCGAAACCGAAACTCGGGCCGAAACTTGATTTTTTGGCCGAAACTAACCGAAACCGAAACCGAAATTTCGGTCGGACACTACAGACAACCAAAAAAATTAACCAAAAAATAACTCAAGCGGTGAGAAATGTTTTTCGTTGAAATGAAAATTCTGTGTATTCATTCGTTAGTCGAAATATGTTTCGATAGAAAAATAATTAGGTACCCCATTAAAAAGCATTTTGTGTGTATTCGATTCGAAATATATAGGCTTGTAGTACTGTTAGGCGATGGGCTTGCAACCTGTCACTAATACGCTGGTAAACATCTTAGCCTATTTGTGCAAAATGTGTTAATGAATTGTCAACAAGTTTTAAAAATGGTAGGTAATTCTGTAGCCCCGCCTACCCCACCCTGGGATTATAGGTGTGAAGGTATGTAGATTCAGAAATGGCATATTTCTCAAATGCAAAATAAAATGCATGGTTTCTCTGCCCAAACCTAGTCGGAATTTTACGACTTTTGAATATATAAAATATACATTATAAAAAAATGCAGCACAGGATATAAAAAAAAAACAGAAACATACAAGTCTATTTTTTTATAAAACGTACAAAATATTCAAAAATCGTCGTAATCGAACTTGATTTAGCTTGTGAGAAACGTTCGCTTGCCCGGAGCTAAAGTTTTATGTTTTTTTTTGAGTGCTTCGTCGATTTCACAATCCTCTAAATGGCTCCGTTTCTTTGAGCTATTAGCCCACCCACATGCTTTTCATGATACATTGCGTCGCTGTAATAGCTCTCGGCACAAAAAAAATGAAACAACCCGTCAATGGATTGCTACTAGCATGCGGGCTATCGTCCAGTAACTTGACCCTTAAGAGTGGGCGTTAAGGACAGTACCGGCTGTTCGTGTCGAAGGTGACGCGCGGCTCCTCGCGGATGTGCTGCTGCACCACGCGCTTGACGGCGGCCGCGTACAGCTCGCCGGGCTGCTCGTCCGGGAAGTCGCGCAGGCACACCTACACACCACACAACATCCCGTATTACGAGGGAAAAACTGACAAGTCTAAATTGAAAAAAAAAAAGGATATTTTAAGGTGGCACCATTTCATCACTTGGGTTTTTAAACAAACTTTAGGCTTAAAATCTCATTAAATTTACATTACATTTAAACAACTTAACACGTAAGTGCTCGTTTTCTTTGCAACAGGCTTTATATATTATATTTACAAAAATGACAAACTACTAACTTTCCTACCTCCTTATAAATACCTTGATCACCATCACTATTTTTCGACTTGTTACGTGTGAAAAGTTGACAAAACGCGTATTTTTTTCGAATATTGGTAAACTCGTTATGACATACAAACCATCCCATGCTGTTAACACGGGATAGGTGAAATTCACTGCGCACACACAGCACACATAAGATCGATGTGTCTAAAGGAGTGGGAAAGGTGCCCTTGTGTGCCCAAAAAAGTGAGTTCAGAGAAGCTATTTTAATATTGTGAATACCAATGACTCAAGCAAATTCATTGAAAAAACGTAGCAATGGAACACCGTATTGTGTTAATCTGTAAGGTGTAGTGTTGTACCGTGGTGCGCGGGTCGTGGCCGCCGAGTTCGCGCACGGCGTCCCGCTCGCGCGCCTCGTCCCGCGAGCCCTGCACGAAGTACTGCGGGTAGAACGCGCCCGCCAGCACCATCTGTCAACAAGCCACTACTAATTTATACACTATTTAATATCATTCCATTGAACAATATAAAAATCCGACGGATAAAGACGTGTGTGAAAATTTGATTCAGTAAAAAACCCGAATGATAATTGCTTAATTGTCGAATTTGTCCTATTTTTTAATTCTCTAATACCAATGTCATAATGATTGTGTTTCCTAACGCACAACGCATAGCCTTAATGTGATTATTCTAACATTGTTTGAACGAATATTGTTTGGCCTAATTCTGATTATTTTATTTTATGTATAATTAAGTATTACGACATTTTATTTAATATTAGGTATTTAGACACTTAGGTAATTTAAAGGGCATGCTTCGATGGTTCGGTCATTTGGAAAGGATGGATGAAAGAAGATTGACGAAAGAGATATACAAAGCGTAAGTGAGTGGACGGGTCGGACGGGGCCTAGGCGTACTTTTTCGAATCAAATCGGAGAAATACTGGAAAAGGGCCGAATCTTAAGTACCCGAAACCGACGTGCGTACATGACTCGATGTATGAATGTGGAAGAAGCGAAATAAATTTGTCAAGATCGTAGCAATTGGAAAGAAGTGGTCTCTGCCTACTCCTCTGGGAAACAGGCGCGATTTAATGTATGTAGGCAATTTAAAATGATAACTAAAGACGTTTAAGCTTAATGAACGTTATGATAAAACCGTCATTATGACAAATATTGTTTAGGGAAAAAGTGGTATGGTATATGACTTTAGGACAAACGTTATCATCGATTTCCAAGGTCACTCTTTTATTGAAGTGAGAAAATTGAAGTACATACCTTGTACACAAACGAGTGCTCGTTCCTGGTCCAGGGGTCGGTGCCCTTGAGCGCCTCGATGCCCTCGCGCGAGAGGCGCGAGGTGAGCTCGCGCACCATCTCGTCCAGCTCGCGCAGCGCGCGCACCTGCACGTAGAAGCGGCGCGCCCACTGCGGCTCGCTGTTGCCTTGTTGCTTGAAGAACTGTCGCTGGCGCAGGTGGGTCCACACCTGTCCAAATATAAAACATATTTTAGCACGCTAATTCCTTGCGTGTGTATGGGTTAGTAGTAGAATAACTAGGTCGCAAAACTAATGAATCGCAAAATGACTACTGTCTGAATTGCAAAATTACCACATTTGTTTCGTGTTTTCATATTATTTCTGTCTTCGCAAAGTGGACAGAGCCCCGCGTGGCAGGGCTCCTATTCGTGGGGGGTTTTTGAAGGGGGTATTTAAAGTTACTTTATGAACCTAATCTAACTAGTAACAAACGAAATGGACATTTTATAATGAAGACTAAAAAGCGATGTGATCGTTTTGCGGAGTGGGTAATTTGTCCTTCTGAGTCCACCCATACGAATATGGTTAAAACCAAAGCTTTACATTAATTTATTGAAGTAATCAAGGAAGTTTAATGTTTATCAGTTTGACTTCATACGTAAACTAGACGTATTATACATTTCCTGACGTCACGAAAATATATACCCCGACAAATTTACGTATTATGTCAAACAGCTAAACATTCAAATTCCTCAATAGTACCTAAGTAATAAAATAAGTAATAACTATAGAAAAAAAATTGGTGCCCACGTTGGTTACGTTCTAAAACTTTCTTCTGTTGTAACGTCGCGAGAGTCGCGAGACATAATCACACCAG
Organism: Acleris laterana; assembly: GCA_963966035.1. NCBI lineage: Eukaryota > Metazoa > Arthropoda > Insecta > Lepidoptera > Tortricidae > Acleris > Acleris laterana. The sequence continues at coordinate 8,002,930 of OZ014456.1, read as the reverse complement.
TTTATTCTTCTAATTAAGTTCTTAACCATAAAAAGACTTACCATAATACGTCTAGTTTTTTGAATGATCTCAAATGAACACTGACAAAAAAAACAGTATTTTGTAGTCAGAATACCTTGTATGCATTGAGCAACGCGATGCAGTCGCTGGTGGACCCGTCGGCCCACGCCAGCTTAGAGTTGTACGCGTTCAGCCGCTCGCGGAACGGGCTGCTGAATATGTTCTTCACTGACAGCGCTGCCGCTACGATTTAAAATACAACGTAAAATGTACACACACACACGTTGATAAACAAGTTTCCGTCAAAAACACAAGAGAAACTTGTTGCCAACTGTACCTTTTTGCACTAACATAATATTATGCTTATCGAGTCCAAACACGATTATATTAAGTACATCTACACTAATATTAAACAGTGGAAAGATTTGTATTTTTGTATGTTTGTAACAAATAAATTCAAAAACTACTGGACCCATTATAATGCTACATTATCCAGGAAAAAAGAACGGTTCCCGCAAGATGACAAAAATACAAATTCTACACGGACGAAGTCGCTGGCAGAAGCTAGTAGTAGATAAACATATACTATGTCTATGATAAGCATAAAAAAGTATACCTAAGATTCTGTTGCTTCCTTCCAACCTATCTTATTTTATCTTATCTTACAAAGGCATTTTTCGGATACACTTCGACCCCTTTAGGATCTTGTGTGCAATCATCTCCCCTGTCCTCTAACACACTCAGCTGTTCGAATGTGCTAGTTTCCTCGCGATGTTTTTCCTTAACCGTAAGAAGGACGCGGGGGTTCAAACTCGGTACCTTACCATCACGAGTCGACCCCCTAAGACACTGTTATATTTTTGTCTATTTTATAATTGTTATTTCTTTGTTTGTAAAATAAATTGTTTACATACATACATACAGTCACGATCTTTAATTTGGTACCCACCTTAGGTCCAAACTCAATCTGACACTTTACTACAATAAGGTTGAGTTTCCTAAAAGATACAAATGACGTGACATCTCTAATGACATTGACGACTTCAAGCATATTTTTCTTGAAATGGGTCCCAAATTAACGATCGCGACCGTACATAGGTATTAGGCCACCGGCGGTCTTATCCTTCCAAGCTATCAAGCTATTAGGCACTATAATATTGCAATGTTCTATTCCAAATTACAGCCAAAATAAGAACAGGTTTAAAATTGAAACAAAGCTGAAATAACTTTATTATAACACGCCTTACCCATAATAATGCAGTCTTCCAAACATCCAAAGATGTGTCCTAGTATGATGATCTTGGAGACCTGCACGTCAAGCGGCAATCTGGCCATGATGCGCCCCATGTACGTGATGTCTCCGTCCGCCGCGCACCACTCGTTGTTCAACGTTTTCTTAAGAGCACCCACCTGGTATTGTCCCCATACAAGAAACGTTTTATTACAACATATTTTTTGTTGTATCGTAAAAACGGTAAAACAGACAAGCGTCATATTTGGCATGATTGTATTACAAACGCTGAAGAAAAAAAACTGCTAAAAAAAATGGTCAAGTGTGAGATGGCCTTGCGCTGATTCGATTCGAAATCGAATTCAAATTGGAACGATTGAGTCAATAGCCCCTCGGGTTCCTTCACTGCAGTAGGCAGTATTACTAGATGAGTCTATTGAGCCTACCTCCTTGAGCACGAGGATGGTGCGGTGTATGTTGGACATGTCTGGCGGATCCATGGCTAGCGCCAGCACGTCACTGGGCGAGCCCATGTCCAACATCTTGGCCAGCAGCACCAGCCGCTCCAGCGGGCAGCGCATGATCTCAGGGGTGCTGTCTTGCTGCAGTCGTTCCTGTGGAATTGGTAGTCATACAGCGTTCCACGTAAATGAACCAAATAGCAATTTTGCACACTTTTCGTAAGATTAATTTCAAAACGCTTTCAACTGCAGGCGTCACTCGCGGGTTGGTAATATACGGGGCAGAAACTTTTACAGATGGTAGAATCTGGCACGTTTCGTCCGAATTCACTGTAAGGCAAAATGTTAATCTTCGAGTTAATTCACAATCATAAATAACTATACCAAAAAGTTTTTGCAGTTCACCCCGCCAAACACCATGTCTATTTGGAACTATAACTAAATAAACCTTGGCCCACAAAAGAATTTCGAAACGTTGCTCAAACTCCGGAATAAAATTGGCAACTTCATCCAAAGACCCTAAAACTGTTGTACCGTGACGACGCCAAACCTGTTTTTGCTAGGGTAAAGGTGGTATTTACGTAAAACTTGGCTTGCACGAGCCGGTAGACGCGGCCGTCGCGCACGCGGCCGGCGCGGCCGGCGCGCTGCTCGCAGTTGCTCTTGGCCGCCCACTTCAGGGTCAGCGATGTGAAGTTCGTGTGCTCGTCCGCCACGTTGACCTTCATGAGGCAGAAGTCGATCACTGTGTGGAAATATTGGGGTTTCATTGTCATGTCAGCTCAGTTTGATTCAGTTTATAACTAGTTGTAATAAATCTATAAGATGTATGAAATTGACGCGATAGACAACAGTCTTGTCAAATGCAGGGCCGTATTTGCCAATAGCCACAAAGGCGGAAGATTTTAAAGGGCACTTACCTACTATTAATATAGGGCAGTCAAAAATAAGGGAGCGGCGCGGCGGGACAAAAACCAGTTCGTTTTTAATAAAAAGTAGAAATCCAGCACTGCTTTTTAACATTTGTAGGAAATGTAAGTCTTAGTTTTAAAAACTAAAAAATAGTTTGGGACTACCTCAATTTGTGTGTCGTTACCTCCTGATTTTTATTTGTAACGTGTAAAATAACGATAGTTAAAAGAGTATTTTTTTCTCAATCCTTATTCTAATAAAAATCCACAGTTCAATTTAAACAATTAAGGGAAAAAAAAGACAATAGTGCGAAAAATCTAAAAAGTTTCCGCAAGTTATGCAAACATAAAAAGTGAGAATACGATATACAGCTACAAATAGTACCACTTATTGAGCAACTGTATTAAAATAGTACGTTTAAAATGGCTACGCTGCGCCCTATTGATCTAGTGTACCGTATTTGATGTCGGGCACGGTGATGGAGCTCTCGGCGATGTTGGTGGCCAGGATGACCTTGCGGTGGCCGGGCGGCGCGCGCTGGAACACGCGCACCTGCTCGTCCGCCGTGATGGTCGAGTGGAGCGGCAGCACCCACCACTTATATTTGGGGCACTCCACCCCGGCAACGCGTCTCCTGTGCGTCAACGGTAGTACTTTCAAGATAATGTACTGGCAACACAACGTAGCGTGGTACGGGACGTGATTCTTGTAAATTAAATATGACGTGTCGCCAGCCAGCAGCACCGGAGTAAGTGGAGGTGTCGAACTAGGCGTCTTCCATATGCGAAACGAACCGTTAATAGTGTTTGACATTAAGCTCGTTCTTCGACCAAATGGATTCGCCGATACGATTTTAGTTATTTAATGTCTTTGTGTTTTATTTTACCACATAAAAACATCTATCTCGACTTTACCATACGATGGCAATCATTCTAGCGTGATGTTAGATTACTAGCATCACTAAATTTGCCACATGACATCTGTCACAGGCACAATAAGACATGAAAAATATTATATGAGATCAGTAACGTTTTAACGCAGAATACAATATCAATTCCCAATCCAAAGTATTTGCTGACGTATGTACGAGTAAGTGCTCGTATACGTGAAACGTTAAGGCTGGTTTTAGTGTCACGCGGACCGTCGGCGCGGAGCGCTCCGCGTCGACGTGAACCGCGCGGATCATCCGCGCAAGTCGTTTTAGTATCGCGCTGACTGCTTCGGAGTACAGACGCGAACAATGCATCCAATGAGGAGAGTGTTACTTATTATTGCCCTGTATTACACAAGGAAAAAAAATGCGTAGAAGGAGACTACATGTTCACCCTTTAATCGAGCAGAGAGCCGTCGCGGGAGAATTTGTGACATTATACGGCGATTTGAGGTCTGACAAAACAAAGTTCTTCAACTACTTTCGGATGTCGACCAGAAGTTTTGGCGTTAACGATGTCCTCCCATGCTTTATTCTTTGCGTCTCTGTTTTTGTACAGGGGGTCGGAGGCATCCCACAAACATTTCCTTAAACGGACTTCATCAATAACTCGCCCCGTGTCCACATCGCGAGTCGCCATGATTGTACTGCGCGGACGCGTGCGCTCCGCGCGAAACTAAAACGCTCACTGTAGTAGTGCGAGGCGCGCGAGCAGCCATCCGCGCGGAGGGCTCCGCGGCGCGGACGCGTCGCGCGGACTGCCGCGGAGGCGTCCGCGCGGATGGCCGTCCGCGCGGACGCCTCCGCGCCATTCTAAAACGCTCCTAAGCTTTAATATATATTGCTCCGCGCGGAGCGATCCGCGCCGTCGGTCCGCGTGACACTAAAACCAGCCTTATATACTTTTTTAAACATTACTCAACCTCTAAACTGAAATTCTGGTCACCCGTATTTATGGCCAAACTTTTATAAGTACAAATATAATACCACTAGCGACCCGCCCTCGCTTCGGTTCTCTGCCGTTTCGCCGAATTATGTTTCGTCAAATGATTCATTTCGTCAAATGTTTCATTTGGGCAAATGCTTTTTTTTCTAAAACTGTAAATATTTCAGGATTTTTTAAAAACTAACCTAACCTAACCTATAGGGTTCTACACGATGGTCCTGAAATAAATCCTGAAATATTTACAGTTTTAGAAAAAAAAGCATTTGCCCAAATGAAACATTTGACGAAATGAATCATTTGACGAAACATAATTCGGCGAAACGGCAGTACACCCCTCGCTTCGCTTCGGTTTATGTGAGTATGATATATAGCCTATAGCCTTCCTCGATAAATGGGCTATCAAACACTGAACGAATTTTTCAAATCGGACCAGTACCTACTTCCTGAGATTAGCATATTCAAGCAAACAAACAAACCAACTCTTCAGCTTTACAGCGTTATAATATTAGTATAGATTATTATTTTTATTTAAAGGTACATAATTTACCTCAAATCAAGGTCAGTCAAAGCCGCATACTGTTCCTCAATCTCATTGATTCCAGGCAAGAATATCAGCACAGAGGGCAGATCTGCCTCCGAGCGGTCCGCATACTTGTGCTCGGCCATATCCAACTGTTCAAATGCGTTCACAAGCTTGACCACCAGGTGGTACATTTCGGGGATGATTATTGGGTCCTCCCCTTTTGGTGTACAGGTGTCCAGTATCTGAAAATATCTCATTTTAATGGTTTTTTAGCCAGCCAGCTTTGATAATGAGAATATTTTAATACATACCATGCAACAGTTTAGATTAGAGATGTTATTGTTACGGTGGTTTTATCGGAATTGAAGTCGGAGATGGAGTTTTTTAATGTTGTTTATCGGAGTCGGAACCGAAACAGAAGTCAGAGTCGGAGTCGGAAGCGGAGGTAAAAATAGGTTGTGTGTTATGTGCAAGCACCTGGAATTCGGGGTTGGCCACGCGACAAGTATAAACCTTTTTTGCACACGTTGACCGCGGCCGGCGCCGCCCTCCGTATCGGAACCGGAGTCGGTACCATAGTTCGATCGGAACCGGATTCGAAGTTCCGTATCCCTAATTTAGATGTTCAACTGCTCAAGGAATAAATTTAATTTGTTGATGATCTAAGCAAACATTCAGAAGAACTCTGCGACAACCGTGGAAGTCAGTGGCACACTATTATTCATAGAAACTTATAACCTCTGATAAAAACGAAATAGACTCACAGAACCGAATTTGCTCAATCCATCCAGATAATAGGTCTTCACAGAGAACATGGGATTCCCTTTCTGCACTTGAATGCATGATGCCATATGCTGGCCCGTAGGCGTAGGAATGTCAAAGTAGTTGGCAAAGTTCTTGTAGTTGAAAGTGGCTGACATCAGCACAACTTTAACTTTGGGCGAAACTGTATAATGCAGCTTCTTGACGATTAGAAGGAGGAAGTCCATGTCCTGGCCCCGTTCGTGCACCTCGTCTAGGATTATGTGGGTGTATTCATTCATGGTTTTATTTTTAACTGAAAATGATAATACAATGTGTTTACACGTTTGTTTGTTTCAGAGCATAACACAATAACGGTATCAATAAAAAGGGTAACAGTAACATATTGTGGGAGGGTTATTAATGAGCCCTCGCGGAAATAGGTAAATCTAATTTAGTTAAATGTAGAAAAAAACCAAGCAAGTGCGAGTCAGACTTCCGTACCGCCACAGTTACATATTCTAATTTTAATTCTAATTAGCATGAGCCCAAGTCACACTTTACTTGTTTTGTTTTTTTTTTGTTTTTTGTTTGGGGTTTGGACTTGTATGGTGACCCCTTTATAATAATATTTTTTTTGTTTGGGCACGGAACCCTGACTATGACATTTCCATTAATTCTGACACTACCTAACTTTAGGCACTTAAGACTAAAAACTAGAGTTGTATGTTTTGGCTGCAAGTGGGTTATTTTAGGTCTTACCCAATTTCTGCAGCAAAATTCCAGTTGTCACATAGTGAATTCTTGTGTCACTTGTAGTTCTGTTTTCTAATCCAACCTGTTAATGAAAATAAATTGAGATTTAACATTAATTCTAACTTAAAGTACTTACATATTTATTTATTTTTCTAACCTGATAACCAACGAGTCCCCCTACATCCCAGCCCCTTTCCTGAGCAACTCTTTTAGCAATAGACATAGCAGCAATCCTTCTTGGCTGTGTGACTATGATCTTGCAGGGTTTGCGGTGTTTGTAACAGTCATCCAGAATCCACTGAGGAACCTGGGTTGTCTTGCCACAACCTGTAGGTCCTTCTATTACAACAATTGGGTATCCTCGAATACGATCTAAGATCTGTAATTAATTATTCACAAGTCTTATGAGTTATTTCCTTGAATGTTCCTGTTGTGTGTCACGTGTAATACAAAAGCTTTATTAATAATTATATTTTGCTTTATTTTAGATAGAAAGTTGACACTGATATATCTAAATCTTTGTTCACTGAACTGAATGTCACACTAATTTTGAATGTCTGAAAAACTTATTTTTGAACTGGTTAGCAGTTAGAGTCACCATACAGATTAGGGAATGCAATTTAACTGGTTATTAACCGATTTTATATGAAAATAACCGGTTTTAACCCTAATTCCCTGATACAGATGAAAGTATGCCGTAACCTATAAACCAGATATTGGCCACACTCATCACCAATGATCGGAATAGGTAGAGCTAATTTGCCTAAACTTGATGCACCTTCATTCAATAATGTATTCCCATTTCGCTCACGCATGAATGAATATGCGTCAAGTTTAGGCAAATTAGCTCTACCTATTCCGATCTCTGCTCATCACCAGCCACATGCCAGTCATGATTAAAATATGACCTAATTTCAAGCTTCTTCAAAACATAAACAAGCACATAATCTGTTGACCATGAGAAGTAAAGGGCAGGCAGGCTCCTAAGGGACTTGCCTTTAAAAATATCAAATATTTTTGATTTTACGTATTCATAAACAATGCAAATATAATTGCGACCTGACCAAAAATGAACAACATCCAAAATCATTCTGGGAATCTATGGTGTTGATCGTTTTCAAATCAGAGCATAAAAAAATCCAATACATTTTTCTGGACATGAGTGGGTTCCTTGATTGTAAGCATCTGTTTTATGTGATTCCTTTAAAAATGTTTAATCTAATATTTACCTCTTACATTACTGTCTATGTCTTGGACAGTCACAGCCCTTAGTAGAATGAGTGAATGAAAAAAAATATAGTATATAATAGTTTCTTTTTTTAGATATTTGAATATTTTTAAGATAAATATAATATTTACATCAGCTTTAGATCCATTAATAGCCAAATTATTGGTGTCCTCTTTCATCTGAAACGAGTATTTGCTATAGACTTCCACCATAGCTTCTTCAGTGAGCTCGTCAATGTTTGGCAGGGAGGCTCCCAGAGAAGACAGGTGCTCAAGAGACTCCAGTCCTCCAGAAATGCTGTCCCAGCGCTCTCGTTCCGCTTCATGCTAATAATAAAATAAATAATAAATTACCATAAAGACTTTGCATAAATACATAATTTAAAAACAATGCAACACATTATAAACAAGGCACAGAAGGTGGGATATTGAATTACTGCACTTAAAAAACTCCTTGGCATTGAATTTATTACTTTCGCAGGATTGCACTACCACTTAATATTATATTATGCATAAACTGATAAAACAAAAAACAACATAAAGCATTGGTATATTCCATAGGTACCTATAATTGGTATAAAACATTTATTTATGTAGCATTGATGTAATGACATACTATTAGGAGGTGCAGTCAAGTTTAGAATATGTTGGCAAAGCCAGAAAGATGTTTTAAATGGTTCAGTCAGGCTACTGAGTTTCAAAATAAAATAAATCCTTAGAATTGTTAGTGAGTTTAGTGACAATGTGCAAGCCCTTGGGTAAGAACGAGGAGAGGTGCCTTTAGGTACTTAGTAAGGTGCTCAGCCATAAAGACAAAGGGTATCAAAAGGCTACTCAGAAGTTCCAAGTAAAATAAAGGGTCATCTAAATAGTACTGTAAATTCATTAAATATAAACTTGTACAATAAAATAAAATGAAATATGGACTCTAAAGCAATTTTTCAAGTCGGTTTGTTCATAGTATACCTACAGTATCAAATTATTTCAAAGTAAAATTCTGCTCTATAGATCCTGAGAAAATGCTGTCAGCAAAACATGTTTAGGTATTTCTTAACATGCTCTTAGAACACATTAGTTATGTTTAAATGCTGAGGTTGTTAATAAACATAGGTATTAGGTAGGTATCGTGTTTTTTATACTGTACTTTGTTCAATACTTTAATACAAGATAAACAAACCTTCAAGTACGCCTGGGTCTCCCTCTCCTTAACTTCGCGAGCGTAGTCCGTGCCGCTTAAAACTACTGACCGACGGTGATCCTCCCGCCTGTTTAGCACGTTTATAGTGTCATCTTTAGTAATACGAAATCCGCCGGTCACGGGTCCGCGGAGCTTTATAACTTTTGAACTTGACGGGCACGGATCATTGAAAAAAGCCCGTAGTTCGTCCATTTTAAATACTTTTGCAGATGTTTTAGTTTCTTTACTATTTTTTTACTAACTATAACTTACGCAAAGCGTGTGCAAATCAAAACCAATTCTACAGAACTTTTATGATAAAATACGGTGCCGCTGCTGATTGTTTTGTAAGCAAAATCCTACAAGCAGTGTTGCCAGATTTTTTTGCACCTTCCCCCCTCCCTGCCCTAAATGTATTTAAAAAACCCCTAGTTTCTAGAGTACCATTAATTAAAAACCTCTGACGATTTTTGTATATCATATTTATCTAAAATATAAGGATTATTACATACAAGCTACATAATATTTACAGTTACTAAAATACTAAATTGATATCAAGTTTTTATTAGAACTCTAGGTACTTATTGGTACATTGAACTTAACTACAAAATCGTAAGTTTCCTTAAAATTTGTCCAAAATGTCAGTGTAGTAGTAGTGTTATGATATTTAGTGAATGACCTGGAAAAACCTCAAAGTTTTAGGGAAAACCTCTAAATCTGGCAGCACTGCCTACAAGAGGCAAAGAGTAATTCAGGATGTAGATTAGAAAAATAACAACAAAGTGTCAAACCATAGATATTTTTAGGCAATGTTGCGAGTGGTTATGGGCGCTTTTAAGCACTCTACGCATTATCCTTCCGTGATGTACGTCCGGGCAAGATGCACGACGCAAAACGATAGTGCGTAGACTTGGTGGACGTCGATAATTATTATTATTACCGTGATTGACTTGCACGATGGATTTTTGTCCATTTACAGCACCATCGGGCCTGACGGTCGTTCGCTGCTGCTGGACGTCAAGAAGACTAATGCGTTTTAAATTTATCCTTGATAATGGAAAAATTGCCGACTAAAGAAAGACTTCTACGCAGGCTGAGTTCACTAAATCATACTTTTATAAAACTGGTGGAAAATTAAGTACCAAGAACATTTTTTGAACATTTGAATTTCCCTATTTGTAATGAATTGCTCGTAGACCTATACTAAGTTCAATTAGGAGTCTGTGTTAAAAAAAAAACATTAAGTGCGAGTTATAGGCGTTATAGCATAACAAGCGTACTCAAAGCGAATTTGGAAAAATACCCGCTTTCGATGCGATATACGATAATGTACTTAATTTCCATTTGAGAATATCGTCCATCAACTTTTTGCCAAACTTTAAATATCGAACCGTATTTTATATAAGTTTTATTTGGCCCCTGAAAATGTCGCTAAAAGCAGCTTAAATTCATGGCAATAAATGTAAAGTCAGCTCACTAAGTATTGGCTCGTGTTTTTTTCTAATGAACATCCGCATATTTGCCCTACATCTGTCAAGTTAATAAGTGCGTCTAATTAGTAGTTAGCCTCCGAAAAGAGACCTCTTGAGCTGCCCCCCTTACTACTAAGATACAGCGCTTTAAAGTTAGGACAGATGGACAGCGTAGACATATTAGTAGGGTCCTGTTGGGCTACCTTCGGGCACGGAACCCTAAAAACACTGCGTAAAGAAACCTGCACACTAGAACGGTTAAGTGTGTAGGAGTGTAAGGGGAAGGGGGGGGGGGGGGGGGGCACTTCCTTCAGTTCCGAAGTAACTTGAACTAAGAAAATCTATGTACTTCTCGACGAGCTCTAGATTCTAGACCATGACACCTCACATCCCCCGGTATAAAGAGAACATACACAAAAACAGACGAACATACAGCAGATAGACAGTAACCGCGGTCCTTTCTGCTTTTTGTCTACGGAACTCCTGAAACTGCATTAAATTAACATATTTTACACGCATAGGTACAGTCAAATGCCAAAACATGTATCGAAAGATTCCTCTCATAAATATGTTACGTTCTTATTACACTGGGATAAGGTGCATTGGATTGGGATATATACTTGAGATTTTGCGTTTATCCCATATTTTAAATCTGTAAGACGAAGAACGGGTAATAATGAAAAACGATTTCTTTATTTATAATTTTATTTAATATTATGTTTCACGTAACAAAAATATTCAGATCATTCATTAATAGAAGACATTTTAATGACCAATCACGTTGGTACAGAAAGTAGTACCACATAATAATTATGCTTGATTATATGATTTCAAGGCATTAACATATGAAAATGTGGAGGAGTGTTAAAAGAGTCAAAGATTTGAAGCTGTGTAGGTAAGCAACAAACAGTGAACTTATTTCAAAAAATATAAATACCGATAAATGTTTACTATGACATGACCAACATCTTCATAAATATGATTTCTTAAATATAACGTATCAGATAACTCATAAATACAGGTTACAAAAGCCTAATAGACATTCATTATGACGCAATTTTTTAATTAAATAGTTACTTTTTTTATAGACGATTCATAGAGGATTAGTTAATTGAATACCTTACTTATAATTTGCATCATTTCAAAATTGTGCTATTTTATTGTAGGTTGCTAATGTAAATTATTCTGCCAATGGTATAACCAAATCTTACTTACTTTAGCGTAAATGTTATTCTTTCTCTCATTTTCTTAATGAGGTGTTGGTTATAAACGCTAAACCTCCGGAACGAAACTTTTTATATTTTATAAAAAACAAGGTAAGTAATACTTCAAAAGTAAAAAATAACGAAAACTTTCTGTCTCGGTCTGAAGCACGTTTCCTAATTAAATACGAGTATGTACATTCGGTAGTTAGGACTACATACCGCTATTGATAAACACAGGACTTATGAGGTACAATTTTGGGGCATTTATTTATTTATTGGTATTTATTAATTCACCGTACGCAGGTAATCTGTGGTAATAAGCAGGTCCACACATGCATTGTTAATGTAATGAATATGTTTCTTTTAAAAATGTACTTTGACTGTCCTCGATTTAATTAAGACAAGTGGTACATCTAACGTTATTCCAATAAGTTATTAAATACAACATTGCCCTTATGGCGCTACATATTTAAGATATAGTAAAGGTTTAGCGCGAAGGTTAGCTTGGCTTGAGCGCTGATATGTGCGTAAGTACTAACCTTTACGTATTTAACCTAGCAAAAATCATAGACAATACTGTCAGCAAGGTGTTCACATGATTTTTTTGCTCATTGGACGTACTTCTGAATCGTTCTTTGGCTCGGCTTGTAACCGTTTGACTAGGCTGGGTACACAGAGATGTTAAGTTTCATTTGTATTCTATTTCACGGTAAGGCGGAAAAATTACGTTAAAATACCGCGCTAACTCGATCCGTTGTTGATTATAAGAGCGGTTTAACATTTTTAACGTCATTTTAACAAACTTAAAAATTGGAGGAGGTTCTCTAAACGTCTGTATTTTACCCGGCTGCCGAAGAAGTTTGATCTTAGTATATATAATTCTTGGTTTCCTTGTAAAGAATGAACAGATGGCCCGATTGCGACAAGCGAGGTGTCATTAGATTAGTGTTAGCGTCGCGGGTGTCACTGGGAGTACATTACATTGACGACATTATCCAAACAGCAGTTGGTTTTTGTGTGTGTATGTGCGATTTCGCCGCGAAATTTCGACTGATGTTAATGGTTTTTTTTTTCATGAGTAGGGTATAAACCTTAAGATCTGGTCATAGGATCCATAATTCCTTCCTTGAACTCCTTAATTATTAGACACACAAGTAGCTGATGACATTTTAACTGTACGGGATGGTATGATCTATATTTTTTACGATGTCCAACATAACCAATAGATTCGTCATCATCGTTTCTTATTTTCCGCCTTCCGTAAAATAGAAAAACTTTATAACATCGCACACTGGTACTCCTAAAGATATGTAGTTCAATATTAATTAACATTCACAAATAATGGAAGATTTCGATGTGGTGCGTGTTCGATGCCATAAATACACTTTGTCTTGTGACAAGATAGACCAAGTGGTATAATGTTGAAGACCGAAGCTGAGTCCTAGGTACATTGCAAGGAAACATGTTAAGTTTTCGGAAATAAAATTGGGACCTATTCGAGCTCTTTTTCGTCGAAGCCAGTTTAGTGTCCATTAGTTAACATGTTTTGTAAAATACTGTGCTAAGGACCCAGCTTGACACGCAATAAATTTTATGCCTTACACTTATTTGAAAGAAGAACCCATATTCCGTTACCTCATAGTAAAGGTACAATGACTAATTTCAACCTTACAATCTAGGTATTGGCATAATGTTAAGGAAGAGTATATACAAGTAAGCGTCCGTGCGTGCCGAAAACACCTACATCTTTGCGTTGCTCCCTTGTTTCCGTTGCCCTCTGATGCTACCAGTAGTAACATATCGTTCCTTTACTTTGTCAACCTCGTATCTGATCGAAAAGGAAAATAGTCTTTATTCTTTAATACACATGAGTGCTTTTCCTGTGTAACTATTCCATCAGATACGAGGTTGAGAAAGTAAAAGGACGATATTTAATATTAATATTTCACTGACTATTATCTATCGGAATAGTGGATATAGGTGTAAATGTATGATTACACTTATTTACGCGTTATGGCCTTTGTTAATACGATGAACTAACAGGCCGATATTGGGTGACGAACTGTAACTCTGTGGTATCGTTAGTGCGTTGCCACACGAGCGTTGTTGGCGCGTTGCGTCGTCGTAACGATATGATTTCAACATAGAGCGACGCAAGTGTTTCAACGCATCGTGTGGCATGTCGCTCTAATTTATATGTAAAACCACACAACGGCGAGGACTCAATGCACAATCAACGCTCGTGTGGCATGCTTCTTAAATAATAAAAAACCGCACGTTTGAAAGGAATGCTCGATGTTGCTTGACTAATTACTATGATTCTAATTAGTTATTTTCGTTATTAGCGCCCTACAATAGAACACAACCGATATGGCGTGTCGTGAATCTTCGTTCGCGCAGACACAAACAACGATTCCGATGATTTCCGAAAGCACGATTAAAACCCACGACCAGACTTGTACGTAATAATTATAAGGTGCAAATTAAATTGCATCTATTTTTTCTATATCACTCACGCATGTTTGGCGGCTGACAGAATGACATGCTGCGCTCGACAAAATGGCGTCACTAATAACCAATAATAGCGCAGAATACAACCACGCTACGCTGATTGGTTCCCGCGCTTCGAAAAAATGTCATCTGCGCAGGTACATCGGTAAGCCATATCGGTTATGTGTTACTGTGCCTACTTGAACGTCCTTATACTGTTCCTTAACCTTATGGAATTGCTGTAACATCTAAATCCAGCAGACGATTGGGTATAATGAATGACATACCCTTTTTTCTCTAACTCTCACGACCTAAAATCGGAATACAATCGCCAACAACTATCATAATTTAATTAAATACGTATTATAATTAATGGACAAACAATGAATCAAAACACTTAATAAACTACCAAAAGTCAACAACATATTTAAAGTATACTCTATAACAAGGCTGCTCAACTTTTTAAACAGCCCGGACTACTCATATATTTTGGCATGCCACTGACGATAGGTTATCGCGCGCAAGGTTCCTATACGTTTACCATGGTGTTACAATCACCGTACGCGAGTTCAGTACTCTGTCCTTCGCACTCTATAACAATACTGTGCGGAACAGAGCATTCGACTCGCTAGTTAGTAAAGTAAATTGAGACTCATGGTAATCACTTCACATCACTTATTCAACATTTATTTCTTATGCGACCATTGTGACATGCGCGGGCCTGGGATTGAGCAGCCTTCCTCTATAACAATAGTTTAGTAGTTTGTGCTGATATACGATAACAATAAGAAAACGCGGTTTATAATGACTTGCTAAACAAATTAAAAATACTAGGGAGTATATGAGCAATGGACGTACTCCAAAACTTTTAAAATTTAAGTGTAATTTAAATCGGAGCGCGTTCCACTAAAAATAATGCATATAATTATAATTCAATTTTATATACTCACTATAATTTGGATGATTAGCAAAAATATTGTACATAGTTAAGGGCTCAATTAGAAAATCCTTAACAATCCTTAACTTTTTCCTTTGTGTAACGAAGATTAGTCATATTAATCATATTCATCATAAGCATAACTTTCGTTACACAAAGGAAAAACAATGTATGAAAGTTAACGTTGTCTCAATTAAGTCCTTAACTATGTACAATATTTTTGCAATTCACGCATTTGGAAGCAAAATTTCATCACCACAATACTTACATGCCAATTATTTAAGGGTAAAAATGCTCGGTCACGATAAAGGAATGGTAATTTTATATCAGTCACTCTACTATCATTCTCTGCGTTATCACATTCTAGGGCATTGTCCAATTATTGTTCGAGTCTATTTAACGATTAAGATATATATTTAGTTAGTATTATATTAACTATATCCCTTTACTAATATTATGTACATAAACAGATGTAGTAAATAGACATTGAAAATCGTATATCGTATCGAGAATTGTATTCGAGAAATTAATGAAATCACATTTACCCGACAAATACCACGTCCAATATTTATTCACAACAACTGTAAATTATTATATTAATATTTCTTCCTGATATTTATTAATTTCATTTTTTTTAAAAACGCTATGAAGTTCAAACGTAATGGGATTCGAATATTTCAAATCCACAGCCCTCGGCACAGTAGGCACAATTCATTATCGAGTCAGTTTATTACGAGAATCAACTTTTAAAGGTATAATTTGTGAATACTTTAATTCACAGTATAGTAAAACTGGAACCCCACTGCGGCGCAAACTACGCACGCCACGCACGCAGTTTCACATAAGCCCAAACTTCTTGGGTATGTAGCTGCGTGTAGTGTGGGTGTCTATACGTGTTACAAGTACAAGTATGGCAAGCCAAAATCACTGTATCCGTGACGGACCTACGGCCAGGGCTCGGCAACCTGGGTATATATTCGGCATTTCAAATAGAGCATTTTCATTTCGATTCCGCAAGAACAGAATCGATATTATTTCGATTCTGATCAAAGAGCAAAACATAACTGTTCCTGGTCGAAATAACCACCGCCATCGTTTTCTCGTCTTTCCTATAAGCTATAAGCTAGCTCTTTAGTTGCATTTTCACTTGCTCAGCAGGGATTGTAACCGGTTACAAATAAACCGGTATTTATTTAGGTTAAACCGGTTAATAATTTAGGTTACGTTCGAACGAAATGATTTGGGAACGTTATTTCGAAGCGCTCCCTAACCGGTTACTCTGTGTTTCGATACGGGATGAATGACCGCTGTCGCGCGTCGAGGCGCTGCTGGTGGCTGCGCTATCAATCTAATACCATAGCAAACCAATCCTGTCTCCTTAAACGAGCGGTCATTCACCCCCCACACGGAGGAACCGCTCTCTAACCGGTAAATTGATTTCGTTCCCTGTTTACGCTCCGACATAGAGATACCGGTTAGAGCGGTTCTTGCGAGCGTAACCTTTATTATGGGTTAGGCTCTCAAAGTGCGGCTCTAACCGGTACGGAAAATAAACCGGTTTTCAATCCCTGTTGCTCAGCTTCAAGTCAAGCCGCTCATAGATTAGATCAAACGCTCGCGAATCGATTCCACTCCGAGCGAGTCTTTACGAAAAACCTGGTTAGGAACCATAATCAACCGGTATTTTTCGAACCGCTCCCAAGTCGTGCCTACTCCATGTAGCTTGTCTGTGCGCAAGAGGCATGTCTACACGCGTGGTATGACCATGCGCTGCAGTGTGTTGAATAGAGCTTGGCGTGTGATGTACCTACATTTTGACACGAAGTGAATTTAAACCTATTTGCTCTAGCGTACGCCGCAGTAAACTGATCACCTAAAACTAACTGTGATGATAAATGTGCATTAATGATAGACGAATGGACAGAGGACAAATAAATTATATACACATCGCTCACCGAAGAACACCAGCTTTCACAGACAAGTGAATTTCCGCCGTATGACTTTAAAGAACAAACCATAGTGTTAAATGAGCGAATTAATTCTCTTTGGAGGGTTGTATGGACCAGCCGAGGATACGGCGGTCGAAGCCGCAGCTGAAGAAGTTGATGTTCGGTGATATGTCTTCCGCCCACGAGACCGAGGTCACCATGCGGCGGTGGCCCTGAAAATGTATTAGATAATAAACATTTGTTATTTCAGGTAGATTAAACCCGTGGTTAGGAGTTGTTCCCAATTTTGTTTAATTAACAGATGCAGATCTGTTTCTATATAATTTTATACAAACCTCACATAAAATGTATTTTTTTTTCTTTTTTTTTCTTCTATTACACAACTATCGATATATCGACAAAAAATATTTCTAACACTAAGCTAGATTGCGACAGTGTTTTGTTCTGCTGCTCAACTCCCGGCTCTGGTTAGTACTGTAGCGTACCTGTCGGCTGGAGCGCGGCAGGCGCGCGAGCCGCTGGCCCTGCAGGTCGAACAGCCGCACCTGGCGGTTGTCGTGCGGGATGGCGACGATGCCGCCCGCGCTGACGCCGACGCGGTTCACCGACGAGTCGGAGCGGATCGTCGCTAGCGCGCTACGCATGTTGCGGACGTCCCAAACCTGCGTAACACAATTATTATTTAAAAAAAAAAGTGCGAGTCGACTCGCGCACCGAGGGTTTTGTACCGCTGCGCAGTAGGTATTATTATATTCCAATTTGAATCCGATTTTGAATTAAATCAGAGCGAGCCCAACTCATATTTGACCATTTTTTGTATTCGTTAATATTCTTCAAAGTTTGTACTATAATAATGATACCGACGTTTGTATGTTTACTGTTTGGGTCATTATTCGAGCGTTTCAAGTGCCTCACTTTTGTGGACATATATTTGAAGAATTGGGTGTATATATTGATGCCGTTTTTGGATATTTGTTAGACGTCCGGTAAAGTTAGATACCTCACCTAAAACGAAATCGAAATCTGCAGCCACTTCTACTAAAATGTGACCACGAAAGTGATTCGGAACAAACGCCCAAATAATGACCCGTTTTTACAATGCAACCAAAATAAATACGTTGAAGACTCTTTGTCACTTTCTTCCATTTTTTAATTTGTTAGTAAATTTACCGTAATATAATAACACAAATTCTGAAAAAAAAAAAAGACATTCGCTATCTATTCCGGTTCAAAACATACAGCTATTTATAGTTAGGAAGGACGGACGAAGGCATATTATTAGGATCGCATTGGGACCCTAAAAATGTAAGAGAGCAATCTGTAGACTAAGTCAAACCGCTATGAGTTCAAATAGCAGCGGCGCTTTCTAGTTTTAAACCAGTGGATCGGATAAAAATTACACAAACCTTGACGGAGCGATCATCAGACCCAGAAACGACTTTATCTTCACGAGTAAATACTGCAGATGTAACACTCCTGCAAATTAAAACCATTAGTTACAGCTAATGCCTTTAAAATCCTTCGGTTGCAGTGCTTAAAGCCTGCCAAATTCGTGTGCAACCGTCCTTGGGAGAGGTGCCAGACGGAGGCAGGGACGAAGCATCTAGGCGTAAGCGGGGGAAAAGCGAGGACTAAAATAATTACCAGTCATCTCGCTTTCCCCAACATGTCAACTAACGGAACGGTCGCACCCGAACTTGTTGGATAGTAAAGAACTACAATTACGTTGAACTGAAAGAGTGTTCTATACCTAGCTTAATTTTCCATTAAAATTACATTTACTTGTTTTTATTAGCATCAATTTTAAATAACAAAATACGGCTGTCATCTGTCATCTTTAATCCCAAGAGATCATCGACCTCATCACGTGCATACGTACTCGGTGTGTCCCTGGAACACGGACACGGAGTGTATGGGCTCGCGGAAGTCCCACAGACGGAAGGTGGTGTCGCGCGACGCCGTCACCACCAGCCGCGAGCTGTGGTGCGCGGACGCGTGCGTGAGCTCGTGGTCGTGACCTGACACAAGTTAACCTTAAGGTGGGATCACACTATAGAGCTCCATCGGATCTTCGTGGAAAACCTACAGGACTTGTTACGCTAAATGTGGACAGTCTAAATAATGCGCTCATAACAACTTACCCATAAGTATTTGCAGACAGTCTCCAGTCTCTACATCGTACAGGTTAGCGGTGCGGTCCCACGACGCGGTGATGACGTGGTCGCCGCCCGTGAGCCAGTCGGCCGCCACCACCACGCCCGAGTGGCCCGCGAGCTCCGTCAGCGGAGTGCGCAGCACCTCTGGCCTGTCGCTACCTTCGCCGAAGCTTTCCTCGCCGCCACCTTCAAGCTCTTCTTCTGAGGACTGGCCGCGCTGGTGTGGCAACAAAAGTTGGATTTGTATTCTCTAAACGATAACTGGCCAGCAGTGCACCAGATTTAACAACTATCGCTCGATATGTGGAACGTGTGGTGATCGGTTTTTGTGAGATTTTACGCCAGAGAACAGCACGACCTGACAGTCCTGACACTTGTATAGACGTACGGACCTTGTAACACGCATCATTTGCGTAGTAATTAGTGAAGTCCAGATATTTATAGTCGTCTTCTAAAACCATTGTCAGATAGATTTTCATCGGGTTTCCACAGTATAACAATATGTCACAAGTTCTTCAACGCACACAATAACCATTCACAAAGCACGCACACTTCAAAATTCAGCACATACTTGTATACATGTACCTTACATAATAATTGGATGGGAATTTCTTGCATGTACTTGTATGTGTGTGTAGGGGTGTATCATATTGACAAGCGCTATAATATGGAAAAGTTTGATGTTGTTTGTATTGTATTGTTATGTAAATATACTATTCTTTGAAGCGTGTACGGTCACGAACGTTAATATAGGACCCATTCCAAAAAAAATATGATTGAAGTCGTCTATGTCACTAGAGATGCCAAGTCATTTGTAACTTATAGGAAACTCAACCTTATTGTTGTAGAATGTGAGATTAACTTTGGACCTATGATGGGTACCAAATTTAAGTCTTTGACTGTACACGTATAATTTTCAATAAAGCAATTTGTAAGACAGCATGTAATGTTAAATTCAAATAACAATCGAGTATACGATTACAAGAGTGCATGATGCATTCTTAAATTCATTAGAAACCAGCGTCCCGCCTTCGCGTTGCGTTAGTTTATGTGAAGTTTCTATAACATGTATCATCCCAATTTTTATATTTCATAAAACTTTTCCTATATGAATGAAAATTGGATTAAAATCCGAGGCATAATTTGAGATCTAAGCGTACATACATGCGGGTGGTAGGACCTTGTGCAGGGCCCGTCCGGATCGCTACCACCATCTTATCCATTAACCTACCGCCAAACAGCAGTGTTCGCATTGTTGTGTTCCGGTTTGGGGATAAGACAGCCGGTGAAATGACTAGCATAGAGGCATTCCATCTTAGTCCTCAGGGTTGGCAACGCATTTGCAGTCTTAGGATTGCATCGC
The DNA here is from genome assembly GCA_963966035.1 of Acleris laterana. Taxonomy (NCBI): domain Eukaryota; kingdom Metazoa; phylum Arthropoda; class Insecta; order Lepidoptera; family Tortricidae; genus Acleris; species Acleris laterana. Next base: position 7,982,453 of record OZ014456.1, on the reverse strand, counting down.
AGTCCTGTGAATGCGAATGTCTATGGGTCACAGTTTCCACTTACCATCAGGTGGCCTGTGTGCTCGTTTGTCTTCTCTATGACATAAAAGAAAAAAAAAAAAAAAACACAGAGAGACAGACGGTGGAAAGCATAAAGAGAAATTGTAATTCGTATCTTCATTGTCAAGTGCATCGCGTATTACCGGCAGGTCCCAGTTGACGGCGGCCTGCCACACGTGCGCGGTGTTGTCGCCGCTGCTGGTGAGCGCGATGTCGCGGCTGGGGTGGAACCGCAGCGAGTTGACGGAGCCCGCGTGGCCCGTGTACTGCAGCAGGCACTTGCCCCACTCCACGCTCCACACGCACGCCGTGTGGTCTGCCCGTACAAACCGGGTCAGATAAAGAGGAAATGGGATGTAATAATATCAATATTCAGTGCGGCTAGCGGATATTGTGGATCCAGTTTTTTTTTTTTTTTTTTTTTTTTTATTCAGAAAACAAACAGCCATTTAAAGTAATAATTACATTAAACAAAATTACTTAGATAAGGCCTAAAGTTTCCTATATTACTAATTATACTAATGTTCTACATAAGTGTTCAACATAATCTGAAACAAAATGTTAAGCTACCACTATGGAGAATATAAAATTTGTCGACTTTTGTTTTTAAAGTTTGTAAATTTTAATTGACAAAATGTTTTTTTTCTCTGCAAATAATAATATGCCAATAAAAGGGGAAAGGGGTTCAAACTCAGCCCTGGATCCGCCCCTGGCTGGCGAGGCACAGATAAAGTGATACGGTATAATATTTTTAATAGTTATTTATACAACTGTTAAATAATGAAGCCTCTTAATATTTTACGTTAGGTCCTATGATTTATTAGCACATACATTTATAGAGAGAGTATTATTTCGATTTTTTATTTTAGAATAGAATAGAATAGAATAGAAATCGTTTATTCGGTGTTAAAATAAAATGAACAAAAAACGGCAAAAACATTATATAAAAAAAAGAATAATACAAACTTAGAATAGGTACTTAATCTAAAATTTACACCGAAAAGGTTGCCACTCAGCATGGTGTCAGGCTTACTAGCCTTGACGCTGGTTTTCAGGGCTACCGGATTGAAGAGAGAGGAGAGCGCTTCCCAATCCATCTCACTACTATTTTTTAGGAGTACTTAACCCCTGGTGTCCCAAGCCACGCGCGCTCAAATACCACTGTTTCCCACGGCTTTTTAAGATACCGACCGCGCTGAGGACTTGATTTGCTTTATACGCTCTATACACTTCCTCGTACACTTTTTATACATAGAGTTGTATATTTTTGGAAAGACGGAAATGTAATCTACATTATTATTTCAAAAGTTTAGCGGTATAATACATAATTTAGTGTATGTAGCCAAATGATTTTAGAGAAAAATTAAACTGAGGCAGTTTTCCGAAAACATGCTCATTAATAAAAAAAATACACGACAAGTGTTTTTTTTTTAATTTTCTATTTCTTTATGATATACTTATTCTAAAAAAAAAACATACAAAATACGGTATACCACATAAATCAAAAAGATATGTGCATGTTAACTTGAAAGGAAAGCATTGCGAAGCAATTTTGCATGCGCTGTGAGTCAGTCATAGTCATATTTATTTATTTTTCGTTGAAGTGTTATAATTGGTTGATGTCAGTTTGTAGCTAATTTCACACTGAATCGATTGATATACGATTAATGGGAATTTATGCATTAATTTGAAAGACAGAGGACAGAAAATCGAATCATGACGTGGTGGCAAGCATGACTGCCGGTGGGACACATCGCTTTTTTGGGCCGGCAGGTATGACTGCCGGCGGGACACAAGGGGTTAATGCTTAAACTAAATTATGGTGTTTATTGTCCATAACTCTCTTAAAATTTCGTTTGAGTGAAAAATATATAACAGTTTAGTTACTTTGTTTATACGAGTACTACTTAACAGCAATAAATGATTACCTGCAGAAGCAGTTCCAATGAGAGCCTGGCCTGGTCTCGCACATGTCACGTCCCAGATGCCATCCTTGTGGCCGGTGAACTCCCGCACCAGCTGGCAGTTGTACGACGGGGCCTTGAAGCTCGACACTATCTTGCTGGTTTGGACGCGGAGTTTGTGGCTCGCTTTTACTTTCTGAGAGTTGCTTTGAGTTACTGAAATTAATAATATAAGTTCAAATCAAATCACAAGGACGTGTAACGGCTTTGGCAAGTGTATAACAATCAATCGTCAATGTCAATCATGGTATCCGTCAGTGTATAGACACCCGAGTCTTACTCTACCCTGGTTTTACGGTAAGTAATTTGGAAAACCTATACCGGTCGATTCAGTGAGAAATTACACGCGGTATAATAGCTACTATAAATCGCGAATACTCGAGTCGGTCAAGTCCATCTTGCCGGCAGGCTAAACCTACGTTATGGTAACAAACGAAAGTCAATTTAGTGATTAATATTCCTAAAACTGCATAGCGATGTGAGTTTCATGGTTTACAGGTTGCTTCAATGGGTTGCATTTACGACCATCTGATACGAGCTGCACTATGAGATTACACTGTTTTTATTTAGTAAAGAAGTTTTTTAATTGATCTTTAATCGACATTTCGAATCCAGATTGAACATTGTTCCTCACTAGTAATAGTATATGTGTCGGCCGCACCGAGTTACAGTTTAAGATCTATTTTAATAACACTAACCACCATACTCAGAGACAATTCAAAGGGAATATTCATGACTTTTTTCACAGATTCACTAAAAGCTGATTGATGTCACAAACAGTTGAGAAAAATCATTCTTTGAATAGCTATAACAATAAGCAAGATATAAACCAACAAACAACGATCTCTTTCTAGCAAAACAGAATTAACATGGAGTTCATATGGCCGACCTGTGACATGATGTCACAGTGCATATGGGATCCCTCTGTCTAATTAGCAGTTTAAAATACTTGTATCATCAGTATTTCTTGGCCGATTTAAATTTTCGTTGATCTCTTTTACAGTATTTTAATATTGTGTTGAAAGTAAAGTGATTTAAAAATTCATGCATATTGTCTATTACCTCGTTCCTTTTTCAAACTTTTGTATTAGCAACTTAATCGTCATTAACTGACTCTAAGTGCGGCCGTAGCCACTTATCTACTACTATCTATTATCTATTATTTATTTTACTATTATCTATTCTGTGGTATAACTTACATTTGACTTTTGAGCTCTTCCCTGAGGCTTCAAACTCAATATAGTCTGGGTTCTGCTTATCTCCCATGTAACTCTCCCGTTCAAGTTTTTCACTTAAGATGTCTATCTTCTCTTGGACTGAAAACAAGAGACAAGGTTTTTAATATGAGTGAGATTGCTGAGGCATTTTTTCTTAATCTCCAGCAACTAATTCCTACTCATAAAATGGAGTATTCTTTTAATGGCATCAGGCCACATGATGGTCAAATTCAAATTCAAATTCAAATCGTTTATTGCATGTCACATTACAAGTATTAGAGATGGAATTACAAAAAGGTATTCATGTGACGCCCTGCAAGGGCATAGCAACATAAGATAATGGGGCTTATTGTTAACACGTTACATTATAACTATACTTAACTTAAATATTGCACACAGAATTAACAAAATATTGCACACAGAATTAAGGTATTAGACTTTAAAATGAAATAATAGATATGTCAAGAGGCAAGTATAGAGTTATTCATTTCCATATTTACTATTGAAAAATTCACTTAGATTATAGAAACATTTATTACTTAAAAATAATTTTAATGGTCTTGTAAATAATGTCGACTTATCTATGTTTTTGATGGAGTTTGGGATGTGGTTATATATTTTATCACCATTTGGTGGGGGCTAGACGCAATAATTTTTAATTTGGTAAATGGTAATTTCAGATTATTTAGATTTCAATCATTTCTTTTAACAATTGTATGAGCCTGGTACAAATGCATATGTTTTCTAACGAATTTACATGATTCTAAGATATAAATGGATGGTAACTCGAATCTGTGACCCACAGACATTTGCAATCATAAGACTGCAAATGCGTTGCCATCGCCGGGGATTAAGATGGTATGCGCCTATATCCTCACAATGGAGCTTAACATCACAAACACTACTCCTTGACAGTAGGTTAGAGGATAAGATGGTGGTAGTAGGATTTATATAGCACTAGCGACCCGCCCTCGCTTCGCTTCGGTTTATTTGAGTTTTCTATAACACACGTACATAAAACAAAATTTATTATACATAAAAACCTTCCTCTTGAATCACTCAATCTACTAAAAAAAACCGCATCAAAATCCGTTGCGTAGTTTTAAAGATCTAAGCATACATAGGGACAGACAGCAGGAAGCGACTTTGTTTTATACTATGTAGTGATTGCCTTGATAGAAAAGGTCTACTTATGGTATTCATGATTTTTTATATGAAAGGTAGTCTAAAAATACATCACACATACATAGTTTAGATAAAAATGGTACATATGACATATTTTTTTACAAATTATGAAGCCTCATTTAAAAATTATAATTAATTTTGCAAGACTTACTATTAGACTACTATTCTGCCATCCTACCAAAGAAGGCATATAAGCATTTTAAAATTAATGTGGTTGTCTACTATATTGGCAACTACATTAAATTAAGAATGCTTTGACTACTACATTGGAGTTAGTCGCCTTCTTAGGTAGGACGGCAGCATTAATGGCATTACAGGTTATGTTAAAATAGAAGAGCAGTAGCATTATACAAATGGGTAAAAATCAAAATAAATGTACATAAAGACACTATTTAAATGTCGCTTAAATGATGTCTAACTTACAATTTCATTACAAAATGAGTATGTTTGAAGTTAACCAACAGTTTCGTTACGGTGACAAAACTCTCTTTAATTGGACATTTATTTTGATTTTTACCCAAATATAAAATTTTACAAAATTCCTTATAACTTTAAAACAGATGAAAATAGCTTATCTTACATGAGGGAGTTTAAGGATAAGTGTACATTGGGTCTTAGGCATTTAGATATTTAATTTTTGTGTAACTATTTTGGCTACCTATAGAAATAAAACAAAAACTAAATAATACATCTTGAGGTGCTTCAACTTGACCATGGCAAGAGGAGCTATAAACTGCATGAATAATTAATTAGCTTTTTGTATATGAATTATTAATACACTGGCAAAGTGACCTACACACAAAAATAAACCTTGAATGATTTGTGTTAATTAGTCAAAGGTCAATCAATCAACGAGCCTCTCTTCTTGAGCTTAATTTGTATTGCAATTGTTTTCATAGTATGTCTCTTACCTCAGTGTGCCCCTTGGCAAAGGCCAAACAAAGTAGGTACCTACCTATTTCAGAGAAGTAGCTTGCATTAGATTCAAGTCTTACTTAATAGATCTTAAATCTTTTTCAGTACCTAACATTACAGCTAGTCAAATGAGGGGTTTGTCAAATAAAATAAAAAGTGTTAGCAATAGGTAATTAAAAGATGACTAAATGTAACTGTCTTCTGTCTTAACTAAGCATCACTAGCAACAGTGGTGACGCGATCATTGCTGAGGCTGCCCTACAGCTACCTTTTGATGTCAGTTACCTTGCACATAAATCGATATCGAAATCGTAACAAGCATCAAGGTTGAGAATATATTTCAAACAAATAGTATATAACAATATTCACTCTTGGACAGCTGGGTAAAGTCAGTTTTAAACCAAATAACACTGGTTATTGCATAGAGGTGTCCAGGAGCGAGGTATCTTTACTATTAGAATGTTGTTGTAATACTTACGATGTATATTTTCCGAGTATAATATGTCAAATTCTTTTTCTATCTGAGAAAACAATTCATGTAAACGAGACCTAAACACTGGAGGTATAGATGTTTCAGAATCTTCCATTTTGAGATAATTAGGAATTCCATCAGATCCTTCAGTGAGTGCTTGTAGTCTTCGTTTGCTAGATTTCATCATGAGAAATCACAGTACACAGCAGGTTGCTATTCTGATATCATATAACGAACATGGGTTCCATTGCAACACGTTAAAACATACCAATACTATCATAGATATTACCCCAACAAGTACAAAAATATTGTCACAAATATTTTACACCAATCACCTGATAAAAATACAATAATCAATTCAAAATATGAAATTACGATACATTCGTCTGCAATTGATTGATTGACGTACGAATGACAGTTAAAGTGCAGTGCTGCAACGTACGAAAAACCTATCAACGACTTTTGAAATCATCATGCGTGTAGAGCCGTGTGAAAGTGTCTTAAGATTTGTGATATGGTAACATTTTGGCATTTTGTCTATGGTACAAGCGAAAATGACTTTTGAGTGAGTTGAGTTGGTGCTAGAAGGAAACTGCCAACAATCTATAATTTATTTCGTGGTTAAGACCATGTCATTTTCTGATTTATACGCCAAATATAGTTGTACTTACTGTCAAGAAGAAATTATTGGAATTAGAGTAAGATGTACAGAATGTCAAGATTTTGATATTTGTCTGCAGGTAAGCATCAACGCCTATCTTCGTTATTTCAACGAAGTAACAATCGCTGCCATTTTTTGTTTATAGTTTTGGCGCAAAATTTAAATCTTGCTTTGTAATATTTTATTTCCAGTGTTTTTCTCTGGGTGCTGAAATAGGATCTCATAAAAATGACCACTCCTACCAATATATGGTAAGTTTCCATGCGAATTTAACAGAAATAGGTAAAATTGGCAAATACTTTTCATAATACAACATTTTGTAATAACAGGACTCTGGAGCGTTTGGAATATTCTTAGGACGGAGTAGTTGGTCAGCAAATGAAGAAGTTAGACTATTAGATGCTATAGAACAATTTGGTTTTGGCAATTGGGAAGACATAGCAAAACATATAGAGTCAAGAACACCAGAAGGTATGTATTCTAGTTTTTGATCTTTACTTTTAAAGATACAGAAATACTTGCTCATACTCAGGTAACAACTCATTCTTTAGACTAACCCTATATTACCGACGTGTAAAAGAGCCCTCATGTGGCCTATTTACTGAATAAATATATTGAATTTTTTTGAATTTTTTTACTAAAATAGCCAGGTCTCAGTGCAGGGTCAAAACCCTATTGCTAATCTTGGCAGAACAACATCAAGTAAATGTCAGCAGCGTGACAATATCAGAAGGCAATAAAGTATAATGACTATACCTATTCTGTAGGTATTAAAACAGCCTTGCAGCAGAACATACAGTAACAAAAGAGATAATTAAAAACCCAAAGGTCCATTAAGAAACATCTCATTTTTATGTTCCCTTTCAGATACATTATGACCGTCTAGGATAGGGTTTCCAAACCTTTTTTGGGTCGAGCCCCCCAAATAATAAATAATATTTCCGTGGCTCCCTTTGATATTTATCATGACAGAAAACAACTGGCGTATATGTATGTTATGTTAAAATGACAAATCTTTTTTAAAAATTCAAATCTGTTTGCTCCCCCCTTAGGGAGGCGCGCCCCACTGGTTAGGAAACTATGTACAGTCACTGCTATTTTAATGTGCAGCAATGTTTCCCTTTATTGTAAGAGCATTGGTTAATGTTCTTATGTTAGAGAAACTCATTGGTACATGATCACTGCTGGAGTTTGAACTGTAAACTTTATGACATGTGTTGACATTCTAAGGTACAAAGCCATAAATGATCCCTTATCCCATAGTAGAGTACATACATACATACATACCTTCACGCCTGTAATCCCAGGGTGGGGTAGGCAGAGCTACAGAATTGCCTACCACTTTAAAAACTTATAGATAATTCTGTAACCTCATTTTGCAAAAATAGGCTAAGATACAAAGGTTGCAAGCCCTTTAACAGCACTACAAGCCTATCGCCTCTTACGACATTCACGGGAAGTTATGGAGTGGCACTATTCTAACCCAGCAACCACACGGGAACACACCACACGCAAGTGCATCTCATTGTAATATTAGTTACAACTTAAAGCTGCACATATTTGCTTATTATCTTATTCTATTATTGTGTTAAAGAATGAGATATCCATACTAGGGATGGTACAGAGGTGGTTATATCAGAATTCAAGTTGGAATCAGAGTTTTTATATTTGGTTGAAACCGGAACCGAAGCTGTTAAGAATGAGTTGTATGTGTAATGTGTAAGCACGCCGGATGCGGGGTTGTCAGCGTAAAATGTATAAACTTGTTTGTGGACGCTGACCGTGGCCGGCGCCGTTGCCGCTGCGCTTCAATCTCTGATTACAAAGTCGTAAGTTCCGACTTATCACAACCGGATTTGAAGCGTCGTAATATCCCTAGTTCATACTGTTGACGAGCAATTATTGCTCCAACATAATTGCTTGTCTAAACCTTTAAGCAATGAGAGACATTAATTAATTTATGTTCATTGATGACAATGTGTTAATCCAGTTTATTTCCATAGTTTATTCAGTATTCAATATCTTCAATTTAAGTGACATCTGCCTGCTTACCTCCTAAGTTTTAGAGCTGAAGAACTCAGCATTGAGTACTTGATTGTGTTTTTCAGAGGCCAAAGATGAGTATATAACTCGCTACTTAGAAGGTAGTATTGGTCGGGCAACGTGGGGCAATGTTGAGAGCACCAGTCGACCCACTCTCCTTTGTGCAGACAGTGATGAGGGCCCACTCGGACCTAGTGCGGTCTCTAGGCTGCCAGCTCTTGGAGTATCATCGGAAGAAGCAACACAACTTGGGTATATGCCTAACAGAGATGATTTTGATCGGGTATGTTTTAAATTTTTTAACAAAGTAATATAATTTCATGACCACTTTAAATCTATTATTTAAGTAACAGTGGTTGGTTGCAAACCATTCTGAACCACTAATCGCTGCTTAAATACAAAAGCGCCACAAAACAAAAACAGATATAGTTTGATTTAAAACTTAAAGTATATCGTTCATTGAATGCAAAAGGGACACATTCCAAAATAATTTGCTCTTGCATTTAAAATCTTGTACGAATAGATTCTAATTTTTAAATGCAGCACTGACTGATTTTGGAATGTGTCCGTTTTGTATTCAATGAACGATATATGATTCCGAATTTAAATGCAACACAAACAGATTTTGATTTGTGGCCCTTTAGTATACAGGGTGTTTGGCAGTCGGGTGTAGGGGTTTTAAGGGATGATAGTAAGGGTCATTCTGAACTTTTTTGACCATATTTACTATTATGCTAAGTTTCACGGTTTCCGAGATATTGATCATTTTAATAGGATTTTTTGTCATTTTTCCTTATGTCCGTGATACGAAAAACCCCTTAATTCAAGTATTAATTTAAAAAAAAACCAGTGTTTTCTTGCATGACTTGAATCAATATGAAATAAGGAAGTTTTAAAGCTACATGCCATTTTTTTTTTCCTTACAACTTTTTGAGTAAACGCGCAAGAGTTACTTTCTCCATACTAAGAGAACCCCGCGTTTGTATTTCACCAAGTATGGAAAAACCAATTTTGTGAGGTTACTCAAAAAGTTGTAAGGAAAAAAAATGGCATGTAGCTTTAAAACTTCCTTATTTCATAGTGATTCAAGTCATGCAAGAAAACACTGTTTTTTTTTAAATTAATACTTGAATTAAGGGGTTTTTCGTATCACGGACATAAGGAAAAATGACAAAAAATCCTATTAAAATGATCAATATCTCGGAAACCGTGAAACTTAGCATAATAGTAAATGTGGTCAAAAATGTTCAGAATGACCCTTACTATCATCCCTTAAAACCCCTACACCCGACTGCCAAACACCCTGTATAAGCAATGACTTATAAATTACTATACTGTCAAATTTCATGAATTGGAACTAAGCTACTATATATTTTGTATTTCAGGAACATGATAACGAGGCAGAGCTGCTGATATCAACCTTGACTATCAGTCCTGAAGATGATGAGTTGGATGTTGGTAAGTTGGAACAGTATTATAGCTGATACTTACATATTAGAATGACTTGATATTGACTAAAACAAAACTGATTGGTAGCTTGCATTTTCATAGATTTACTATACCTACAAGATCATAAAGAGCAAAGTTCTATCATGCATTCTTTTTTAGTAGGTAAGTACCTAATTTGTTTGAAACGTAATTTACATTACAATGTAAAATTGCCAATGTGTGTTTATTAATAAAACTAGGTTAATAGGTTAATTAATATGACGCATGCATCGGTGCGTAAAAAAGTGGCCACCTTTTCCCGTTAAGCTGACTACTCAAAGGCTAATTGTTATTAAAGTTTGTTCCGTATCCCATAAATTGTGTTTATACTGGCGCTACAAACACGTTTTGTTTGGGTCCAAGGAAATTCTTTAGTTAATTAGAAAACCCAATAAAAGTAATGAGGGCGCCACTGGACGCTCGTCGTTTGCTCGGCGCAGTCTTAAGGAAGAAAAGTAAAACCCCATATTCATAGAGAACATTGATGATGAGCAATGAAAGTGAAACCTGTCATTATGCAGCGGTCAACTCTGCAACATGATTTGCTTGCAACAAATATTTACCTAGAATATATGGCTTTAAACCATTACAAACTTTTTTTTACCACGTAAAGCCTGGCGCACAAGAAATTGTACATGATATAGCGTTAGATCCACTGCAAAGGAAATAAAATGGATTTTCCTTTGACTTTATGACTGACAATTGAATTAGAAAGACTCCATGATATTTATAATAGTCTCATATTCCATTGTCAAATTTCGTTGTATGGTGGGCCTTAAGAGGATGAAGCATCTATTTTATATGTTTTAGCTCTGAAACTGTCCCAAGTGGATCTGTACACGCGCCGGCTGCGCGAGAGGACGCGGCGGAAGAGGCTGGTGCGCGACTATCAGCTGGTCTCGGTGTTCTTTAACAACCAAAGAAATAAACAGAAGCTGCTCTCAAAACTAGCCAAAGAAAAGAAGTGAGTTTTTAATTTTTTAAATATTTATCGCCTAGTGAATCACCTTATTTTCTAGGAAAACGATTCTATACCCTATGTTTGTTTTCCAGGCTGTTAACTATCTTTATTCCATGTGTAACATATTGAAAACTTAAGTAAGAAAGTATTTTTTTTTATAAAAAACGTAATGGTGATTTTTTATAGGTTTGCCTCACAAGTTATATATGAATGATACATTTAACAACACTCATTAAATTAGTTTCTCTAAGTAAAATTTTCCCTATTTGGTGGTTAGTGTAAAAAGCCAGGTATTTCCTTGACTGTAATATTGTTCAGTAGAAGTTTACCTCTTTAGACATAATTCATTCTTGACCATGGTAGATACTATTTATTCACTAGATATGATTTAAATTATACAATTGTAAAATTTGGTCTGTGAATGATCACAGTAAAATAAAAATATCCGTACAGCCACAGATACAAAAAAATAAACAGTAAATTATGTTAATAACTTTTAATAGATAAAAATCCTCAGTATAAGTGATATATCTTTAAGACTACGCCGAGCAAACGCTGAGCGTCCAGTGGCGCCCTCATTACTTTTATTGGGTTTTCAAATTAACTAAAGAATTTCCTTGGAACCAAACAAAATGTGTTTGTAGCGCAAGTATAAACACAATTTATGGGATACGTAACAAACTTTAATAACAATTACCCTTTGAGTAGTCAGCTTAAGACTACGCCGAGCGTACGCCGGATGTACAGTGGCGCCCTCATTACTTTTATTGTGTTTTCTAACTAACTAAAGAATTTCCTTGGAACCAAACAAAATGTGTTTGTAGCGCAAGTATAAACACAATTTATGGGATACGTAACAAACTTTAATAACAATTACCCTTTGAGTAGTCAGTTTAACGGGAAAAGGTGGCCATTTTTTTTCGTTCAGTTAATAACTTGAAGGTGAATTGTTATTAAACTATATGATAATACCCTATAAGTTGTGTTTTCATTTGTAGTACAAATACATTTTGTCAAATTTCAAGAAAATACTTTAGTTGCCCGGGCTGATGATGATGATGATGATGACTTTAGTTTATTAGAAAACACAATAAAAGTAATGAGGGCGCCACTGTACAACCGGCGTACGCTCGGCGTAGTCTTAAATGATTCGAGCGACAATCAAGTGGCTGGCTGCCCTGCACGAGCAATGAGCACTGATAAGCGTGTCGGCATGTGTGCGGCATCGGCAGGGAGTTCACGGAGCGGCTGCGCTGGACGGCGGCGTTCCTGGGGCGCACGGAGCAGGCGGGCTGCGTGGCGGGGCTGTGGCGCGAGCGCGAGCTGCGCCTGCGCCTGGGCGAGCTGCACCGCTACCGGCTGGCCGGCGTCACGCGCCTCGAGGAGTGCGCGCACCACGACCAGCACGCGCACGCGCGCAAGCACCCGCACGCCAGAGACGTGAGACCACAGAACATAGCTTTAGCCACAGCTAATCGTCTCATTCACTTTTGGGTTCGTTTTGGAGATTTTTTTTTTTTTGGTTACGACGGGTTCGTTGCTCATGTTTTGTAGTATTGTTTCTAAATTATCCTATAGCCTTTATTAATTATCTTAACAGTTAGTCAAACTTGAACTCCATGGGTCAATCAACTATTCTTTGCATGTTTTTTTTTACGTTTGTAATTCATTTAAGTATAAAGAACGAAAATGGGTTTTGTTCAAAATGTTGCGTGTTTTATTAGTTTATTACACATAAAAAAAGTTTTATGACCCCGTAGGAAAACATAGGATATTAACAATGTAAAAAAAAATTTTTTACTGGTAACACAGCGGATCAGGTTGTCCTACAGTTTTGTATGAATATAGTGGTTGGTCCCCTACAGTGCCTTGTTAGTTACCAGTACTTTTCGCAAAATTTTAATTCTGATTTGGATAGCTTAATTTCACAATAAATCTATTGATTAAAAAATATACTTTGTAGTAACAATATTGTCTAATTAATACATACATAAATCTAGTAAGAATAATTGATTCACCCATGCAGTGAGAATGGAATAAATGCTTAGAACTTAAACGGTTTCAGTTTTGGATATAGATGACAAATGAATTGCTATGCGACTTTAAGCCGCAAACGCACTAAAAGCGGTAGTGAGACGCATTCCCATATTAAATGGCGTGCCCAAAGCGTGGCGAAGACGTTTTTACTATGGAAACACGCACATACCGCGCCACCTCTGATCTCAACGCATTTGCGGATTTAATTTGTGTAGTAAAAAGATTGAATTATTATTAATTATATCTCTTTAGCACCTTAATCGACGCTTGGAGCTCATTGATGTGTCAATAAAAATGGTTTTAGCATTTACTGGTTATGTTTAGAAAACTTGTGCAACGGACCCGGCTTATTTGCGTACAACTCTGCTAACGAATCCAATGGCCCTAATCAAGTCATAGATTCATACATTCCTGCATGCGTTCATGATTCATGTGCCATAAGCTTCCGCTTTGCGCTCTAGATTATGGTAGAGGTGATCTAAAATAGGTGATCGAAAATATATTCCTTTATTTATATTATTCACGAACGTATTTTGTCTTGTCATTACCAATTTTAGATGGCCTAAACATTGAAATCATTTAGACGTTTTTATAAGTTAGCAGATGTATGTATATCTTGCATGATCCATTAGTCTAAGTTTCATTATTGACCAGTCATCATAGAACCCTGTCATAGTAAATTTACAAGTCATTAAGAACATGTTACAATTTTTTGCGACAGAGTTCTGTCCTCACAATTAAAGTTCGTGATTCTATTTATATTGATTATATTGTTGACGTTATCAAAATCAAATGTATTTAGTTTGTGGGACGTATGTCTAACTGTCTACACTCTACTCGCTATTGATGAGAAAACTTCGGTTTGTTATCAATACAACTTATTTTAAACTAGCTTTTACATGTTAAAATGACATATCAGTTTCTCGTGATTTTCTCTGGTTACAAATCACCTTCGCTTCGCGCGCAGTCGTGTGCCAAACCAAAGAGTGGAGCTGAATAGCCGCCACAAGCTAGATATTTTTCTGACCAGGCTTCAAGTCAGACGCTTAGCGTGTCGTGACGTTTGACCCGTGCTGTGTGGTTTTGGGTTTGATCTCGTATAACGGTTGTATTCGCCAGGGCAGCAGTGGGTGCCCGGAAACCAACCTGACAAAAGACCAAACGCAGATCAGCATGCTGCTGCCAAAAAAAAGGTAATTATAGTTTTTACGTCACATCACCAAATAGTATAGGTTTACATTACTCCCAGTTTCTAGCGATCGGCAATCTTCGTTTTTTTAGGAAACACGAGTGACAAATATACTGCCAGCTGCGAGTGCAAGTGTGATAGCGATAGCCAGCCGAACGGTATTAAGAAGCTGGCAGAGTGCTGTACTGTTATTTATTTTACCTATATTACCCCTCAACTGTTGTTGGTGTCTCCTCCATAATAAAGAACCAAGAAATGAATCTTGCTAAAATTAAATATAAAATTAAGTAACTTAAAATGTCCTGATGTTGATATGTAGGTACTTTAAGTAGGTACCTATAGGCGTACAACTTAGTTGAGAATTGGGGTAGGCATGAGGTGCGGGGTGAGGGCAACGGTGACTAGTTGAGGTTTATCATAATATCTCACCTCCGCACCTCATGCCTACCCCAATTCTCAACTATAACTATTCCTAATTTAATTGCGGTTATAAACGCTTTGAAAGATCACTTTTAAGCATCAACCCTTTAATGCATGATGAAATAAGAAGAAGAAGAAGAAGAAATACATTTATTCACTACACAGAAGACACACAAATAGACAAATGAAAGATAACAAACAATGTGACAGAAACAGCACGGAGTGTGTCCTCGCGGTAGCGAATCGACCCAAAAAAAATACACCCAACGTTACAAGCAAAAAAAAACTATTATCAGCTACGAGTAATATTTTTTTATGAACTTAAAAAATAATCATTAATTTAAGGGTTAAAATTGCAAATAAACAAATTAGCCAATCCTGATAAGATATTGTCATAATACTAATGACCATGTACCAAATCGTATCCGCGAAACCATGTCCACATCCTTATCATCCAAGCTATTGTTTCATATGATTGTGTGCGCTCCTCAGAGACGGAGAAAGCGGCTCAAGTTCCACCAGCCCAAAGTGCATACAGGACGGAAGTACCGGATGTGGATGCTGCAAAAGCAGCTCATGCAGCAGCGCTGCGAACAAGCAGCTGCTGACAACTAACGAGATACAGGTTCGTAGCGGCCATTCATAATTTTAATCTAAATTTTGGTGAGTTTCCCTTATGTCCGTGCCACGAAAAATCCTCAATGTCATGTTTAAAACAGATTTTTTTGTGATATTTTACATTATCAGATTCATTACAAATCAGGGAAGTTTTTAATCGCATTTGACCTTTTTTATAATTGTGTTTTTACGTAATCACGTAAAGTTTGTTGCGAACTATCAGTCTGATGGTTGGAGTAAAATGAGTGCAAGCTATTGGCATTAAATCCTGGAGATGTACTTTGTCGTGCAAGTTGCCGTCTTGTATGAGGACTTTCTTTATTACTTCAATTTCTTTATTTAACAAATAAATTACAGTTCAAAAGATACAGCTCTTTCAAGTTAAGACTAACGGGCGGACAGCTTAGGCATATTAACCCTTAACCAGGCAAAGGGATTCATGTTTCCCACATAAAGTTTACTCAATAGTACCCACTTGTAAGGCTAAAACTCTACTGTAATATGTGATCTATCAGCCTGGTTAAGGGTTAATACGGTCCCGTCGGTCTCCCTTCGGATACGGAACCCTATAAATGTTCGGGCCTGCGTGGTGAATAATGACCATAAGTTGGTGTCGCTGCAGCTGTGCTCGGCGCTGCTGCTGCCGGCGGCGCAGTACGTGACCATGAAGGGCGTGCTGCTGCGGCGCGCGCCGGCGCCCGACAGCGACGTGGACCACGTGCTGCGCCACTACCTGCGCGCCGCCGGCTGGCTGCGCCACTAGCGCCACCGGTCCTCACTTGCGACACTATACCAACCACCTATAAACTAGGAACTATTTCAAATCACGATTCCCACTTGAGAACTTATCCGCGATGAATGGCATTGTTATCTTTTGTTAAACGCAACCGCTAACTACCTGTACAACATGAAATACATCAATAACAAAAAAAAAATATGAATTACAACTTTACCGTCTTGCGAATAAGGTTCAAATTGGAATAGGACACACTTCACATAGATCCTTTTGGAAATGACAGATAATAAGGACCACCGGGTCGAGCATTTAGCATTTTTATAAAAATATCACCTGTAACAAACATAGACAGACATGTCTATGCTATGACAATATGAACCTTAATTTTGAAGGAATACTATTGTTATTCATACGACATCTTGTTATTTATGGTATTTATTTTGCACAGGTAATTCACGGTTGGGTTTACAAAGGATAACAATGCCATTGTTCGGGCAGTTAAGCTCTCAAGCGGGAATCGTGATTTTAAATAGTTCCTACTATACATGTAAGTAGGGTAAATAGATCTTTTTCAGCATCCCTCCTTCCAAAAGGGATGGAGATAGCTTTGCACAAACCACCAAATAAAGTTATAGACTGAAAACTTAAAGGCGGGCCCGCATGTCCATGCCACGGCATCGTTGACATGAAACAGTGAGGTGCCGTAATTAGGTACGGTGCCGAATTTCATTATAAAGTGTTATTAAGTCAAATGTCCTACGCGTGAAGATTAAAATAGCTTGAAGCCGTTGTTACCAGGCAACGTGTGTCTCCCCGACGCGGCGACGTGCCTTTCTCCGGCGCCGCGCCGTTTCATATTACCGATGCCGTGATGATGTGGCCGAGCCTTAAAAGTGATATCGTCATGGCTGGTTGTTTAATACAAAACTCCATACTTACTAGATATTGTTTTAGCACTTTCCCTTGACAGTTTTCTAGTGAATTATGAGCATGTTTAGTCTCATTTTAGGGTCGTGAAAATCCTACAAAAACTAAGTAATACTTAGATGCCAATAAATGAGTTGTTTACCTTAGTGTTACACTAAATAAATAAATATAATACAGACAGGTTTTAAACCGGCATCTATCCAACGCCGGAGCTGATGACTTTAGGGAAGATTTCGTTTTATTTATGACTAATAAAAGACTGGTGTTAGTATCAACTACGTTCATGTAAGATACGACTTTACACTTTTTTTAAACAGCGTCAGTAACATATATTTTAATTCTAATTGATACAAATAAGTAATAAAATAACTACTTATTCATGAAAAATTAAAAATAATTCTAATCATGAACCCTACTATTGAAAATTGTATTACATCAGACACCATGCGGCCTGCACCTGTTTAACCTTCGTCTTATTTTGTCGTAGTCTGTTGTCTCAGGTGTTGCAACTTTGACTTAAACTGGGTCTTAAACACAATAGCAGAATTTATTATCATTACAGGTACAAAAATTCAGTAGTATTGCAATACTTACTTAGCCAGTCTATATTAGGTAATAAATAGTAATAATAGGTCTCTCTGTTTTATGAAAATAGTGTATTTTGATATTGTATTAGATCTTACTACTGTACTGTGCGGTTGTCAAAAGAGGGTACTGTTTCCCTCGCAAGTCTGCAAATACTATTCTGTAGCTTTGATAACAAAAAGCTGAATATTATGCTGTAAGTATAGAGAAGTTTGATTACTAAGCCATCTTTTTGGCCTTGGAAATCAAAAAATATAGTAAAATTTAATACATGTTAGCATATTTGCATATTAAAAATGCCGTATTTTTAAATGAAAGTAATATTTAGTGCAATTCAAGATGTGTTACCTTTTGCAATTCTGGTCGAATGATGATAATGACTCAAACTTTAAGTGGATGTAAAATATGATATGGACGAAGGAAATATTGATATGTAAACGAATGTAAATATTTTAACACCAAATAGGGACACTGTCCTTTGTTGGCATCCAACCAATTTTTTGCGCCCTGGACGTTATTTTAAGCTAATAGAAGCGTTTATCCTGCAGTCACTAGTTGGCAATGGGCGCTTTTATAATTTTCCTTCGCACGTCGTGATTTTACCGTCCAAGTTCACGGTAAACGGTGGGTTTGCATGCCGTTAACGTGAACGGTAATTTAAAGCGTCTTCAAACAATTCCATACGTTTAGTTCCCTGCTTCACCGAGAGGGCAAAAGCGCGGCACGCCGTGCAGGGCGACGGTAAGAGGGATGCCACACGGGCATTGCCTGTGTTGTTCTACATATAAATTGGAACGACATGCAACAATGAGTAGTTTGAAGCACTTGGGTCGTACTATATTGAAATCATAGCGTAGCGATAACGCAACGCACCGACAAAATTCGTGTGGTATCGATCGTAATTATAAAAGTGGCCATCAACTGGTATTTTTTGATGTTTACCCTACTTGGTTGAATTAATAATTTGACCAACGATGTATTATTTACGAATAAATATAGTATATTAGTATATAATTTGGTCATAAATTGTAATGTAAATTTTCACCAAATAATAATGTCGCCCCAAAATGCAATAAAATGATATTCACAAGTTGTTACAAGTGGCCTCATCTACATAGTATTACTCTTTCGGGTTGTAAATATTAATTGTATATAGTATTTAAAAGTAAATCATGAATTAGGCAGTGTGCTCACATAGACTGCCGCAAAACTAGCGTCCGTACAATAATAACTGCATTTTAGCTTCGCACTGCCTTCTCTTTTACATTGAAATGATAGGTAGTCAGTTAAATTTATACGGTTTTTAAGATATCCCTCTAATGTGCGCATTATCTGACCGTTAATGTTAGCTTGTGGTGTACGAAAGACGTGTAGCAAATTGATGACTGCATAGATAAATTATGAAATGATATGCATGATAGACAGCGGTTTTTAAAGTAGAAACGTGA
Source organism: Acleris laterana (assembly GCA_963966035.1). Classification (NCBI taxonomy): domain Eukaryota; kingdom Metazoa; phylum Arthropoda; class Insecta; order Lepidoptera; family Tortricidae; genus Acleris; species Acleris laterana. The sequence goes on along the minus strand of OZ014456.1, from coordinate 7,963,547 downwards.
ATGGACGAATGATAGTTGTGAAAAGTGTTAATCTGCAATTGAATGTCTTTTAATTTAATTTATTGCTTAAGGTTTGTTGCAATAGAACTTGCCAACAATGTAAACAAAACATTCAATGAGATATCCATATTCTAGCACTATTTTATTCTTTTAATGGTTTAGGATAATGATGTGGAAAGAATTGATTAAATAACACATGCATTTAGCAGTATTTGATGATGTAGAATGGAAATTAAACACACTTTGAATACAAGGTTTGTTTACATTGTTGGCAAGTTCTATTGAAACAAACCTTAGCCAATGTTAGCGTGTTGACTTATTATGAATGTCTTTGGCAGTGTTTCACTTTTTACAAAAACTTAATATTATAATTTCGGATATTTATTTCAATTTGTAGGTTAAGGTTGCACTTTATTAAATAATAGTAAAAAAACAACCGTTCGGGTGAAGTACGGCTGACTGAACTTGGTTTTTTTTCTGGTTGCTCAGTGTCCCTTCTTGTGGACTAGTTTGAGGACGACGTTTGAACGACGATTTTCTCATTAGATTATGATCTGGGGCTCTATTCTACTCAACCTTATCGCTTTAGACATGTTGTGCTATGTGTTCTCTGTTAATCTGTTAGAGTCAAATCTAGAGCGCATGGGTGTTTCTAAACGGGCAAGTTTCTAAAGATGTAGCCGGAAACTATAGTTGTCCTACTTGAATGCATGCAAATTATATAGGTTTCTCAAAGAATTCTAAGCTGAAGGCATTTTTTAAACCTTACGGAAGGTAACAAAAAGGTCGGTGAATTGTAGCTTCTTTGATTTTCCTGTTTTATAATTTTAATTATGGAGCAAAAGTATATAAAACATGAGCTTAAAGTGTCTCGAAACACATTCGTAATTATGACAACTATTAATTTTCGCTCGTATGTTACGTTACGTTATATTATGAGTTTTAATTTTGTTGCAAATTTGTTAATGCTGGGCCTAAGACCCCGGGAAAGCGTCAGTGAATATTTTCAAATAATTCCTTGAATGGGAGCAATGTATACTAGCTAGCTTCATAAGTTATGTGTGTAGTATGGATATTCATAATTTATGACGGAATTCCAATATTAACCATAGAAATACAACAAAAATGTTTACTTACAATGTATTTGTATTAAAAATCTCATTTGCTAGACTAGATAAAATATTATCCTTTATTCATTTAGTTTTCTATAAGTGGCTGTGGTAGTTATATTATCTAGTGCACCGCGCAACTCGACCGCGCTGATTTTAATAGTGTGCACGTGTATTTAGATATTTAATGGATAAAATATGGCTTGAGCTCTTACAGCGGAGTTCACAAGCATCTGTACACCTAACATTCGCAGCAACCGTGTGTAGAGAGAGGGGCGACGCGTAGTGCAATCGACTTTCTATACTATCTTGTGCAAGTTTTTCTTTATTTTTATTGGTACAAAATCTATTTTGTCTTCACGTATCTATTTGTTATCTGTTTTATTAGTCCGTCTATCTGATATTTGATTTCAATATGTTATTTCAATTTTTAACTTAATTTATTAATAAAAAAAATACGTTTACGCTCTTATTTAACCAAAAATAAAGATATCTGCGAAAATAAATGGTTTTTACCCCCTCAAAAAAAGAAAAAACTGCACAAAGTTACGTTGCCCTAGCTGTAGCCTTAAAGCAATTTTGATTTGCATACGTGCGTTTAAAAAAAAAATTAGACAGTTTAACCTCCTGTATATTCATGATGAAATTCTTAGTTAATAGATGCATATAAACAGAAAATAACTAGATGCCTGTAAACCCATCTGTAAATTATCATAGAAAATAGCATCCCGTTAACTTATTATTATGACCAGAGTGAACTTGATCTCTAATTGTAATAGTAATAGCACCAGAACGTGTTTCTTTAGTGTGCGTGATATCTGTATGCTTATTTCTTATTATTCGGCATAGAATTGTGTACTCGAAAACATCTCCAGAACCTCTAGACAAAATGCTGCGCTAGCGTAAACGTTTTTCGAAAACTGTCAAAATGTATGAAATTGACATAAGCGGTAGACGCCATCATCTAGCAGTTTTCGTCAATCCTATACATTTTCGATAACGATAAACGATAACGTTAGCTGAATGTATCTTATCTAAGGCCAGTGTCATTTAACATGTGGCTATTGGCCATAAATAAAGTTAGACGCGCTGTACAATCAGTCAATCAAATGTTGAGCATGACCTTGTATTATAAAATTACTCGTATTTGATTGAAGTAAACCCTTGTAATTTTTTCGGTTTGAAATTCATTAAGGCGAGACACTAGAGTGTTCAAAATTTTTTTTAGGATACTGTACAGTGCTACTATTTCCATTTTTCTATGCCCCAACATAGTTCAATTGTTATGTACACCTTACTAAATTGCATAATTATCATATTGGTACTTATGTCAGGTATTGTACCTCTTTAACTTTGGTGTCAGTATTTAGTGCAATGTATTAACTCTATACGATCCGTTAATCTTGGAAATCTGCAAACAGGAGTCAAGGTGTCCTATTTAACATTGACTTTAATCAAGCTGGATTAATAAATTAAATCGGTATTTGTATGGGTACTTGAATTTAGGTATAGTATTTAGCAGTATGTATAGATATCACAGATTGAAGGCCCCGTCTTCTATGTCACATCTTCAGTTTTTTTATTTATTGCTACTTTGTAAGGCCCACCTCAAGTTTCGATAGTTCATAACGAATTTTGTGACTGTTAAGTTTTAAGTCATTTTGACAAATACCCTATAGGCCGTTGGGCCTTATGAGGATATGGGTATTTCCACAGAATAAGACATCCTTATGAAACGCAATAATTACGATATTGTAACAAGTTGATTGTTTCCATTAGTTTTTATAGAGAAGTATTAAGTCTATTGTAACTAACTACCATTATGCTTTTTTCCGGCTCAAATGTACATTGCATTGAAAGTACAACTACATTGTTAATTATTATTACTTGTACAATCTTTTATTACGAGTAGTTAGCTATGTGTAAGTTATTCGAGGTAATAAAAATCATTAAATTGAATACATCTTTTATTTTACCTTTTTAGTAAATGTCACTTAGGTTTATTGGGCTTCGGCATGTCTGCCAAAGGCGCTGGTAAAGGGCGGGTGTAAAACCATTTGTGTCGTAATGCCTGTCAAAAGAAAACCATTGTAATAATATTATGTTCAGTAGGCAGCAGTAGCAGAGTGGACCAAGAAAGCATACCTAAAGGCGTTTTTTGATCAATCATCTAGTCCACTCAACTACTGTTGGTCAGTTTAGGAAGTAGCTAACCACTTTTGACACAACTTCTTGGTTTTATGGAATACTAGTTAAAATTATAGGCGCAAAACTTAATTGAAAGCAGGGGTATGCATGAGGTGCGGGGAGAGGGCAATGGTTACTATATGGGCCGGTACAGACGGACTGCATTTGAACTGCAACCCAGCTGCAAAATGGCAGTTCGAGGGCAGTAGGGCCAGGCAGCAAACCAACAGCGCAGTCCGTTTGCAGTTCGCTTGCAGTCTACATAAGTGAACTGCGCAGTTCGCAGCTGGGTTGCATTTCAAATGCAGTCCGTCTATACCGGCCCTACGAGCTTTATCGTACCTCATCCCCGCACTTCATGCCTACTCCGGTTTTAACTAAGTTACCTAGTACTCCTATAAAAATATATGTATATCAATTGAAGAGTCTGTAAACTTGAACCAGGATTGCATGAATTTGACAGTAATTCTGAGTAAAACAAACTTGCCTCCTTAGCCGATATTCTCTTGGAAGAATCATAGCACAGGAAGGACTTGACCAGTTGCACAGCCTCGGGCTCCAGCCCCGGCAGCAGTTCTGGCCACGGCGTGGGCTCCGACGGTGGGAACGAGATCTTGTGGAAGTCTGGCAGCTCCGCGTGCCCCGGCCAGCTCGCTTCGTTCGGCGTCCCTAGGTTCTGCAGCACTATGGCTAGCTGCTCGATGTCAGATTCACCCTAAATATAACGTCATATGTTTTGTTTTACTGTAAGGTTCAATTAAACAAACACTGTTTATTGGCTAGAGGGAAAACATGTAGGGTATAGCTTTGTTACACACACAATTATAGCTTTAAAACTTGTAAAGTACAAGAAACTGGTGTATATTGAGTGCGTTCCCACTCAAGTGCAGAGTGGCGCCGGGCCAGTGGTAGAAATGACCAATCGGATTTTAATAGAGGACAGCGTTTAATTAAGAGGGCACTTATGCTGCTACGCCCACGCAAGAATGGCTTTATGTGCTTTCCGTGCGAAGAACGTGAGAAGGTGAAGCGCGCGCTTTGATTGGGGCTATTCCCAGTTGTCCACATCCCACTGGGAAAAATAAACCCAGAATTATAATTCCCAGTTGTCTTGGCCATGTGGCCTTTTAATTTGTACAGGCTCACAACCTGATATTGGTCGTTTCCTGTTCGTGTTCTCTTCGCTCAGTTCTCAAGGGAACCCGTATCTTCATGCAGACTGCATCTTCGTAGGTTCGTGTGTTGTGTGAAAATGTTTAAGTCTTACTGCAAACAGTGGTTTCTTAGTGATCATTTCCGCGATGATGCAACCGACTGCCCATAAGTCCACCTTTTCGCAGTAAAATCGCGCTCCATAGAGCAATTCCGGAGCTCGATACCATCTGAAATCGTGAGATAGTGAGTAAAAGAATAAGAAGTCGTGAAGCGTACTTATTCCTAGGCGTTTCACGCACACAGCTAAGGGTACTTACCTTGTGGCTACTTGATGTGAATAAGGCCTCCCGGGATCAGGCCAGTACAGGCGAGCCAGCCCCAAGTCCGCTATCTTCAGTATGCCCTCGTGGTTTATGAGTAAATTTGCGGGCTTCAAGTCCTACAATATTCACAAATTAATGCTAGTAGTAGTAGCTAGTTAGTGCTACTCTTCTACCTTTCCTAGATTTTTTTCAGTCACCTTATTATAGTCTAAACTTTTAGGTATTTAAAAAAATGTTGACATTCCAAACCACGTGACATTGTTAAACAGCCAATCAAAACTGTTTTATCGAACTTTGACGTACGACGACTTTGACGCCAGCCAATATAAGCAGAACACTGTCTGTTTCTATTGGCTGACGAACTATATCACGTGGTTGTTTCGTTTAAAAAAATTTTAATGCCTAAATGTACAGACTATGGTTTCTTTATATCGACGCTACGAAACGACGCTAAACTTCGATTGTCGAAATCGGGCTATTCCGGCAGACTCTTAGGTCCCATTATTTTAGGATATCATCGTCTAAAAAGTCAAAAGCTGGTAAGATACCTACACTTTAACCGCATGTAATTGATTGAATAATGATTTAATTATTTTTGAAATAAGCGATTAAGTAATCAGCGGGTAAAATACAAAATCAAACAATAAACCTACCCTATGCATAACATAGTGCGCGTGCATATACCGCGTGCCTTTGAGCAGCATGCTCGCGTAGCTCTTGACCCTCGGCAGCGTCAGCTCGTGCTGGGCGTGGTGGAGCATGTCCCACAGCCCCGAGGTCATGTACTCCAGAACCAGAACTAGGCTCATGCCGCGAGGGAACATCTCGTACAGCTTTATCACCTGACGGTAAGTTTTCGTTTATTGCATGGATTAGGCAAACTTACACACAGACCATGGACCAACTACAAATAAATTATGGTTACTAGTGAGTGACTTATTTATAAGTACTATTTGCAAGTACCGGGAGTACCCTAAATAGCATTCAAAGATGTTCGAAGGACATGATTACATATTTACAACGAAGGAGCTGAAGCGCCTTGATCTCCCTCATCACATTCACTGGTATGCCATCATCCAGGTTCTTGATGAGGATCTTCTTCAGGGCCACCTCGCGCCCCGTGGGCAAATGTTGCGCTTTGAACACCAGCCCGTGTGCGCCCTCCCCTATCCGGCCCACCACCGAATAATTAGACACATCGTTATCCATAATGACTATAGCGCTTTTTTACTTTATTATCGTGAAGTTATAATGATTTGAACATACTTTGAAGTTGATCGTTTTGACAATCATGTAAAAATAAAGGTTTTGATGTCACGTCTGTTGCTATGGAAACCTACGTCTACGTTTAGTTCTTGTTTAGTTCAAAGGTCATTGTCAGACCTAGGAATATACGGGGCAAAACTAAATGACAGCTAGGGATTGCCTATATCGATAAACTTAATTATCGATGCTTTTCCCATATACTAGTGATCGCTCCAAGTTTTGATTGTAAAAATAGTTTATTTTTTCAAGTATGCAAATTAAACAAAACAGCGACATAATTCTGGTCATTCTTTATTTTAAAAGGATTTATAAGCTTCACTCATCATCGTCAGATTGTTTTTACTCCTAACAAATTCTAGTCGTTTATTTTAACAATAGTAAATGGGACAGTCACTCTGAAATTCCCAATGCGGAAAAAATATAATTATGATGATGATGAGTGAAGGTTAAAAAATCCTTTAAAAATAAAGAATAACCAGAATTATTTTGCTTTTAAACTATTATTGTTTCGCATATTCATTTGGCATAATTTGTATTGGCATAATACTTAGTACTGTCGCATAGCAATACTTTGGCCTACTACTTTTTTGGCATATTAAGCTTTTAGAATAATTTCAGTTGGACTAATTTCTATTAGACTAATACACATTATGCATATTATTGTTTGGGCTATTAATTATTTGTTATGTATGTCATTAACCATAATTTTAGTTCCCTAAATGAATGAACCTACAAAATGAACAACAAAATTATGAGGTTACGTTAGATCACGTTAGGTACATTAGGTTAGGTTAGGTTAGTATGATATCCAGGCGCGAAGCGCCCAAGCAACGCAAAAATAGGTCCGCGAAGCGGACCTCCGTCGACCTCGCCTTACTTCCTAAATATTATATATTAACACAAAACTTGCCATTTGCCCATGACTATTTTTTAGGACAAATACTGTTAAGTATATGCGCTTTGTAATGATGCTAATTTATTATTATGACTTCGTATTTATGCTATTTGACGTTAGTCTTTATGACTAATATGCTTTCTGTATTTATGCTTTTAAATTTTATGCGTAAAAAAATATGCGTAAAGATGAGTATGCCCATCGCTAATTCGGCTAAAAGCAATTATGCGTAACAATAATATGACAAATAATTTTATGCCATCCAATAGGGAACCGAAAACTTCTCAATAAAAACCGGGCAAGAGCATGTCGGACCATGCTCAGTGTAGGGTTCCGAAGCCGTAACGACAAACACAAAAAACTATCTCAAAAATCAACATGTATGAACCAATTTTCTATTTAAAGTTATTTGGCGCTGTCTTAGATGATTTTTAGTAGGTATAAACCCGTTAATCGCCTGTATCTATCCCAGGAACTAATTAAGTCTACTAAGTAATGATTCTTTTTCTTATAAATTCGTATATAATATCTCAAACAAGAGCCAAGCTTTTAAGTGTGAGATCAGTATACCTATGTAGGTAGTTAGGTATCTAAACTGCTTCAAACCCACTTTAAATTACAATAAAAGTTTAATCTTTTATAAAGTAATTAATAAAAATTGAAAACAAAACAAGGGCCCGTAAATAGAATTTTAAGTTTTCCAAACGATACTCAACTCAAATCAATAATCTAATCGAAATTTTTTAAACTTTCAGATCGCAAATCGCAAACTTGTAGGTAGCATTCCGGGGCACGTCCGAACAGCATCTAGGCGCTCGCGCTCATGAGCGCGGCTGTCGCTCGATTTGTTACTTGGAGAGTTCGACTTCCCCCGCGCGTGAAGGCCCCCCCCCCCCGTTAACAATTTTTCTATCAAAGTTATCATAGGCGATTTTGATAGGTATAAACACTTTAGTCGCCTGTATCTCAGGAACTAATCATGTCTACTTAGCCGTGATAGTTTTCCTTTAAAATTCGTTATATGCGCTTTCGTTGAAGATTTTTTTCAGATTTTTAGTACTTGTAGTTTTGGCTGTAGGGGGGGGGGGGACACTTGACTCTAACAAAAAATAGCGCTTTAAAGCTTAATATTTCATAAACGGATCCCTTAATCGAAAAATTGTTTTCATAAACCCGCAATATTTTTGAAAGACCTATCCAACGACACCCCACACTATGGGGTAGGCAAGAAAAAAAAAAGACATCCCCACGTTACGTGTAGGGGAGGTGCATTAAAAAAATATATTTTTCAAAATTTTATTTTACCACTTTGTTGGCGTGACTAATATGTATATTCATGCCAAATTACAGCTTTCTAGTACTATGAGTCTCTGAGCTAGACTGGGGACGGACGGACGGACGGACATGGCGAAACTATAAGGGTTCCTAGTTTGACTACGGAACCCTAAAAAAGGCTGTCTAAAAATCTCAATTTTCGGAACTTTGAAGTCTTACGTAGGTATTCATAGGTCGCTCTTATAGGTCGTCTTTGTTTTATGATAAATTGATAATTTCCAGTTTTCAATCGATATTAAGTACTAGAGTAACTGTATAGTAAAGTTCCTGTGTGTATAGGAAAGTTAAAAGCCCCTCACTAGCTTGTAAGTTGCTGTGCCCTATAAAGATCTCATACCTTATAAGTAGTTATAAGTTACCTATCACCTGTATATTATGAATAACAGCTTCTGAAAGCAATAAAGAGTTGAAAATTAAGTTCAACAATGTCATCATCCTAATTAGGTAAGTACGCTAATTTGTATAGAAAACTGGTCATACTTTTTAAACAAGTGTATCTAAACATAATAAGCTTAAATGCAATAAATGATTTATTTACATACCTAGTATTCATATGTTTACATGACAATGTTAGATATTAGTTGGATTCCTCGAGCTCTGAAAATAAATGGGTACCTATACTACGGCCACATCTGTGAGACTTGAAAAATATTCGTGTTAATAGTAGGTAGTTAGTTATTAGTTATCTTTCTTTATATATGTTAAAAAAGAGATGCCAGTTGATTTGGCCTCAGTATTAGGAAGACCCATTAAATATATGATCCTAACAGAGAGTTATAAAAGGTTTTAAAAAGCATTTGGAAAATAAATCGTTCTTGAGGGATCCTGTATTGAGTGGACTTTTTTCGGCTAAAATTATTGACTTCATCTCATTGATTTATATGCAAATAAGAACTGATCAGGCGCGGCGGCGCGGCGTAGCCCTACTTACTAATTAAAAGCCCGTCGTTTTTGCGAGTTTATCAGTTCTCAATGTAAAACATTGCCATCACGCCTAGTATGTTCTTTTTTGCAGTACTTACTCTAAATCAAACTTAACCCCTTTTTCATAACTATAACATTATGAATAACGGTGTTTAAAGCCATAATAGTTAATATGTGCCAAGTGTCTTAACTATCATTGGTCTTTAAGTACCTGTTGTCATTTTGTATGAATAAAGGGGTGGAGAATAGCTTACGTATGTGGTTAATAACCACATACGTAACCACTGGTTATAGTGGTTATGTATAAGCACATGCTTACACACTATTTACGCATAGAATTACTTAGTTTAAAGAACATGAACTAGATGGCAGAACAAGCATCCTTTTTTCTTTTTTACTCGGACACAAAATAACGCTGAGTTGCCACTCTAGGTATATCCAGTGTACAATAGTAGTTTTTGCAGTAGTGTGTCAGGTAGCCATATTAATTACTACACTAAATCTTAAATGGAACGTAACGCGCAAATCACACATTATATTTACCTAATAAGTATCTCTACAATGAACGACGGCATCCGGCTGATGGCTTGCGCGGGTAGGCGCTTTAATCACTGAGCTCTAAAAATTCTGACACGTCTGTACTAAAAGCTAAGAGCGTGTCAGATGTTTTAATATCTTATGTTAAATAATAAGTATATTTATAGGTATTATTAATGGTGACTGTACCTATAAAATAGCAAAAATACTGAGCGAATTTAAACGTAATGTAGGATTTTGTTTCACGCAATAAATAACAAATAGGTATGTTCCAATAATACAATACACGTCCACGCTCTTGGTTAATCGTCAGAAAAACGATATTTACTTTGATCGTCGTGTTTACACAGATGTATTCTTTTGATGTCATATAGAGGTGATCAATCTTTCTTTTGAGTCCGTGCGTCTGTTCAGTGCGGTCACATAGTATTACTCGGCGTTCTGGAATTAACCATGGGGTGGAAACGATTGTGTGCGTTGTTCTGTTTGCTGTATGCAAGCCATGCTGTGGAGAGCGCTTCAATACTCGCGGTGTTCTCCTCTTTATCGTTCTCGGATCATCTAGTCTTCAGGGGATATGTTTCCCGGCTCGTCCAAAAAGGCCACTCGCTTGTAGTGATGACTCCATTTCCAGGACAGTTCACATATCCAGACTCAGAGAGGATTGTGGAGTTAGACGTCGGGGAGGAGTCTGCCGCCTACTGGGCAGAATACAGAAGCCTTGTCACTAACTCTGAAGACTCCTACTCGAGACAGAGGGCACTTAACGAGCTCTCTCTCAAAGTAGCAATCGCTCAACTGAAATCCAAGCAAATGCAAGCTTTGCTTATAAACCCGAACATCAAATTCGATTTGGTAATCACAGAGGCTGATGTTCCAGTGTTATACGCCATCGCTGAAAAATATAAGGCTCCACATGTGTCCATTACGACTTCAAGCGGGAAATTGCATCAGCACGAAGCCAAAGGAAACCCCATCCATCCTCTCCTGTACCTCGATGTTAACACCCTTAACAACGGTAATCTGACCGTCTGGCAGAAATTCGTAGAGCTACACAGGCACGTCCAGACCAAACTTGAGTATTATAACCATTACCTTCCATTATCCCAAGTTGCCGCAGAGAAAATACTTGGGCTCAAACGTGATCTGCAAGAAGTGGAGTATGACATTGATCTGCTGCTGGTTTCAGCCAATCCGATTATAGCTGGTAACCGACCAAGTGTCCCTGCCGTTATCTATAGCGATCGAATGCATGTCAAACCAGGACTCGCTCTAGCTCCTGTAAGTACATAATTATTATAATAAGCAGTGATCGGAATAGGTAGAGCTAATTTGCCTAAACTTGATGCACCTTCATTCAAATGTATTCCCATTTCACTCACGCATGAATGAATATGCCTCAAGTTTAGGCAAATTAGCTCTACCTATTCCGATCACTGGTAATAAGCTATAATGTTTGTTGAGTTAGTGGTACCCTAGGTCAGAAACCTTGGGTTAACCTGTAGGTATAATCAAGGGTTTATGTATAATGTAGGGTTTTTTCAGAATCTCAAATCGATTTTGGACGCAGCCACGAAAGGCGTAGTTTACTTCAGCCTGGGCGCTGTCCAAGAACCGGAGCTGCTCTCTAAGGCAACGCTGCAGACCCTGGCAGACGCATTCCGCGCGCTTCCATTCACCGTATTGTGGAAAATTGGGAATACGACCATGTTTGATAAGTCCAACAACGTGATTGCAGAGACCTGGTTCCCACAGCAAGAAGTATTGGGTGGGTACCTACCTATTTTTATGGGAATTAGGGGAACGACTATCGAGGTTTGATAGCATAGTTTTTAAACGCTAATGATCCGATGGTTCACTATGCCACAGTCCTTCAAAATGTGTAATACTTAATATACCTCCAGTTACCTACCAAAATAGTTGGACATATTCATAATAAACGGTAGCGTTGACTTGGCATCGTCGGCATTAGTCGATCGTTATCAGCATTATTGACTAAATCACGGATCAAGCATTCTAAAGCAACTCCGATACCTGTCCAATGTACTCCTCAAATTACCACTTTCTATAGCAAAAAAAATAATCAAAATCAATATATTTATTCAGTAAATAGGCCACATGAGGGCTCTTTTACACGTCGGTAATATAGGGTGAGTCTACCAGCGCTTCGGACGAGACCATCATTGCGGAGAAGAAGCGCCGCAAGAAACTCCAGCAGAAGGTCATTTTTTCAATCATAAAAACATACATAAACATAGTACTTAAAACTAAGTTACATTAAGTAAAGTAAGTAACATTAGGTAATAAAGTAATAAATAATAATTTCTTAAAACTACCAAAAATAAAATCATTACAAATGTAAGGTCAATAAACCTTAAATAAAAAATAAAAAAAACTATGAGAACAACACGACGAGGTCTCTACGTCAAAAGCCATAACTAGAATAATTTATTTAACAACAAGTCCTTGCAAACGTGAACAGACCGGACCCCACAAACAGCACCCGTTCACGAGTATGACGCGTATCTCAGCCATCGCCTCTCTCAACCATATGTTCGGGAAAGTGGCGACCCGATCAACGACGCCGCCGTAAGCAAAGACCTTTGAGCGAGCGTGACATGCTCATGCTGCCGGACAACATAAAAGTAATATTGTGTGAAGCAGCTGTCCGGCGAGAAACATCACAGTGTGTTCTTAATTAAAAGCGTCTTGTACACACAAGAACTAGTAAAGATAAAATACAAATAGTACTTAAACATAACATTGATTGCTTGAATACACAGTTTGCTTAAAGGCTATGCTTATCAAGGTACCTAGAAACATTCTACGAGTAAAATACCTGACACTATTTAAAGACATCTTGGTCACCAATGAAGTCATTTAACAGTGTAATATGCCCTACCCAACAAGCAGCGCTTGATGTGGGACTTAAATTTATTGAACGGCATATTGACGATATCAGAAGGTATCTTGTTGTAAAAACGTATACAGTTCCCCGCAAACGAAGTGCTTACTTTACGGAGACGGTGACCTGGAAGAGCGAGCTTATCCCTATTTCTAGTATTTAAATTATGAACGTCGCGGTTATGCCTAAAATCATGTATGTGTTTGCGTACATACATGATATTCTCAAAGATATATTGAGACGCGACTGTAAGAATGTTGATTTCTTTAAATTTATCCCTAAGTGAAACACGAGACCCCCAATTGATAAATAGCACGTACAGCCCTTTTCTGTAGCACAAAGATAATTTGGATGTCGGCCGCTTTTCCCCACAGCAAAATTCCGTAGCTCATAACACTATGGAAATAACTATAGTACACAAGTCTCGCCGTCTCGACGTCAGTAAGTTGTCGAATTCGCTTTACCGCATAAGCCGCCGAACTTAGTTTACCTGCAAGTGTGGATATATGCGCACTCCATTGCAGTTTCGGGTCAAGAGTGACACCTAAAAATACTGTTCTATCTTCGAATTCCAGTGGCTCATCCTTCAGTCTTATTCTATCCACATTCATACTTTTCACGTTGGACAGAGAAAATTTAATGCACTTGGTTTTCTTGGCATTTAAAAGTAAGTTGTTGGCTGTAAACCAGTCAACAATTGTAGACAACGCAACATTGATGTCATTATAATTATCCTGTTTCCTATCCACTTTGAATATAAGTGACGTATCGTCAGCAAACAAGACTATTTCATGTTTATCGCGCACTACATACGGGAGATCGTTAATATAGATTAAAAATAAGAACGGGCCCAGGATAGAGCCTTGAGGCACTCCCATAGCAACAGATGACCCAGAAGATTGTGTTCTGTTAATGTCTACCCGCTGAGTTCTGTGAGCAAGGTAAGATGTAAGAAGATCAAGGGCACCGTTTTTGATGCCATAGTAGCTTAACTTCCGCACTAACGTAACATGATCAACACAATCAAATGCCTTGGACAGATCACAAAACACTCCAATTATATCCAATGATTTCTCCCAGGCATCAAAGATATGTTTTACCAAAGTTGATTTATATAGCTAATTGTACAGCAAAGTTACATGTTGCACCGACCCCCTATAATTTGGGGAAGGGCAAGAAAATGATGATGATGATGATGATGATCATTGCTAATTGAAAGGGTAGTAGGTACTAAAAATATATTTTTTTGTCATCGAGCAGGATGAGGACAGGTAATGAATGAATGACGTTTTCAGATCTAGGTATCATCTAGTCTACCTCCGCCCGTATTAATAAACTCGTCTCAGCTGAGATGCCCGTCACAAGATACGTCAAAGTAAACGTCAAACCATAGAACACTCATTCTTGTCACATCTCGAGACGAACATTAGAGTTGAGATTAGTTTATTAATACGGGCCTAAGTTTGAGCAAGTAATGAAATGAGAGTGAAAGGCTTTATAGTTAGTTTTGTATTGTACTTCTCAAATGGCACGACGGTTGACCACCAACTTTATCTCCTGTATCACACCTAGGTTACGGAAATAGGACATCCATCACTGATTGTCTTGTTGAAAACGATCATGGCATAGATTCTACCTTATCTTAGTTTTATTAAAAATAATTTCAGCGCATCCCAACGTAAAAGTATTCATCACTCACGGCGGACCCCGCTCACTCGAGGAGGCTGTGTATTACAAGGTGCCAGTAGTCGGCTTCCCAACCGACAAAACCAAAAAAGTTTTCATCAGACAAATCACCAAGTTCGGAGGTGGCGAGATTTTGGACCCATACTCCTTGGACAAGGACACTGTTAGAGATACTATCTTTAATGTTGCAAATAATGAAAGGTGAGTAGGCAGGCACAGTCAACATAATAATATAAGACTTATGTACCACCGTAGAACCCTGTCGCATTGACTCACTTGAGTGACGACAAGGTCATTTTGTATTCCGTTATGTTATTAGTTAATACTACTTATTTGGAGAATTCCTTAATGATGATGTTTATTTGTTTGCACTCTTTGTTGTATACTTACCTATACATATAAGAACAGTTGCGGAATAAAATCGTTCGTCACTTTTCGACCCCATAATATCAATGCTATTTAGGTCCAAAAGTGGCGAACCTTTTCAAACCGTGACTATACATTCAACAAAATGGAACCCAGACCCTCATCGAACTGTGTCACAGTGACACTTTGAAAATTCGACAGAAATACAATGATATATAGTTCTTATTCTGTGGAAAATTTATACGATTTTGATTTATATATATGTAAGTACGTAAGTAGGTATAAAGCTGTGGTATAAAGATATCGTCACAGTATCACAGATTATACATGATACACTTTTTTTACAGCTACAAAAAGGCGATAAATGTCATTAAGGATGTGACCGAAGATCCATTTATTTCTGGTCCGGAAAACGCCGTGTGGTGGACTGAGTACGTGCTGCGTCACAAGGGAGCCAGTTACCTCCGCTGCCCTGCCGTCGGCGTCACATTCATTAAATACTACATGTTAGACATCTTCAGTTTTCTCTTTGCCACCGCCCTGCTAGCCCTGTACCTTTCTTTCATCATGTTGAAAATCGTGTACAAACGTCTCCGACGCAGGTCCAATCAAGGACACGATTTAGGCGGCAAATTCAAGGCGCTATAAATAAAGATATAAGATAAGAGGTCTGTTTGTCAAAAATGTTTGTTCGTTGTCAGTATGAACTAGCTCTTAATGATTTGTATTGTTTGAAATATTAATTAAACATGTAGTTTGTGTTATCAATAGTTTTATTGGCGTTTTATTGAGCTCTTATTCGATTTCTTATTTCGTTATATTTATGAAATTATAACACCCATATTAAAATTACATAAAGTTTGCGAACTCAAAACCACTCGCTACTACGCTAAAGAAATGGGTGGGCTGTTCGAACGGTTTAATTTTTATTTATTTATATCACTCTTGCCCGTATGCAGCTTTGTACAATCGTGTAAACAAGTTTAGTTACACACTCTTCGAACTTTCGGGCTGAAACCTACCGCAACCGAGAGCAGTATGTACAGTGACCAGCAGCGATAATATATTATCTAACATTGGGCGCAAAAATATCTGATACGCCTTTATTACTAGACATATAAGAGCGTGTCAGATATTTTAATATATTAATATATTATTATTATTATTTCAATACAATAATATTATTGCTGGTGACTGTACACACACTCGTTCTTGGCTTGTCAAGGGGTGTCTCGACGAGTGTGTACAGCCGGCATGAGATGTGTATTGGCGAGCTTTAAGTATTTAAACTGATTCTACTTTGAAAATTAAAGTTCGAAGTTACGTTAGCTCCATCCCTTTTTCTAGATTTAGTCTTGAATGACGAGTAAAAGGGATGGAGCTAACGTAACTACAAACTTCGAATTTCAAGAACAATAATAAAAAGGAGTAGATTTGTGGTCAACAGTCAACAGCAATGTTACATAGAGGCTTATAATATTGCTGGTGACTGTTACCCTAGAGGGTTCCACTAGCCCTATGGATAGATAGCCCCTAGATATTTTTGAGTGCAATGTTCGGTAATATTATTCTGGCACCACACTGTCGACTACAAAGAGAAATATCCGCTTTGTCACCTTAAATTACTTGCCATACCACAGTTTGTATTTGGGTGTCAATTTTTGCTAAGCATTTAGAATCCCACAGAAATACAATTCCGCAACACCATGTTCTAGATATTTTCAAAAGATGTCAGGAGATGCCTTCAATTAAAAAGCAGACTGCCACTACTTGATACAGACATATTCATGAATCTGACTTTTTTAAATCCATAAACATGATGAATTTAGAAGTCTCAGTTGTGTTGCCTCTAAATTTCCAAACATTGTTTCCGGAAATCAGTTGCAAATACTTGACAGCGAATTCCGGGAACTGAAACTGGACTGTGTGGTCGGAGATTTATTGTGATCCACAAGCAATAGAGAAGCAGTAACTGATGTTGAAGAATTTTGGGCAGCTGTTAGCAAATTGTGTGACAATAACAAGAAACCCAAATTCAAAACTATTGCTAATTTTGCAAAGCAAATGCTGTGCCTACCCATATCGAACGTGAAATGTGAACGGATTTTCTCCGCAAGAAAAGTCAGTTTGGAGTGTCAATGAGGTAAGGTTGATGTTAGCTCTGGTGTTTAGCTGTCATTGGCGTGTGAGTTTAGACTTTATATCTGACATAGCGTCGAAAAGGTTAAAACAAAAGATCAAGAAGAAGAAAGAAGAGATTAAAAGAAAAATAAAATCGACAGTGACGACGACAGCGACAATTCATAAATAAATAAAATTTATTAAAAACTTTTCTTTTTTAATTTATTATCTTACACCTTTTTTCTAAAACATGTTTCTAATATTGTAGTTAATTAAAATACATTTTGGTAGATTCTAGTAGTTTTTAGATGACGATTTTAGTAGAAATGCCGATTTTAAAGTGGTCACGCTGAGTCAAATCCATTATAATCTGTGGACTCTGTGGTCAAATCGATTGGTCGGGTTATTGATTTCAGTAATAAACCCTACAAACTTGTTCTCTAGACTGTATAAAATGTCTGCTGTAAGATCGTGTCCGGGGCTTTACTGCGGGCGCACGGAGCTGGAGGATGGTACCTGGAGCGAATGCGGTGCGTGTCCGCGGGGCTCCCGTACCAACGCGTCGAGCTACTGCGAGCCGTGCGCTGACGTACCGACGCTATATGATTGGCAATATCTAGGGTTTATGGTGTTATTGTCTCTGATACTGCACTGGTTTTTCATTGACTTCGTCGCTATGTGTAGCAAAGGGTGAGTTATGGTTTTACAAATACTGTAAATTTCAGCCCTCTAGTGGACCTATTACGGTCATGTCCATTGATGTAAAACATGGATAAACCATTTGCCACTATCTGACTATTATGTGAGTGTCAGAGTGATAGATGCTTTATCCATATGTATCCACCACGATATATG
Source organism: Acleris laterana (assembly GCA_963966035.1). NCBI lineage: Eukaryota > Metazoa > Arthropoda > Insecta > Lepidoptera > Tortricidae > Acleris > Acleris laterana. The sequence goes on along the minus strand of OZ014456.1, from coordinate 7,945,883 downwards.
CGACCTAGGACTGACATACTCTATCTTAGGCTTTAATGTTGTCAGTTTTCTTAAGATGCCATAAAAGGTTTGAATTGAAATATAATACTTTATCATTACAGTAAACAAAGAACGCTAAGCCTGCACATTTGTGCCTTCTGTGAGGTTGTTATAGGCACCGTGGCTGCCTTACTGATCCTGCCCCCCACAGGCAGTTTGCTGTTGTATGTGTGCTCCCCATCAGCCCTGTCAGATTGGTACACATTGCTGCATAATCCCCAACCAGATTATAAGGAGACATTGCACTGTACACAAGAGGCTGTTTATCCTTTGTAAGTATAAAGAAATAGTACCAGCCCACACATCAACAAAGACATCTCAACCTGATTCAGACCCACAAATTTCTGTCCTTCAGGGTTTACATGTTACTTTCTACAGAATATCCGTCACAGCACAGCTGGGCTCCAGCCCCCTCATGAATGGGGTCTGGACCCATGATTCCCATTTGTTCCATAGAAAAAACAATTCTGTTTTGAATGTAGACATTTTTGTCAAAGTACATTAAAACATAGATTGATAAAACAAATCAGAATAAACCCCAATGTCGGTAGGTGTTTTATTTTATTGCCTTGATGATGTGTCCTGGATTCTTTGTTTTTTTATCTAAAAACCTTCTTAAAAAATTACATGAGCCCACTACTTCATATGTGTAGAACTAGTTTCCTGCCACTCCGTTTCATTCCTGTTGAAGATTGAAATTCCAAAAAAAACTTTCCTAGTGCACCCATAGGGTAGCCAAGGAATATTAAATGAAACTTTCAAGTCCCTATGTTTAGTATTTATGGGTGTGCGCTATCTGTTTGGATGACATGTGTATAAATAAACCATGTTGATTTATCCTAGTCTTTGATATAACATATTTTCTTTCAGATATACAATAATCCTGCTGATCTATGCCTTCAGCTTGCTAATGACCATCTCAATACGCCCTTGGCTGATGACGTATCACACTCCCAACTCAAGGAAGGAGTCCTTATACAGCGCTTTATACTTCTATCCTACACTAGTACTTATTCATACTGTTGCGGCTGGATTAATATGTAAGTAACATTAACTTTGTTTTTTAAAACTAAAATTTAAAAAAATCAACTCAACTAAAACTATCTGAATTTGTAAAATATATTATAACAAAAATAGAAAAACATGAAATATGGAAAGTAATTACCAGAGGGCAGAATTGCTCATGGCAAAAATCAAACATCAATAGAGTTGGAACATTGAATTTTATCAACTTTTTCAGCTATTGATAAGTTCAGTCACTTTTTACATTTTTGACCTTAACATTGACCTCTTTGATTAGCTAGTTGACCATTTGACCCCTTTGAGTAGATTAAAAGTAAATTGCGTGGCAGTTAACTGTCATTTCTGCCACTAGTCTTTTTGCAACAAAATTATGTTTGTAAAAAATTGTTAATCCAAAAAGAAAATCAATTAACAAATGGATAAAGATATATCCTTGTCTTAAAGACTGTATTGATAAGTATAAGGACAACTTAAGTCAACTGCTATAACAACTTTTTCGTTTTAAATATGGCCTTTTTTTTCTTCGACTATCCATCAATATGTCAGTATTTATATTTTTAAACAATTGAAGTTCAATTTGTCATCAACCTTGAAAATGAGAGGACTTTCTGCTCAACAAAGAAAAATAATTGTGGACAAATATGTTCGCGAAAGGGGCATTACCATAAGAAAGCTAGCAAAACTTGAAAACGTAAGCCGTTCAGCTGTACACAATGCCATCAAAAAATACGGTCGTGAGTTATCATTCAATGACAAGCCTAAAAAAGGCAGATGCGTTGGGACGTATGACTCAAAAATGTATTTAAAAATACGGCAATGTTTTGAGAGCAATCCCAGTATGTCCATCAGAGACACGGCTAAGAAATGTAAAACTTCTATTGGAATGATACAAAGAGCAAAGAGACACTATAACCTAAAAACATATAGAAAACAAAAAAAGCCCAAACGTACCCAAAAACAAGCTGCTTCAGTAAAACCAAGGCTCCGTAAATTGTATGATAACGTTTTATCGAAGAAAAATCATTGTATCATTCAAGATGACGAAACATACGTAAAATTAGACTACAAGACACTGCCGGGACCCCAATTTTATACCAAATTGAAAGGAGAGGAACTTGAAGAAACCGTTACGTCGATTTTTGTGGAAAAGTTTGGCTCCAAGGCCATGGTATGGCAAGCTATTTGCGAATGCGGATTGAAGTCAACTCCATTTATTACTAACTCGACAATGAACACCGATACTTACATCAAAGAGTGTCTACATAAACGTATTTTACCCATGATTCGAAAGCACAAAGGGAATACACTGTTTTGGCCCGACCTGGCCTCCTGCCACTACGCTAAGAAAATCAGAGACTGGATGGAAGCTAATAGTGTTAAATTCGTGCAAAAGGATATGAATCCACCAAATTGCCCTGAAGTCCGTCCTATTGAACAATATTGGGCTATAATGAAGCATAAACTGAGGACAAAATTCACAGCATCAGATTCAATAGAAAATTTCAAAAAGGATTGGACAAAGGCTACTCGTATGGTGTCAAATAAAGTTGTCCAAAACTTAATGGGAAGCGTTCGAGGACGTATTAGAAAAATAATTAAAGGCTAGGTATATTGTTTTTCTGTGTTCATTGTTAATTTGTGTTAGAAAGCTTAAAATTGCTGGTTTAGTTTGTTTTTTTAGAAATATACAAATAAAAAAGATATTTCATGTTTTATTTGTCCTTATACTTATCGATACAGTCTTTACTTACTACGAAAACAACAACAATAACTACTGCTATAAATGTAAGGTTCACTCAAAGCAACTAAAAAAATATTGCGTTGAAACCCACATAATGAGTAAAACAAATTCTCCTGAGTTTAAAGAGGTAAATAACGATAGTAGTTTTCATCTAGATTTAATAATATTTCTCGTTTGTTGCAACATTCCATGGAAAAAAAATTATAATCCACATTTCCGTTTTTTTTTTTAAATAATTTATTTGTTGTTCTTTTTCATTCCATAATGTTTATATGAAGTCTAGTATTGCTTTTTTATAGATTTGAGGTTTAGTTTTATTAATAAATAAATAAAGATACGCTAGGTAAATATATTTTCAATTTATTAGATAGTCGATACAATTCAACGTTCCAACTCTATTGACTCGATACAATTCAACGTTCCAACTCTATTGACGTTTGATTTTTGCCATGAGCAATTCCGCCCTGTGGTAATTACTATAATTTGACTAAGTTGTAAAGTTAAAAAAGTAAGTAAGTAATTTTGTGTTTTATCTGTGACTCTGTGTGCATATAGTTTTAGTTTTGCTAAAAGGAGGGAAAATACACCATTGTGTTTTTTGCATTTGCAGATTGTTCATTCCCCTACATCATTATAATAATATCAATGATATCGTCGGCATGCCACTTCGCGCTCAAACTGGAACAATCAGCTCCAGCACTCTTGTTGTCGTCCTTGATGGTCCCTAGAAATGTGGTCATCCTGATCGGCCATTGGTTGGTGCATGCGTATGGTATTATCTCCCTTACCGGCATTAGAGACTTGTGGTTTCTGGCTCTGGTGCCTGCTCCTGCAGTGTTTTATATCCTGACTGCTCAATTTACAGATCCAATGAAAATCCATAGTGAATGACAATCATGGAAACCTGTTTGGAAATAGGTTCTGAACATGTTAGTACTGAGAAGTACCTGTTGGTGGAATGTTGAAATGGTGATATTGAATCAGGACAGAGTGGTTATGATGAGAGTAGTTGATTGATATCTCATGAATCATGATCCTAAAGTTAATAAAACGGGTCACTGTCATTAGACTATTTGACGCTGATATTTCACTGATGTTGCAACCGTCATGATTAGTATCATGAATAACAATCGCGACAGTTTAAAAGAAGTGTTGATATGCCGTGTTTGTCACTATGGATTTTCATAATTCGTTAAGAAATAATTAAGAAATATGACTTGTATGAAAGTCTGCCTGTATACATGGCGGCATCTGATTTATTTTGTATTTGGAACACGGATAAACCATCCCTGTAATAAATAAAATATACACCGTGTCCAATAAGTTCGAATACACATCTTTTTGCACTAACCCTAAAGACATACAGACTACAGGCCATCGAATTCTTATTTTAATTTATAAAGTATGTTGTCGTTAACAAAATACAATCGTCAAGCATTTGTAGTTTGCTTTTATTCCACGATGAAACAGTTTCGTGAAACGATTATCAGAAAATTTAGCAATGGCGACAGCCCAGGTGCTATCTTCAAGGCCTTAAAACCCCTTGGAATTAAACGCAATCTAGGATACACCACAATCAAAAGGTATAAAGAGACCTCCTCAGTAGGAGTTACTGAGGCGGGCTACCGGAAGCTGGGAGACCGGAAGTTGACATGGCGTTGTGCGATTTGCAAGAAACAAGCTGTTCAGCCGCAATCGCCACAACCGGAGCTCGACTCATCAGCTCGCATTCTGCTCGAGATAAGGGCTCTAGCAGAGAGATTCACTCCTTTGGAAGCATTGAAGGACGAGATACAAGCTCTCCGAAATGAGTTTCAGGGGCTAAAAACTTCTGTTAGTAGCGCTAACGAAATTCTGAAAACATTTAGCAACAAAATTTCGAGCCTCGAGTCCCGTGTGGTTCAATTGGAGAAAGTTCAGGATCAGGTCAATTTAATACAAGCTCGGACGGACCAACTAGAGCATAACTCCAGGGAGCAGGATCAATGGTCTAGAATGAACAATGTCGAAATAAAAGGAGTGAAGCAGGCCAAAAATGAGAATTTGTTTGAGGTCATAGCCAAAATTGGAAACAAGATACAATATCCGATTGACCGGGCGCAAATTAACTTCATTACCAGGATTCCGACGCGTGTGCAGGACCAAGACAAACCAATCATTGCATGCTTTAACAATAGATATTTAAAGGAGAATTTCATAGCTGCCGCTAGAATGGTGTCAAGAACAGTGACCTTCACTGGAGCAAACCTAGGACTTGAAGGCACTCAAAGGATCTATTTGAATGACCACCTTACCCAATATAATAAAGAGTTATTGTCCAAAGCCAAGAAGTTAGCGAACGAAAAGGGGTTTCTTTACAAATGGGTAAAGCATGCAAAAATATATGTAAGGAGGGACGAGACCTCCCATATTATATGCATCCGATCGGAACGGGACTTGTCAAAAATTGTTTAATAACGATAAGTGTGCTTCTTGTTTATTTTCAATTCTTCTTTGATGTTTACTTATTAGAAAGTATTAATACTGGTGCCTACAGTTTGAGTATCTTAGATTACTGCGACGAGCACGTCGTTTTCCAACACCAATCACACTGTGCATTAGAGTGTCTCTTTAATTATCTTGTGAAAATGAGCTTTATTGCTACGCGGATAGGGATTGAATTATTTTTGCCGACTAATAGCAAATGTGTTTTGTGTTATCCATTCTTATCTCGGATCATCTTTGAGCCTTTAGAATCCTTTCTTATAGAACTAGTCGTTCTAAACTCAGTTTATGCACACAATGGACGACTGTGCACATTACTGTATGAGTTATTTAAGTTAATAATTTTTGAACCACCCGCTATTTGTCTTTTTATAGTATTCGCGGTACAAAATCACATTAAAATCAGTATTATTTTCGAGTTATATGTTTTAAATTATATTGTCACAGTTATATCTTACAATGCCTGTTAGTTTATATTATCAGAATGCTCGTGGGCTGCGTACGAAGACCAGCAATTTTTTACGAAGTGTGTTGTTGAATAACCATGATATTATTGCGGTATGTGAGACATGGTTGGTCGATAGTATTAGCGATAATGAGTTATTTGACGGGCGGTATTTGGTATTTAGACGTGATCGTGATTATGCTCGCACATCACAGAAGCTCGGCGGTGGTGTCCTAATTGCGATTAAGCGCGACCTTCAGGTAACTCAAAGGAATGAGTGGTGCACCTCGGCGGAGGACTTATGGGTAAGTATACCACTGAAGCAACCGCGATCCCAAAATGTTCACCTTTGTATTGTTTATTTGTGCGATGAGAAAGGGGGGAATACTCATTCGTCTCAACTTGAAATTTTTTATAATAATTTACAGAATTTGGTTTTTGCCCATCCACTTGACAAATTTATAATAGTGGGAGATTTTAATTTTGGCAGTAATGTTGAATGGAGCCAAGTCGACGGCTCGAATGAATTAATGCCGGAGTGCAATGGTAATAGCTTATTGTTAAACTTTTTTGACGTCATTAACATGTGTAGTCTATCTCAGTATAATAGTATCAGAAATTGTAACAGTCGCTTATTGGATTTAGTCTTCTCAAATAGTCCCATTGTAGTACAACAGTGTAATGAGTCGTTGGCCCTTCCAATAGATGCACACCACAAAACGTTAACCATTAGCATAGACTTTGCAGTAATTAATAATCTGAAGGTGGCGCCATGTAAAAAGTATATTTATAGCCGAGGTGATTTTTCTGCTATGACAGCAGCCTTAAATGAGGTGAATTGGTGTGAATATTTACATTCTGAGTATTTAGAGAGTGCCATAGATCTTTTCTATAGGAAATTATATGAGATTAGGGATCGTTATGTTCCGGTAAAATCCATCAAATCTTGTTCACATCCACCTTGGTTTACTTCTGCATTAATTAAAACATTGAAAGAGAAGCAAAAATTTCATAATAAATTCAAGATTTATGGAAACTTGTCAGACTATGCTTCATTCTCATTATTGCGCGCCAGAGCTGTTGAGCTAGAAAGTAATTGTTTTGAAACATATATTACTAGAATTGAATCACCCATTGCTAGTAACCCGCGGTCTTTTTGGTCCTATGTGAAAAGTAAACACAAAAATAAATGCTCTAGTTTCCCCATTATCATGACGTATAATAATATAACTGCAGATAACGGCAAGGATGTAAGTAATTTGTTCGCAGAATATTTCCATTCTACATTTCAAAAACTAGACCTACATCAAAATTATTCATCGCGGAGTTCAATATCAACTTTTCTCGGCTGCAGACTCTCAGATGAACTGTTGAAAATGCTTAAATCTCTAGACCTGACGAAGTCTGGAGGCCCAGATTTTATCCCTCCATTATTTATTGTGAACTGTGCTGAGAGTTTGGTTTTGCCGTTAGGTATTCTGTATCGACGCTCATTATCTGAAGGTATAGTGCCTAGTGTTTGGAAGTCTGCATTTGTCACACCTGTTCATAAAAAAGGTAGTAGGTCTGAGATCCAGAACTACCGTCCCATTTCAAAGATCTGTCTTTTTGCAAAAATATTAGAAAAAATTGTTTACAGAGCTGTGTATTCTGAGCTGCAGTGTGTATTTGGTGATGAACAGCATGGTTTTCTTAGAAATCGCTCTACTGTTACAAACTTAATATTGTCTAATGAACTGATTTCAAGTGGGATGGATAGTCATGTGCAAGTGGATGTAATTTACACGGACTACAGTAAATGTTTCGATCGTATTAACCATCATATACTAAAACACAAAATACTTGAGGCCGGTATACATGGTGATCTCTACCGATGGTTTTCTTCGTATGTAGACAACCGAACTCAGGCTGTAGTTCTCCATGGCCATCAATCCAGTTGGATGCCTATTCCTTCTGGCGTGCCTCAAGGGTCGATTCTGGGGCCCCTTCTATTTGTTATATTTTTAATGGATATTAAGAAATGTTTTAAACACTCTCATATACTTTTATATGCCGACGATATGAAGATTCTTAAATCAATACATCACTCTGAAGACGTGAGAGACCTTCAGATTGACTTGGATACTTTTGTCAGTTATTGTTCACTAAATAAGGTAGAACTTAACGTATCTAAATGTTTTTATATTAATTATACGCGAAAGTTAACAACTATTGGTACAGGTTACACACTCGCTAATGAGCAGATCGACAGGGTTTATAAGATCCGTGACCTCGGCGTCATTCACGACAGCAAACTACTCTTCGACTGTCACATTGACCACATTGTTACCAGAGCATCTAAGGCATTGGGCTTCATCATGAGAACGTCAACTGATTTCCGTGAATTAAAATCTTTAAAAATTCTTTACTGTTCCTTCGTACGTAGCCTGCTTGAGTATGCATCGCAAATTTGGAATCCTCGGTACAAAGTATATATTGATCGTATTGAGGGCATTCAAAGGAGGTTCCTGAGATATTTAGATTATAAAACTCACCAGTGGTCAAATGGTTATGTGCACCGTTGTAAGCGTTATCACTTCTTGCCGTTGGAGACTAGACGTAATATTAATGACGTCTGCCTCTTAATTAAAGTTGCTAATAATAGTACCTATAGATAGTCCGGCGATATTATCTAAGTTATCCCTGCGGCCTCGTGTCGGTCTCAGGCCAAGGCCGCTACTACATGTACCCTTTGCAAATACCAATTATAGAAAAAACTCATTTTTACTGCGTGGTGCTAAATTTTTTAACGAGGTGTCTTCGGTGACTGATATTGACTTGTTTTGCACTAGTGCTCAAGCTGCTACCAGAAACTTAAGTAATGCTTTCTTCAATTAGTCTAATAATTATATTGTTAAATGTCTTTTAGTTATATCTAACTAAATAGTGTTCGAACCATCTTGAGTGAGTATGTCTTTGTGAATTAGCTTGTAATATGCGGAGACTTATTGTCAGCAATTTACACTTGTCATATATTATACCCAATTCTTACTTTCCTGTATTAGTCTGTAAGTCTTCCTAAAATAAATAAATAAATAAATAATAAATAAATAAATAGAAGACAGGAAAAGATACGGTCGGCCACGTTCAGCTAGAACCGATAGAGTAGTAAAGATTGTGAGAGAGCGATTTCGGCGGAAAAAACACCGTTCTATCCGAAAATTGGCTGCTGACCTGAAAATTTCAAAAGGATCGGTACACAATATTTTGAGGGTGGATCTTGGATGCCATGCCTACAAAAAATGAAAAGTTCATGGCATTTCCGAAGCGACCAAGAAAAAGAGAGTACAAAGATCCAATATAATACTTTCTTGGCACGCAGGGGATGAGTTTGTATTTTCTGACGAGAAACTGTTCGTGTTAGAACAGCCTCATAATGCCCAAAATGATCAATTGTGGGCACCAATGATAAAAGACATTCCGGACAACCAGAAAAATGTTCCGAGGTTCCAGAGCTCACCATCGGTGATGGTGTGGGGTGCAGTTTGTAAGCGGGGTAAACTACCTCTAGTACGAGGGTCAAACTGAAAGTTTCGGGAATAGAAAAAAATATGCAGTTAAATTGAATAAAAGTATTTTTATTGTTTTTCAAAGTATTCTCCTTTATATTTTATGCACTTTTCCATGCGATCAAACCAGTCATTAAAGCACTTATTGAAGTCTGAAGTAGGGGTCGACAAAATGGCCATTTTAAAAGCCTCCACTGCTGCTTCCGGCGTCTGAAACCGCTGACCACGCAACTTATCCTTAATTTTGGGGAATGTGAAAAAGTCATTGGGGCTTAAGTCGGGGCTGTATGGAGGATGGTCAAGTAATTCGACTTTTTCACCGTCCAGGTACTCAGTTTTTTCCGAGAGGTGTGAGGGCTGGCATTGTCGTGGTGAAGGATAATGCGGTGACTAGGGTTTTTTTTTCGGAGTTCAGCAAAGATACTCGGCAAACAAATAGTGGTGTACCAATCGGCATTGACCGTTCTACGATCTTCAAGAGGAATAGTAGCCACGTGACCCGATTTGGAGACAAACGTAGCCACCATCTTTTTGGCCGTGCTGCGAGAACGAATAACTTTTGTCGGCTTGAGCTCATCTTCGTAGATTGGTTTTTATTTTCAGGCTCATATGCATATATCCAACACTCGTCACCGGATACAATGCTAAAAACTGCATTTGAGCTTCCTCCGTTGAATTTATTCAAAGTTCTGAGGCACCAATTGACACGAGTCGTTTTCTGCTCCTCAGACAATAAGTGAGGGATCCAACGGGAAAACAACTTTCGCACGCCTAATTGTTCCTGTAAAATGATTTATATCTGACTCATTCCAATGCCCAAACACTCTTGAATCTCCCGATATGACACTTGTCGGTCTTCCTTTATAAGCTGACGCTCAGCATCGACGTTTTCTTGCGTGACTGCCGATTTTGGTCGACCTTCACGAACGTCGTCCGTGAGGGATAGACGGCCACGTTGAAATTCTGCATACCACCTGCATATTGTCGTCTTTGAAGGTGCTTCATTACTAAAAGCAACAATCATCCGGTCTCCACATTGTTTTTGTGATAATCCACTTTTAAAGTCGTAATAAATCATAGCTCTTAAATTTTCACGGGACAATTCCATTTTCAGCGGCGACTCGACGTCTTCAAAAAACAATTGAAACCGAACCATCGCTTTTTTTTTTCTATGTGGACAGTGTTAAAATAATGAAACTCTAGAGATTATAAAAAGGTATGATATGTGTCAAAAATATGTTTCTAAGTATTAGATTCCCGAAACTTTCAGTGCAGCCCTCGTATTTATCGATAAAGGCGTTAAAATCAATGCTCAATACTATAAATCCGAGGTTTTGGAGAAAATTGTTGCTCCAAATTTAAAAAGGATGTTTGAGAACGAATATTATGTTTTCCAACAAGACGGAGCTCCTTCACACACGGCAAACGCTGTTCAAGCTTGGTGTCAGGCTAATTTGACCGATTTTCTGCCGAAACATGAATGGCCACCCAGTTCTCCGGACTTGAATGTATTAGATTATTTCGTGTGGTCGTACATCGATGTAGTTTCGAGAAACTACATGATTATAAAATCGCAAACCTGGATCATTTCAAAAAGGTTATCGAGCATATTTGGGATGAAATACCAATGGAAGCGGTGCGTGCCGCGTGTGATTCATTTGAGAAACGTTTAAAGCTAGTAAAAAAAGTTAAAGGTGGAGTTATTCCGAAACATTTGTTGTAAATATTGTACATAAGTGTGCCATTAATAAAATATAGTTTTCATTGTATTCACTGTTCGTACATTTATTCTATTGAGAATCTAAACTGTATGCGAACTTATTGGACACGGTGTAATATAATACATAGGATACTTTTTAGCTGGAAAATGTATCGTTTTAACAGCATTCAGCAAATTCTATTTGAAGTTGAGAGGAAAAGATCACTAATATTGATTGCCCTCTACTAGATATTGTATGATGACGCGCTAGCATAGTTGGTAGTGACCATGCCTACAAAGCCAGCGGTCCTGGGTTCAAATCCCGGGAAGGGGAGATATTTGTATGATGAGTGCGATATATTTCTATGTATCTAAGTATATATTTCTCTATATAAGTATTTATATCGTTGTCTAGTACCCATTGTACAAGCCTAGAGCATAGTTTGGGACTAGGTCAATTGGTGTGAGATTGTCGTCTTTGTTGTTCTGGTAATAGGTAATTCTAAAATTACAGTTTTGCAAATAATATAAGTTTAATTATAGTATTGGTGTTATGCAGGTGTAGTATAAGTACATGTTCATACAGTACTATGAGGGGATGCTAACCCGACGATCATCTTTCCGATAGTTATATCTAAAGATCATATAACCCTGTTTTGTTGTGTCGACTAGCAGTCACATAGCATATAGCCTCGATTAACACCTCAAGAGACTGTCACTACAAAGGTACAGGAAGTAGGTTAGGTTTTATAATGTATTTTTTTCGTAATTTTAGATGTTATTGTTGTTTTATTAGTTTTAAAATGATTATTGTAAAAACATGAATGTATTTAGATAATTATGTGTGTATATTATTAAGGATAGGTCGCTCATTGAATACAAAACGGACACATTCCAAAATAATTTGCTCTTGCATTAAAAATCTTATATGAATAGCTTCTAATTTTAAAATGCAACACTGACTCATTATGTAATGCAATAATTGGTGGGCGACGAGGTTAGCGTACCTGTTAGTTGAATAACTTGTTGTTGTGAATCGATAAACTCATCAAGAGAAACATACATACATACATAAACTCACGCCTTTATTCCCAGAGTGGGGTAGGCAGAGCTACAGAATTACCAACAACTCTAAAAACTTGTTAATAATTCTGTAACCACATTTTGCACTTTTAGGCTAAGATGTTTACCAGTGTCATCAAGTCATCAAGAGAAATACGTAATTAAATACATATAAAACACCCAAGCCTCCAAGATAAATACTAGCGCTTATAACACAAATATATGACCGAGACCGGGAATAGAACCCCGGACCGCTAGTCGTAGGCAGGGATTCTACTAACAAGGTACGCCAACCTCGTAGCCCTCCAATCATTGCATTACATACCTACCCATAATAATATACACACATTATTATTATTATCTAAATACGGTTCAAATTCTCTGCCGTTTCTCCAAACAACGTTTCCCATACTGATTCATTTGCCAATTGTTTCATTTGGGCAAATGCTTTTTTTTACAAAACTGTAAATATTTCAGGATTTATTTCAGGACCATCGTGTTTTTAAAAAATCCTGAAATATTTCGTTTTAGAAACAAAAGCATTTGCCCTAATGAAACAATTGGCAAATGAATCAGTATGGGAAACGTTGTTTGGCGAAATGAAAGTACACCAAGTTTATCGTAGCCAAGTACCCATAGTACAAGCCTAGAGCTTATTTTGGGATTAATTAAACTTGGGATCAATTTGTTTGAGTTAGTCCGCTGATATTTATTGTCTTCCTGTATTTACTGTAAATAAGAGAATTTATTATTAAGGCTTACTTATGGTGACCACGCTATATAGGTATTCTACTGGGTAACACCATATGACGTGTTATCGTGTTTTTTTTAACTCGGCCGCCATTGCTGTCAATTAATAAGAGCTGCATATTGCCTAACGCTCTCGCAATCGACTTAAAAGCGGAACAATTGTTTTCATTTTGTATGCAGACAAGCCTTCGATTTTCAAAATGAAAACGATTTCGATTGCGAGTGCGTTTGGCAATAGCCCCTCTGTTTTAAGGCGCGAATTACACAGAAGCGACCTAAGGCGAGGTCCGTTCATACAAAAAGTCGCCTGCCTTATCGTTTTTTTTATGACGGAGAGGATATGCATTTACGCATTGTCCCCCCCGGCTTAAGGGTAGCCTTTTGGGGGGCCTCTTGCCCGTCTTATCTAGGAGTGCGATGGGTCGGTGACCGGCAGGGGTATACATCGGCCTTCCCTCCTCCCGAAGAAGGACGTCTCGCTCCCGTCCTTAACGGCCACTATACCACCGCAGCCGTAGACGGAGTGGCCAGCCTCCTGGGGCCCGGTTCGGGTCTGTGGCTCCTAGCCCCTTGTGGTGGAGAAGCAGGCTTCTTCTTGCCCTTTTTCCCCTTTTTCCGTCCGACAACGTTCGCCCATGAGTCCGTGGTGGGAGGCAATGTCTCCTGGACTGTTTCCACCGCCGGCGCAATTTCGCGAATTGGAGGGCGGGCAGCCGACTTCTTTTCCCGGCTTGGCCGGACGCGTTTTGGTAGGCGACCTGGTTAAGGCAGCTGCGGCAGCCTTAGAGGCTTTCCTCGCTTTGGGCTTCTTTCCGGTGGTGGTTGCCGCCCTGGCAGGCGGAGCCACTTTTGCGGGAGTAGCTGGCGTAGCGGAAGCAGCCGCTTCCCCGAATGTGCTGCCACCTTGCCGTGGTGGGGGGGCTTGCGTGGCTCAGTGATCCCCGACGCTATACCGGACAGGGCTACCCATACCGGAAAGTCTCGGGGTGAGGGTCCAGACTAAGAGCAGCACCTTCCCTTTCATTCCCACCTTCCCAATCCTTTTTTCCTTCCCACCACCTATCCTTTCCCACTTCCACCGAACCAGTGGCGGGATACCCACTTTCAAAGGCCAGCGCAGGCCCGGGGAATTAAATACTCTCCAAAAGCGCGCATCTGAGGGCAGTGAGCGGCGGTTTGCTTCGGCTTCCGTCGGTCAAATCGCAATCCAGACCCGTTGGCGTCCGGGGCGATGGCCGTCTCGTAGGGCCGCGAGGAGACAACCTCTTTAAAAAATCCAAACATGGCCTTTGGTGCAGGGCGTTAAACGCAGCCAACGTATGATGATGAGTGGTAGTTCTAAAAATAAACTACCCCAGGAGGGTACCCTAACGGGAGAATCCCTCCCCGTGTCTAAGGACACGGGCTGCTCCACGTATTCTGGGGGGGGCAAGAACTACTTCGTAGGTCAGCACTCAGGTGCTGGCCTTCGTGAAAACGACCATAGCGATACACAACAGGACACCGATGCAGAGATTGAGCGATTGGCGGAGGAGATGATGTTGGAGGCAGGCGATGTCTCTGACTCATCTCTTCCATCAGTGCATATCACTGGACCTGTGAAAAGGCCACATACCGGAGAGGACGAGGTGTTGGCCGGGCCGGCTATAAAGCCGAAGATCAACACCGCTCGGAGGGGGAAGAGCCGTGGACCGACCGTCCTGAGGTTCCACGAGTCCCGGAACTCCGAGGCGGAGGCGGACGCGGTCGTTTCGAACCTCGTCAGCCATGACCCTTCGCCGCCTCAAAGCCGTGGGAGGAAGACTCTCAAAAGGAGAACAGCGAGGAGGAGCTCTACAGTCCCGAGAGACCTCCGAAATGCCGCACTGCGAGTTTTTTCTGCAGCCAAGAAGTGTCGCAACCTGATGGCAGGTCTCAATGCCCGCAATGATATCCCTGCGGCCGCAGACGTCCTCGATGGGCGAGGCAGAGGAAACGAGATGGAAATAAGGGCCTTATATGCGGACAACAACAGGATGAGGGAAGTGATCTCCCGCGTGCGCAAGGAGATCAAGGCCCCAAGGACTGCCTCATCAGAGCGAAAGAGGCAGCCCTCGCCGGGTCCCGCCACCGAGGTCAGCTTGCCACCTGCTCTAGGGCAGGCCATGGTACAGCTCCGAGAAGACCTCAATAGGGATCTCTGCTTGTACATGGAGGAGATGGTGGACGTCCGGTTAGGGGAACTCTTAGGGGCCCTTCTGGCCCCTGGTCCGATTGTCCGCCCACCACTGATGGCGGACCGCAGGAGGGAGGAGTAGGTTTCCCGGCCTCTCATACCAGGCCGGCTCTCCCCACTAGGGCGGCGTCTGCCTTATCCTCGCCTAACGTCACTTCTGGTAATTCGCGCATAACCTTATGATAACACAATAGAAAAGAGACCTAAATTCTGATTTAGTCAAATTCATAAGCCTTAATTTTACGTAGAACGCTCAACCGCAATCTGAGTGGCGAGAAGCGCATTCACAAATTAAAAACTAATCAGTTGTTTGCGTACAGTAGAACACAACTTATATGGCGTGCCGTTAATCTTCGTTCGCGCAGACACGAGCAACGATTCCGATGATTTCCGAAAGCACGATTAAAACCCCACGATCAGGCTTATACATAATAGTTATAAGATGCAAATTAAATTGCATCTAATTTTTCCATCTCACTCATGCACGTTTGACGGCTGACTGAATGACACGCGGGCGCGCGTCAACATGGCGTCATTAATAACCAATAATAGCACAGAATACAACCGCGCAACGCGTGAATCATGCTGATTGGTTCCCGCGCTTCGAAATATTGTCATCTGCGCAGGTACATCGGTAAGCGATATCAGTAGTTGTGTTTTACTGTCCACGTTTGTCAATGCCTTGTTTAACGAGCTCTGTTAATAGACGTAGCAATGAAATAATCATGATTTTATTATTAATGTTCTAAGGGTCTATTAAAATAATTAAGAGCAAATAAATTTACCTTTCCCGCAATATGTGTATTTATTACAATTCACGTGACCATTGTCTTTCAATAGAACAATGTTTTTTAACAGTGATACAATAAATATGAAACCAACAAAAACTAGGTACTGGAAGTGAGTCGTATGCATACTTTTTTAACATTAGAATAGTTTTAAAGAAAAACTATCACGACTAAGTAGACTTGATTGGTTCCAGAGATGTACCTACAGGCAACTAAAGTGTTTGTATAGTCTTTATTATTTCTAGCGAGCCGATCTTCTACACAAAGGCCATTGTTTGTGTACAATACTATTATCTTTCTTTGTGTCCGTAACCGCAAGCCGATTACATACAAAAAAGTTAGAACTACATTGAATGTCCATAGAATCCTTTCGGGGCAGTGGTCCAACTGCTTTGTCCCACTGATAAATAATTTTCATTTGAATATCAAATTAACAGGCTCGACGGAGCTCCGCTGTCGCGGAGCTCCTACTTCTGGGTGGTTTGGCCCTCCGGGCCAGCTGAAGAACTAACATAACCTAAACCTACCTCATATTTATGATACTAATTTTGGTCATTTGGACAAAGCAGTTGGACCACTGCCCCGTCACTCATAGAATTATCAACCCTATCTTCTTAGTCAGTAGGTTTAAAATGTAAAGTGTCAGGATACAGACATGTCTTTATTATCTGGCGACAGAAGATGGTAATATTGTGTAGGGAATAAGACCGGTTCAAATAATAAAGACATATCTGTATCCTGACACTTTACATTTTAAACCTACTGACTAAGAGGATAGGGTTGATAATTCTATGGACATTCAATGTAGTTCTAACTTTTTTGTATGTAATCGGCTTGCGGTTACGGACACAAAGAAAGATAATAGTATTGTACACAAACAATGGCCTTTGTGTAGAAGATCGGCTCGCTAGAAATAATACAGACTATACTTACCGACTAAAATCATCTAATGCCCGGTTCCTATATTCAAGAAACGAATCGTTTTCCTTACGTCTCGTTAAAATTTGACATTTGCTACGTACAAAATTGATCTTATGCGATCATAAGAGAAGCTTTGTAGAGGAAGAATTACTTTTTCATCAGCTTTTCTTTCGTGATAGTTATGCCATTTTGTTTCTCTTTAGTTCTGCTTATTTTTATATCTTTGTCTTCGTTTCTCTTTATATTCTGCCCGGTTTGCTATCTAATGATGGCTTTTTCCCGTTTCTAATGATGGCGTGGTACAAGGTACATAGCCATGGGATAGATTCCGGTAAGGGAAATAGTTTTCTGTTCCGGTGTAAGGGTGTTCTATTTGATTTGACGTAGTATTTAAAAACTTTCATCACACTTGCTCGTAAATAGTGTCCTAACATGCTAGAAAAATCGACCGTAAATCCAAAATAAAACCCGCGGGCCTATTTTTACCATTACGCCCTGTCGTGCGTAATAGCTTTTTTTTAAATAATATACGTGGACTCACTACGTCAGAACCCCAATTCTTGTGCCATTCGATATGAAGTTTCATTCGAGATGAAATGTCAGTTGCATATAATTTCCTAAAAATCTCGCATATAAACTATTGATCTCGACTGTCACTAGAATCGGACTCCGACCACATTTGACATTATCTGTGGTAAGTCACAGACACAGACCACTTACCCTATAGACTCCGCATACAAAGGCGCCCCCGTAAGCCATGCTTATGCTCACAGAACACTAATTGGTTGCCATGGTTCTATTGGCGCGCACCACGACGCGCACACTTGATTATTCGTTGACTTTGAACTAGCCAATCACGGTGCACTTTCCGCCCCCCGCGCCCCGCCATTTTGGCTTAGTGAGATACTAGACAAACTGTTCCGAAGCGGAGTCTATAGGGTAAGTGGTCTGTGGTCACAGACAATGATGTAGTTCGCCGCTAATAAGTCAAAAATATGATCTTTTGTCTGATTTTATTTCATTTCTTCGCAATTGTGATGAAAAACATTGTATGTTACACGGGTGGTAAAGGAAATACAAACCTCGAGTCATTAAAGCCCTCAGCCTTCAGCTTCGGGCTTCTAACAGACTCTCGTTTGTAATTCTTTCTTTACCACCCTTAATATACAATGTACTATTATTTAACTTTGAATGTATGTATGTATGTAAGGGTCAAATCTTGTGGGTTAAATTTGACCCACTTCCCGGTTTCCGATGAAGTTGAAAATTTGCATACGCCTTTAGTTCTGATGGTAATACAATAATATAGTACAGTCACCGGCATAAATAAGTTATCATTTATGAACCTTGTCACTTTAACGTCGTGTTTGAAATGTCATACGAAATTGTCAAACGATTAAAAGCGACAAGGTACAGAAATCATCACTTATTTATGACGGTGACTGTACCATTGAGCTGGTCTGATGACTCAAGGGCCATCGGAGCTCCTAAATTACACATGATAAACCCGTCGTGTTAGGGCTTGTTAAAATCGTCTTGACAAGTAGATGACGACTGTCCAAAAAAAAGTACAGTCAGCTATAAAATCTGGTCCCAAGAATGAAATTTTTGACAGAAACTTATTTTTATATCAGAGCCTCTATTCAATTCGGTAAACCCATGTTGCCTTTGACATGTTATGTTATTGGTTTCAACTCGGCCGAACTTTACTGTCAAAGTAAATAAGTGCTATCAAAACGTTTACAATATACGGATTGTTTAACCTTGTAGAATCTCAGCTCTGAAAGTATGTATACCATTGACTAGTAGGTGCTCACAATTCAAGCCTAGATCTTAGGAACTTCGAAAAGTTTTTTAAAAGCAATGAGTTGAAGATTGGTTTTTTTCCCCATTGTCTCCATAAAAAACGACCCTATTAAACTTGACAACAACCAACAATATCATAATTTTAACTCCAACAGTGATGCCACTGGATTCTGACAGTTGACAGTAAGTATTTATTTAGATAGTACCTTTACACCAAAACCCTCATCCCAGATTGTTGTATTGAAATAATAAAAAAAAAAAACCAGAGCAAATTGAGAAGAGGGTGGAATAAATAGTCCATCCATTGTACGAGGCGGGTTCATGTTAGAGAGATAGATACAGAGCCGCTCTGAGGACGCAAAATAAAAAGAAACGGCGCCGTTTATAGGCGGTCTCATTATTAAACGCTCCTCCTTGCCTCGCGAAAACCCCGCTGACGTTTTCATTTCTATTCTCTTCTTATTTGTTTGCTTATCTTTTAAATGTATCTGTTCAATTTAAACCGCTATGCCCTTCATTTTGCTGGTTGCGCTTTGTGGCCAGTGTCATTTCGTTAACAGTCATTAGGTACCCATTGTGTTTGTCTCAACGGCTTTTACGGGCGAGCTTATTAAAGACGTATTTATCAAGACGAATAAATTAAATAGAAGTCGCTTTATGTTTTCTACACTTTCACGTAATTACATCTACTATAATAATAAGTACCTACCTGCATACATAGTATTGTGTTCAGGATACATAATGATATATAATTAGTGCATGATGGGTATCCGTGTTTCTCACTGACTTCGACATTAGAAATCTTTTGAACGCCACAGATGCGTAGACGGCCGTCAACTGAATTTTGTCCCACTGACGCTACGACGGCTACAGAACGTCAAAAGTGACGCTGTTTCGTGTTAATTAAGTTGTAATTTGCATAGCATAGCCAACATCTTTGTGCATGCGTGTGAGTGACATATTTTATATTCGAAGTAAGGCGTTCAAAAGGTTAAAGAACTGTGTTTTTCTCCAGAATCTAATACAATTAGTAAGTTCAATAAAGTAGTACTGTTACGAACCGCCGCCGTGCTCTGACTAAAACTGATCTCAGTGATTTAAGACAGGTTTTCAGTTTTTTTTTTTTATGGCATAGAGAAGACAAACGAGCACACAGGCCACCTGATGGTAAGTGGAAACTGTGACCCATAGACATTCGCATTCACAAGACTGCAATGCAATCCTAAGACTGCAAATGCGTGGCCAGCCCTGAGGACTAAGACGGAATGCCTCTATGCTAGTGATTTCACCGGATGTCTTATCCCCAAACCGGAACACAACAGTGCGAATACTGCAGTTTGGCGGTAGGTTAATGGATAAGATGGTGGTAGCGATCCGGACGGACCCTGCACAAGGTCCTACCACCCGCAAAGCCGAGCCGAGCGTACGCCGGATGTACAGTGGCGCCCTCATTACTATTATTGTGTTTTCTAATAAACTAACTGCCTCACACAGAGACGTCAATTAAATTTAATGCTTGTTTAATGACATGATGTCTTATTCTATTACTATAGCAAAAAAAGGGACAGCAGCAACATTAACCCTTTATCGCCCACTGTACTCGCACGGGTACAGCTAATAAAAGTGAGATTTCAGTGGTTTTTCTGGTGGTTTAATTTTGGGCGATAATGGGTTAATCAAGCATTAAATTTAATTGACGTCTCTGTGTGCGGCAGTAAAGTGTTTTCTTGAAATTGATCGGTAGGTTTTTGTACTACAAATGAAAACACAACTTATAGGGTATATCACATAGTTTAATAACAATTAGTTAAATAGTTTAATAATAACAAAGGGCCGAATCTTAGTACCCGAAACCGACGTGCATGTATGACTCGATGTTTGAATGTGGAAGAAGCGAAAGAAATTTGTCAAGATCGTTGCAAATGGAAATAAGTGGTCTCTGCCTACCCCTCTGGGAAACAGGAGTGATTTAATGTATGTATGTATGTATGTATGTATGTAATAACAATTCACCTTCGAGTTATCAACTTAACGGGAAAAAGAGACCACCTTTCCCCGTTAAGCTGACTACTCAAAACGTAATTGTTATTAAAGTTTGTTACGTATCCCATAAATTGTGTTTTTACTTGCGATACAAAAACGTATCGTCTGATTGCAAGGAAATTCTTTAGTTAATTAGAAAACACAATAATAGTAATGAAGGCGCCACTGGACGCTCTACATTTGCTCGGTGCAGTCTTAAGGTAGCCCCATGATGGGTAATAAACAAAAAATGTTGCACCTTGGAGAATACCTGGGCGTCAAAAGACCAGTCAAGAGTAAAATCTAGAGATCATTAGGTTGACTTGGTTAACTGGAAGGCGGTATGTCCGTGAAAGAAATTTAAATAAATAAACAGAGATTTAGCAAAACAGCAGGCAGAAAAATGGAAGTAAGAGGAACCATAATGCCGTTCAGACGGGAAAAATAAGAAAATAAGAAGTATGAATTTGGTATTCATATACAGAGTGCCTATCTTTACTGGCTTTAAGTCGATTCTGCTCCTCAATTGCTACTTCTATAGTTCTACGAATTTAAAAAAATATAAATTTTCAATGAGTTAGGTATATTACGATAGGTTAATAGGTAGATGGGTAAAAAATCCTATTGTCCATTACTTCACTAGTTTTTTAAGGTTGTAGAACAAATGGAATTCCACTGCGGAAGTAGCAGACTCGATACATACATTTAAAATCCTGAGCTCAAAGGTACCTTGTATAGGTAAGAGCAGAAACAAACAACCATGTTCAGCGATGCCTTTTTGCTTATATAGGTACAATCCAAAACACTGTATTGAACACCAGCATAAACATAACAGAAAGCAGTACAAAAAAAATACAGGTAGTAGGTACGTAGAGGACAGATTATCGTATCGTTAAATAACGATCTCTTGCAGACAATCTTAAAAAGTGGTACGTTTTCAGGGTATTTTAAAAATTTATTACTTAGGTTAGACTTGTACCTAACTACCAAAAAAAGGCCTGTCGATGATATGAAAATTGTGTGTACAATCAACAGCATAAATAAGTGATCATTTATGTAGGTACCTTGTCACTTTAACGTCGTGTTTGAAATGTCACACAAAATTGTGGAACGATTGAAAGGGACAAGGTACATAAATGATCACTTATTTATGCTGTTGACTGTACCACACGTTTTGTTTGTTGAAAGATACTTCGATAAATTATAGTTAGGTACCCTCTTAACGCAGATAAGCAAGTACTTTCGAAGTTCGAGTACCGTGAAACGTCTCGTTTATTATTTTATCACCTTTATTGTTACGAAGGTCTATAGGTGGAGCAGCCTTACCGTACCGTAATCGCTAGCGAGTCGAATGCTCTGTCTCTCGCACATCGAGTACAGTAATTGCTTCGATCAATAAGTAATTGTAACTCATGGTAAGGGTACCGAATGTTACCGACTCCACATAGCACCCGCGACAGGCCTTCTAACGGGAAACTTTACGAAAACATTTTCGGCTCGCGCACTGTGATGAGCGTTTTGTTTGCAGCTAGATTGCGCCACGGAACCCGGTGTCCGGCCTTTGTCGTGCACCTGTTATTAAAAACTTCTGCGAACCATAGCATGGCGTTTGAAATATTTCTCTTCCGTTATTCAAATTTGGTGGACCGTATAATTTGTCTCTTTGAAGTGGACGTTAGTCATGATGATTTTGAGGTAGGTAGGTAGAGGTACTATCGTTCTTTGTTTTATTGTATTTTTGTTGCTTTTATTGCGTTGTGAACCTGTAGGTAGTCGAACGAAACCAGTAGTGTAGGGGCATGTCCCAGTCCCAGTAGTGTACGGCTGGCCTATTGCCTAACGCACTCGCAATCGCAAGAGACTTCAAGGCGGAGCAATTGTTTTCATTTTGTATGCAGACATGCCTTCGAATTTCAAAATTAAAACGTTTGCGAATGCGAGTGCGTTAGACAATAAGCACTGTCTCGTTCTTATCGGTCTATTACGGACGTGCTTATTGTCTATCTCTCACTTTCTGACCAGTTACCAGTATGTAAGTGGGAGTGTCGGATGCTTTATTCTCCGCGGTAAAGGAGACCATTATACGGCCCCTTAAGTCGACGAAGACATTAAAAAAAACATTAAAAATTAGAGATGGGCCGACTACGGATTTGCCCGATTGGCCAGTTGGCCGACTAATCGGTTCTTGAATTGCCGATTAATCCGCCGACTAGTCGGCAATGCCGATCTTAGGTGTAGCTAAGTTCGGGTGCAATCGGAAACGTTCGTTTCCCTTCGTCTCCCCGTCATTTGTCACGCGTTCATGTTTTGACGGCGGGCGTATTGCTTAACGCACTCGCAATCGCAATTGTTTTCATTTTGAAAATCGAAGGCTTGTCTGTATACAAAATGAAAACAATTGTTCCGATTTGAAGCCAATTGAGATTGCGAGTGCGTTTGTGACGTTCGATCCCAGAATGTGGTTCATAAAATAAAAAATACAACCGAAGTCATCAACAATAATTAGATTATTTATTTTTTAATAAATAAGGGTCGGGATACATTAAGCCCGTCTGATTTCGTCCCGTGTATCGGTACTCCCCTGACGTGGACGGCGGCGGTGAGATGGTCGACAAAATGGCCGCCGTGACGGATGTTGGTAGGTCCGGGAGTCGCCGTGGCAGATGGTGGTCGTCGTGCTCTGAACCTCTCAGTGACGTGGCAAGGCAGGTGCCGTTACTTATTTTGTGCGGCTTTCCTAGCCGTAGTATAGCACCCTGTGAATAAATGTCCACAGTGAGAAATGTGACCAGAGTCGTCTCCGCTGATCGTGAACCCCTTGAAGATATGAGCCTAATCCATTAGAGGAGAAACCGAAAGCAGATGGTGTGGGTGTTCACTTTCAGAACGGAGCATTGCAATAAAGCGGGAAGAGCAAAGAGAGTGACATGCACTTTTCAAAATAAAAAGGGCACAAATAAAATATGAGCATAGCTAAGATATTATGTTCTAGATGAATGGCTTATTATTTCCAAGCTAGGCATAAGACAATTGGTATAAATGATTATGTATATTTACAAACGTAACATTTATTTAAAAAAAACATTACATTCATACCGCCAGTAAATATAAAGCTGTGACGCCTGTGACTATAATTATATTATTATGGCTTAGTAGAACGATTGCAAATGAAGATGTTTAAGCAGTTAAACATTATGCACAGTATGTACCTATACCTATGATTTTATATTAGCACTAACTTAAAACTAAGCACTACGGAATCAAATAATACTTGTTCAACACTTACCCTATTGGGGTGAGAAACGACACTTAAACTTAGTAAGTACTTGTTGTGAACCCTTCCAAAGACGTTGGAAGTATCCGACTTAAATGGAGCTTTAAAATGGCTTCCTTTATCTGTGCGGTAGCGTAAGAGGACACGTAGCAGGGCTAGTGAACGCGACCGGCACAGGTTCGTCGCAAAAGAGGCGTCGGCGCAGTCTGAGCGCTGGCGCAGCGGCGCAGGCCACGGGCCGCGCAGGTAACTTGTTGAGATGCGCGCGCATGTACAGTCGCGCCGATCAAGTGTTAAGTTTATATTTAATTTAAGTTTGCTATTGTTTATTGTTTTATCATTTAGTTATTTATTAGTTTTAATATTAAATTAGTATAAGTTAATGATGTTAATTTAGATTAAAATATGTATTATAATAATAAGATTTTATTTATAAATTATATGAACATGCAATTAATTTAATACACATTTTAAAAAAGTACGATTTCATTGTAATGACATTCAGATTATATGTAAATAATTATAACTTAATAACAACATGTACGTGCAACGTTACATTACCCCGCGCGCCACGAAAGGATTTTATTGCCCTACAGGAATAAAATCCGCACTTGTAAGTTACGCGCTCGTATTTAACTTTCATAATTCAATCTTCCATACATCACGCATTCATTATAGCAGCAACGGACATATTAAAAACCGATGTCGCGACCTATCATTAATTACGGTTACTAGTCCTATAGACTCAAGATCTAGGAACCCATACGATTGCAATGTAAGTACATAGGTGACATATTTATGTGACCAGCAAAGGGGTAAATGTTACTTACATGAATTGAAAATAATTACTTATTATGACCTAATAACTTTAAGTCTTTGATGTGCCAGGTTCCTAAGTTTTTCCCTGACATATCCGCCAAAACATAAACTAAAGGGGATTTCTTCTCAATAATGCGACACTGTATAAACTTTGGTGCCAACTTCTTACTAAAATACTTATCCTTGTCGCTTAACATATATTTAGGTACGTTTCATTACGACGTCTCCTACTTTAAATTCAGTGGACTTGCGACGTAAGTTGTAATGGGACGTATTTTTGACATGAGCGTGCCATAGCCTGGACTGAACAGTATTGAATATCTCCGACAGACAACCCAAATTTTCGGCGTAAATGTCCCGAGGCATAAAAATAACCTCATCGCCCAAGTCGGTATCTAAATAATGAGAAGCACAAGAAATGAGTTCTCTACCGAATACAAGGAACGAGGGTGTGTAACCAGTCGCCTCACTGACCGAATTGTTAATGGCGAACTGCACCTTCGGGATGTATAAATCCCATGAGCGGTGATCGTCATCCACAAACGTCGAGATACAAGTTATAATTGTTCTGTTGTACCGTTCGACCGTGTTTATTTGGGGTGTATATTTTGGAGTGAAAAAAATGTTAGGGATATTGTATCGCTTAAAAAGGTCTTCTGTGATTTTACTTACGAACTGGCTGCCATTGTCCAAAAATACGGTCTGGGGAACGCCATGAACAAGGAACACTGAATCCTCTAATATTTTCGTGACCGTATTGGAGGTAGCAGTTCGTAAGGGAAAAACTAGGCAAAATTTAGAAAAACAACAGGTCACGACAAAAATATAGCTATTTTGCTTACGAGTGGTGGGCAGAGGGCCCATAAGGTCGATTGAAACCATTTGAAAGGGCCTTGAACATTGTTTGGGGCGACCCATTTGACCCAATGTCTGGTGATTTTGAGCCTTGTACGCCAGGCATTTACTACAAGAACCTACAAATTTTATGACATCCTGGTGCATCTTTGGCCAGTAATAGCGAAGCGTGAGACGACGATAAGTTTTAAATACACCAAGATGTCCAGCCGTTGGTTCAGAGTGATTTTCTTTTATAATTTGCTCGCGTAATTCGCTCGGAATAACCTCTTTCCACGAAAATTCGGTCGTAAGTTCATTATTTGTATCTTTCGTAAGCCTATATAAAGAATCATTCTTGATAATAAAATTTGGAAAAAGCTGTGGTTGTGTACGACAAGATTGAAATATATTTTTGTACCACGAATCCGTAGATGATAAGTGATACCCAGAGGTATTAATGGCGGAAATAGGAAGTGCCCTTGACAAGGCATCTGGGATAACGTTGTCTACACCGCGTCGATGCTTAAATTCTAAATTAAACGCGGACAACCGTACACCCCAGCGAGCTAACCTACCCGTAGGGTTCTTTAGAGACAGGAACCACTTCAATGCACTGTGATCGGTAAAGACAGTGAATGGCTTCCCGTTCTCTAAATAACACCTCCAGTGTTCTATGGCTATGACTACAGCTAAAGTCTCACGCTCAGTGATACTGTAGTTTCTTTCTGCCGCTGACAACGATTTGCTCATATAGGCGATTGGGTGCTCCTTACCGTCTACGACCTGAGTCAACATTGCACCCACGCCGTAGTTACTGGCATCGGTGTGCACCTCAAACGGCTTATCGTAGTCAGGGCAAGAAAGGACAGGAGCGGAAACCAATCGTTCCTTGAGCGTCTGGAATGCAGTGTCGGCTTCGGGGGTCCAAGAAAACGGTGGGCCACCCTTTTTGTTTGAAGTCAGCTTATTTAAGGGTCCGGCTATAGTGCTGAAGTTGGGGACGAAACGACGGTACCATGTAGCTGTCCCGAGAAAGCGTTTAATATCCTTCCGACAAGTAGGTGTCGGGTAATTGAGGATTGCTTGAACCTTCTCCGGATCGGTTCGTAGTCCACAACTATCAACAACGTACCCTAAATACTTCAGCTGACTTCGAAAAAACCTACACTTTTCCAGGTTCACTGTTAGGTTGGCCTGCTTCAGCTTGTCTAACACGCGCAGTAAGAGGGAAACATGGGAATCGAAATCATTCGAGATGATTATAATGTCATCTAAGTATGCGAAAACTTTGAGGTCGAACTCCCGAAATAATAAGTCCACTAATCTCTGCTGCGTGGCTGGTGCATTTGTCAACCCGAAAGCAGTGCGTTTAAACCTAAACGTGCCTCGGCCTGGCACGTAGAAAGCCGTTTTGTCACGGTCTTCGGTTGCGATAGGAATCTGCCAGAACGCCTTGGATAAATCGATGCTAGATAAAAAACGAGCGTCTCGAAGATTATCCAATATCTCTGAGACGTATGGCAGGTTGTACGCGTCGCGTTTCGTGATGGAGTTTAATTTGCGGCTATCCAGGCAAAACCGAGGCTGGCCGTTCTTTTTATTTACAATGAGAACTGGTGAGGACCAAGCACTCTCACACGGCTCCACGACATCAAGACCGAGCATTTCGTCAACCTGCTCTGTTAAAATGCGCTGTTTTTCGGGAGACATGCGGTAGTAGCGCTGACGTACTGGCTCGGCGTCTCCAGTATCAATTCGGTGAATGAGCAAACGTGTCTCACCTAAACCCTTGCATTCGGCAGAGATCTCTTTAAACTGAGACATTATATTGTCTGCTATTGACTTTTGCGTTATGCTAAGATGGTCATAAGCTTGAAGAAAGGATGTGGTGTTCATGTCCAGGCCTGCATTCTCGATCAATGTATTAGAAAACGTAATACTTTTAAGGTGATCGGGGAAAATATGAAACTTGTGCCAAAAGTCTATTCCTAACACAAGGTCGATATTGACGTCAGGAACGACAAAAGTTCTCAATATATGAAAACTATTTTCAAAATTGATTGGCAAATTCATGTACCCAATACTGGACATTAATTGACCGCCAGCTGCTGTCACTGTAATGTTATGGTTAGTGTATAATTTTAAACCCTCCTGTTGTAAATATTTATAGGTTGAATTTCCAATAATCGTTACTGCTGATCCTGAGTCCAAAAGACCAACTATTTTTAAATTGTTAATTTGCACTGAAACATAAGGCCTAGGATCATTTAATGGTTGGTTTTGCAGAATTGTGTTGATTTTATAAGAGTTAAAATAAATATTAATTGTTTCAAGCCATTTCTGCCAATCTGAGCTATCGAATTTATTATTTGGCTGGTATTCATCACAATTCTGCTGGCCAATTAGTTTTTTGAAGTACTTGGTTTATTTTTGCTGCAGTTAGGGCAATCAGGCGTTTTAACACCCTCATGACCACAGGAAAAACAAACTATCTTGTCTTTATTAGCTTTGCATTGCCGCAAGTTATGTGTGTTATTACGACACCTTGGGCAATACAAAGGTCTTTGATTTGAAGTTTGCATCGCATGTACATAGTTATTATTATTGTTAGATTTATTAGTTGCTTGATTATTATTAGTGTTATTGTATAAATTCATTTTATTTTTATTGTAATAATTGCTATATGATTTTTGTTGGTTGCCTTGATTATTTGTATAATAATTTGATTTATTCGTATAATAATTTGATTTATTTGGTGTCTGGCCGACATACGCAAATTCCGGGGCTATAGTGTCTGAATTTTTCTTAGGTGGTTCACGAAAACCAGCAAGACGTGCCTGTATGTTTTCGTAGTTCCGACAAAGAGAACGCAAAGTATCCAAATCGGTGATATGAGGAACCGATGCCAAGGTGCTAGCATAACATGGCCGAATGTTGTGGAGCAATATCTCTAACTTGTCCTCGTTTGATAAACTCTTTGACAAACGAGAGAACAGCCCTGTCATGACGGAAACGTAAACGGTGATATTTTCCGCTTCACCCTGAGTTCTAGCTCGTATTTCAGATAGCAGCCGGTAATCGTAGTCGGCTTGGTCAAAATCTGCCTTAAGTAAAGAGACTAGATCATTCCAATCCGACACCCTATCCTGATTACTACGATACCAGTGTAACGCATCGCCGGTAAAAATTTCGGTCGAATAGGATAATAGCTTTGCTCCTGTAATATTCCTAGCCTTGCTAAATTCAGAGATACGCTGAATGAACGCGCGGACACACGATTTACCGTCAAATTTTAACTTTGTCAGTTCACCAGCTACGCCGCGATCACATGTGACATTAATGTTTAAAGGAGAAGTAAGTGGCTGTGATTCTGAAGAACTTGTAGGGACAAGAAGGTCCGTACCTTTATCATTAACGGAATTTAAGCGCTCGGAAAGAATTTTAAATTCGGCGACACATGCATCAAATGCCTGTTGCGAAGAACTGTCACTTATTATCCGATTAAGTCGGTGGTAAAGGTGACTCAAAAGATTTTGAGCGCGCAGCAAGGTGTTTCTATCCAGCGGAGAATCTAAATAAGATTTGAGTTTAGTAATGACGTCGCTAACTCCTTTTAAATCATCACTAACTGGCAATAAACTCTCGAGAATATCTTCCGAAGGAAACAGTGGCCCTAATTTTGATATTTGCTCTCGTAATTTCTGAACAGTTCCAGCGGGATTAGCGCCTCGTATCAAAACTTCGTACTCCAACTCTGTCTTTTGTAGTGACAAAAATTTTACGCGAAAATCCATTTTCAAAAAAAAAAAAAATTAAGTCCTTAAAATGCACAAAATTACAAAATAATAAACCACAATTTGGGGAAATGTTGAACGTTCTCAATAATTAAGTTACTCCATTCTGTTACATAATCAAATAACTACACAACGTTATGGTTGACTATTACTAAAATATTAATAAGCAGCAAAAAAAACAGACACCAAAATGAAATGGTAAAAAGCGCTGTAATGATAAAAAAAATTGCAACTAATGTGTACCAATGTTAAAATTAAAAGAACAATTAAATCACATAACTTGATACATTTTTATAACACTTGTGTAACTTGACTGTACCGGTTTCCTAGCAAGTAAACAACTGCGGATACAGAGTGCTCTAAAATTTTAAACTAGCATTGATCAAATAAATGTAAACAATGTAATATTTTAAATTAATTAATCGTAAAATTATTAAAATTAATTAATAAATCAGAAATTAATATATCGATTATTATCTATTATTACGGCATAAAGGTACACCTTAGTTGCGGCAACCAAAAATAAAATAAAAATGCGAGAAAAAAAAAACGTTTCACAATAAAAAAAATTTACAAAGATTACAACCAACACCAACTACTATACTACTGCGAAGCGAAATCAGACCTTTCATTTACCACGTTATGTAACGTTGCACGTACATGTTGTTATTAAGTTATAATTATTTACATATAATCTGAATGTCATTACAATGAAATCGTACTTTTTTAAAATGTGTATTAAATTAATTGCATGTTCATATAATTTATAAATAAAATCTTATTATTATAATACATATTTTAATCTAAATTAACATCATTAACTTATACTAATTTAATATTAAAACTAATAAATAACTAAATGATAAAACAATAAACAATAGCAAACTTAAATTAAATATAAACTTAACACTTGATCGGCGCGACTGTACATGCGCGCGCATCTCAACAAGTTACCTGCGCGGCCCGTGGCCTGCGCCGCTGCGCCAGCGCTCAGACTGCGCCGACGCCTCTTTTGCGACGAACCTGTGCCGGTCGCGTTCACTAGCCCTGCTACGTGTCCTCTTACGCTACCGCACAGATAAAGGAAGCCATTTTAAAGCTCCATTTAAGTCGGATACTTCCAACGTCTTTGGAAGGGTTCACAACAAGTACTTACTAAGTTTAAGTGTCGTTTCTCACCCCAATAGGGTAAGTGTTGAACAAGTATTATTTGATTCCGTAGTGCTTAGTTTTAAGTTAGTGCTAATATAAAATCATAGGTATAGGTACATACTGTGCATAATATTTAACTGCTTAAACATCTTCATTTGCAATCGTTCTACTAAGCCATAATAATATAATTATAGTCACAGGCGTCACAGCTTTATATTTACTGGCGGTATGAATGTAATGTTTTTTTTAAATAAATGTTACGTTTGTAAATATACATAATCATTTATACCAATTGTCTTATGCCTAGCTTGGAAATAATAAGCCATTCATCTAGAACATAATATCTTAGCTATGCTCATATTTTATTTGTGCCCTTTTTATTTTGAAAAGTGCATGTCACTCTCTTTGCTCTTCCCGCTTTATTGCAATGCTCCGTTCTGAAAGTGAACACCCACACCATCTGCTTTCGGTTTCTCCTCTAATGGATTAGGCTCATATCTTCAAGGGGTTCACGATCAGCGGAGACGACTCTGGTCACATTTCTCACTGTGGACATTTATTCACAGGGTGCTATACTACGGCTAGGAAAGCCGCACAAAATAAGTAACGGCACCTGCCTTGCCACGTCACTGAGAGGTTCAGAGCACGACGACCACCATCTGCCACGGCGACTCCCGGACCTACCAACATCCGTCACGGCGGCCATTTTGTCGACCATCTCACCGCCGCCGTCCACGTCAGGGGAGTACCGATACACGGGACGAAATCAGACGGGCTTAATGTATCCCGACCCTTATTTATTAAAAAATAAATAATCTAATTATTGTTGATGACTTCGGTTGTATTTTTTATTTTATGAACCACATTCTGGGATCGAACGTCACACGTTATGCAATAGCGACGGCACCGTCGCAAACAATTGTATTCATTTGGCATGGACAAGCCTTCGATTGTGACGTGACTTAAAAACAATAAAATAAATTAAATAAAAGGTTTAATTTCTTCCTATGTCCTATATTTTCCTGCAGGCAATTAAGTGCCGAATATTCGACATTTATTGCCGAATATTCGACATTTATTGCCGACTAGTCGCCGACTAATAGCCGACTATAAATGGTGCCGAATAGTCGGCGTTCCCGACTAGTCCGCGACTAGTCGGCCTATCTCTATAAAAAATATAAATTAATGAAGTGTTACCTTTAATAATTACATACATACATTAAATCACGCCTGTTTCCCAGAGGGGTAGGCAGAGACCACTTCTTTCCACTTGCTACGATCTTGACAAATTTCTTTCGCTTCTTCCACATTCATACATCGAGTCATGCACGCACGTCGGTTTCGGGTACTTAAGATTCGGCCCTTTTCCAGTATTTAACCGATTTGACTCGAAAAAGTACGCCTAGGGCGGCCCCTTCCGACCCGTCCACTCACTATCGATCTGTATATCTCTTTCGTCAATCTTCTTTCATCCATCCTTTCCAAATGACCGAACCATCGAAGCATGCCCTTTTCAATCTTAGTCAATACATCTTCTTTTATTCCACATTTCTCTCTGACTTTTTCATTCCTTACTCTATCAATCAATTTCACACCACACATACTACGCAAAGAGCGCATTTCAACGGCATTTACACGACTTTTATGCTTGTCCTGCCACACCCAACATTCACTACCATACATCAGGGTAGGGGCCAGCACTCCATTGTGAACAGCCAGTCGGGCTTTTTGTGAAAGGCCCTGTCTGCTCACAAAGGAGTACAGGGCCCCATTAATCCCCCCCCCCATTCCCCATTCCCCTTCTCGAGGAAGATGATACGTTGGAAGCAGCAGCACATCCTGCGAGTACTTCAGTCGCTTCCAACGGGCCCCAGGATGTTAACGCCTTATATGGCAATGGACCGGAGCGGGAGGTGTAACGGTTGTGACGGGCGCTCGCCGCGCTCTCTTGCTATTCAGCCACGGCCACGAGCGCACGCACCCACTTAGATATACCTATCAATACGACTGTACATTTTCAGAAGTAAATCCTTTTAATTCATCTTTGTATTCTTGTTCCTTTACACCAACAAGAAAGTATTAGTAGTTATTATTTATCCAATAATAATTATTGTTCAACTATTTATTTACACACGCGTTCACATACACACACACACACACGTACACGCACGCGCACACTGGAAATGTTTAAAGTACCTAAATAAGAAAATTATGTAGGCCTAGTATAGCTGCGTCTATATCGCGTGTAAAGAGTGGATAAAGCATCCGTCACTCTCTTACTTGTATTACGTGTCAGAAGGTGACGGATGCCTTATCCAAACTTTATCACGCGATAAACGCAGCCATATTAGGGCCCCTGTATAAATTAAAACTGTTCTTTATACAGAATCGGGCCCTGTAACACAGGGATCCCTAGCACAGGACCCACTGTAGGTATTGCTTCTATGTCATGTAAGGTTTCATTTATGCAATAAACATTTTCATTTTTGAACATTTTTTAAACTTTGCATAGGTAATGAAAACGGGTAGAATGTACCCGTTTCTGAGAAACGAATTAGTTAGTTTAAGAAAAGCACACCCACCGAGCTCCACGAAATTCATGAAGTGTGATAAGGAAAAATATTTTTATCATAACCGTCTCGCAACAGTGCTCGCTGCTGAAAACGTTGCATAAAACGCGCAATGCTGCATTGAAAGCAAAAATCGCCCGGCGGAAAACTGCGAACTGACGTGGAGTGTGAAGGGCGGGGCACTGGCAACTCCACAACAGCCATGTAATTTAAAAAATATAAATGCGATAAAGAAACAACACAAATGCCAGGTTTTGAATTGCTTGGCGCAGCAAAAATTGATTTTCTCTTACCTGCCGGAAGTACTTAAGTAGGTTAATACCTACTGTTGCTTTTAAGTACGCGTGTTTGCGGTTTTTATTACGTGTGAGGTGTGTTAAACTTTTATGTTTGTTAGGCTAAAGCAGAGCCCCAAGCACCCGAGTGTTTTTTCACCATTGGAAGGCAAACGAGTACCTAGGTACCTTCCTTAGACATCTTGGTATACAGTCTCTATGGCTTCAATCCTAGGACGTCAAAATGTAGGCTGAGGACTAAGATGGAATGTCTCTATGCTAGCCATTTCACCAGTTGTCTTATCCCTACACCGAAACACAATAATGTGAACACTACTTGACGGTACACAACCTTCAACACTTCACAGTTGTGTGTAATAAGCAATTTTATTTGTTAAACAGGTTAATTTATAATCACGTTTATAGTAAGTTAGGTACTTATGTTTTGACCTACTTTCTCGTAGGTACAGTCAACAGCATAAATAAGTGATCATTTATGTACTTACCTTGTCACCTTAACGTCGTGTTTGAAATGTTATACAAAATTGTGAAACGATTGAAAGCGATAAGGTACAGAAATTATCACTTATTTATGCTGTTGACTGTACAATCCAATTGTAAAAGACTTCATACGAGTTGACTTTTTGCGTCACTTTGACATAGTTCCATAGTGCCTAGTAGGAATCCAATTGGTTGACTGTATCCATATAAAGAAACGCGGGAACACCTTATGATCAGTTTGATTTTCTTTGATTTATTATATATCATGTTGGTCAGGCTGCTGGTTGTCGAAGCTATTTCGGCGAGACGGGTACTTTGATGTTGAGTGACGCGGCTTTCAAAGAATCCATTTGACATAATATTATAGTTGCGACACGTGCCGTGTTTAATGTAAAGTCGACATCAATAGAACTTGTGAACGATATTAACAAAGCGCCATATTGATATTGTCTATAGTTTGATGAGTTTACTAGTGATGGGAAAAGTAGACTAAGATTAAAAATCGATTACAAAATATTTTTTCAGAATCAATTGAAGGAGACCATTTTGTATTATGAATTTCGGTATACAAACTGTAGCTCTAGCCAATCTTTTCATGTTGTTTTCTTTAATTATGACATGAGCCACGCATTTTTCCCATTCACATGGATTTAGTAGTGACGGAGAGCTGGTGTAAAAAAATACGAAGAAATGTTACTTACCTAAAAGGTTTGTTTACATGGTTTGCAAGTCCTATTGATGGCGACTAAATACGTGTTGAACCTAAATGTTAAAGAAGGACTATTTTTTTTAGCTCAATTCACGTATTATTTTTCTCTCTTAAATGCTTTTATCCCCATTCACGTACAGTCGAGGAATTTGGTTATACCTACTCGTATATGTTCCACGTGTTATTCGTCGTGTCATGCCGAGAAATGTATAACACGGCTAATTTACGATTTATGTCAAACTGATAAACGATAAATTTCCTTGACTATACCCGTATACTTAACTTCTATACTAAATTGATAAATACAAAGGTTTACTGTTAGTTATGCTGAGGTTAGTCTTGTAAAGCAAGTTAGGTACTTCCTACAAAA
The DNA here is from genome assembly GCA_963966035.1 of Acleris laterana. Classification (NCBI taxonomy): domain Eukaryota; kingdom Metazoa; phylum Arthropoda; class Insecta; order Lepidoptera; family Tortricidae; genus Acleris; species Acleris laterana. Next base: position 7,911,039 of record OZ014456.1, on the reverse strand, counting down.
CCTTCTACAAAAGAATTCGCAGAAAACTACTGCAAATAAACCTACCCAAGTTCAAAGTTTAAGGCGGAGAACGAAACTGGATTAATTTCGAAACAACTCATGCGATTTGTTGATCGGCTAAATTCACTCGATTCAACTTTTCAGTGTCTCGACCAAACGGTGGAGTTCGCAGTTCTCGCTGTTAACTCTCGTAAGTTTTTCCAACTTGCTAGTCTTCAGCCGCCCCAAGCCTATTTGAATGTAGCTCTTAGTAAGGGGTAAAGGTAATGGGAAAGGAATATTTACTTAGGGAGGGTACGTTATAAAACTACCAGGGATCCATATTAGGAGTGCGGGGGCCCATGGTTAAATGATTCGTGTTTGATAACTTACATTAGTTATTAAGAAAGCATGTGCTCTGCGTTGTCTTGAATATTTTTTCAAATTAATGTTCTTATTCTTATTGCCCAACAACGCTGAAATCCCCCTGACCGTCACCGAGGAAACCATTTTTTTAAAAGCTTTTACTTAACTTGCAATGTATGTATGTATGTATAAATGTTGGGGTCAAATCTTGCAAGTTCAATTTGACTCACTTCCCGGTTTGCGATGAAGCTGAAAATTTGCATACGCCTTTAGTTCTGATGACAATACAATAATATAGTACCATCGAGCTGGTCTGATGATGGAGACTCACGTTGACCATAGGAACTCCTAAATTACACATGATAAACCCGTCGTGTTAGGGCTTGTTAGAATCGTCGTGACAAGTAAATGACAACTATGCAAAACCAAGTACAGTCGGCTATAAAAGCTTGTCCCAAAAATCATTTTTTGTCAGAAACTTATTCAAGTCGTAGTCCAGTACAAAATTCGCACCTAGCCCTTGTAATTGTGATCTAGTCTTATTCGTGTTTAATATTTTTTGTCGATTTATTGTGTGTTCTAGTTATATGTATACAATACAGCTCTGTTAGAAAACGGACGTGTTTGGGATTTTGAAAATACTACGCGACTGCATAAAGCCAAAACGAAATCCACAAATTCGGAATCAATTTATTGCGCGCCTTTCTGCTAGCTGATTACATCGCCTCCTTTCAAACGTGGCAAACGGCATTGGACAAGCTTATAAAAAGTAAAAAATGCACAATTTGGTTCGAGTTAGTGCCTCGAAACTAGGTCACACGTTACAGGCTGCATATTGTAGGAGCAGTGTGGAGCCCGAGTGAATGGACATCGATTCCTGTTCGTTGCGCGTTATTTATGATATATTGACGATGAAAAATTCGCTAGTAATCGGTTTATTTTAAGGTTTTCGTACCTACCCAAAGGGAGCCAGTCCACGAAGACGACGACTCGGACTCGAACTTTTATAGGTTTTTATTCTTACTTCGATGTCTAAACCTTAGTGTAATATACATGTGTTATTTAAATTATTATTATTCTAAGGTTTGAACGTGATCAAAATTCTCAAGTCAATGGCAAACTCATTTGTATTTTTAAGTAACAACCTACGTGTAACATTGAAACGTGTAAAAGTCCCATTTTCATCACTCTAAATAAAAAATAAAAAAATACATACAGTGGAACGTATAACCTCCTCCTTTTTTGAAGTCGGTTAAAAAGGCAAGTCTACCCAAATGTTGATATTAGGGTGATGACAATGATTTACACTTTTAGCTGACAGGCACCAGTAATGGACACTTCTCTCTTAATTCTCTCTTATCTTCTGTTAATAAATAAGAATCAAGTGTCCGTCATTACGTGCTTGTCCATTACTGGTTCCACCACCCTAATTCCCTTTTATATATTTTTCTTATTTGACCATTCCGTGCAGTAAATAAAATAAAAATATTTATAATCTAAAATTCAATGCATTTTCAGTAGTTACCTATCGTGAACGAAGACAACGGTAAGATTGTTTTGTTGAGAACAGAGTGCCGTGACGTTTTTTGGTTACTTATGGTGAAACTATGATTATCGCTGATATAAAGGTAGGTACTCAGCAAACCTGGAAATAAACAGTTCTAGAAACAATTTTGGTGTGTACCACAGCAACACATCTAGCTATACACTTCAGAAATCTGAAATATTGCATGAAAGAGAGCCGCACTAGAATCGTATGTTGTTGATATAATACACATATATACATCTCTTTCTTTTTCTCTCTGCTCTGTCTTTAATGGTTAGTTAGGTGTGATGTTGTTGAACGTCAAGATGAATTATGAAACCTTATGAATGTTCTATATCCTGCGTAGGTAGACGGTGCGCGACACAGCCGCGTAGGTTTGACTTGATTAAATTTTTCTTAAAATAAATAAAGGTCGGGTGTAGGTACAAGAAAAAAGGCCGGAATGGAAGTATTTGAAACAGCTCCTTAGATTGAGGTAGTGTTTTTTTAGAGACTTTTATTTTTTCTGTTAGACCGTTGTTGTTTGCAGTCTAAGTACAACTTTTTGTCGACAACAATCTAACGAATTTATGAGATAAGATAAGATATGATAAATTTATCGTCAATAACTATAAATACTATGTCTGTTGAGTATGCCAGAGATCTTGTCTGTGGCCACCTTCAGACTCCATTTGTAGATAATCTGCTTAAAACACTAAATTAATGACTGCACTCAGACTTGGTCAATGACGATTACAGACGATTTTTTATGCACAACCTTAAAAAGGAACGATTTTATTGTCTCTAATATGTCTTTGAGTACGGCAGTATACGAGTTCAATCACATCTAATAATCTGGACGCAGTTAAACTTTCAAAAATATGTTAATCCGACTCTACTGCAAGGGAATGAGGTGGTGGTGGAATATTTCTGAAACCTTGTTAATATATACATGTTTATGATGCTGACTGTAGGTACATACTGGCATTGTCAACTGTTGTCATTGTCAAATTTAAGCTCAACCTGATTTCAACAAGTGGTCGGCGCCAGTTGTAAAACATATTTTTCTGTTAAAAAAAAATAATCGCCATTTGAAGATAAAGTATTGTAATTCCTTTGTTGTGTCATTGCGACAAAATGGCGTGAGTTTTCTGGCGACATTTTTTTCTGTCAAGGGAATAGTGCAATGGTCTTCATGTCGAGTTATTACGACATAATTGTGGACCTAATCCTATTCGTCAACAGATTGACGCGTATCAAATGAAACAATTCCTACTAGATCCTATGTATATGTACTGTTACATAAACCCAACGAACGTAAAGGTAAGTACATTTGGCCGCCATCGCCAGAACTGACTGAAAGCCACTTATAACTCGTTCTTTGACTCGTCGGGAGCAACTACTTCGATTTCGTTATTAGACGGTGAAAATATAAAATATATTATCAGATAGAAACTGTAGTTAGAAGGGTATTGTTCCCCGTCAGAGGATCGGCAATGCTTAGTAGAAAATCGTTCAAATAAATATGGAAGAACATGATACCAGCAACCACGAACGATTAACTTGCAAACATGTTTTTGGCAAACTATGGATACAATCGATGTCAAAGATATGTTTATATTATGAATATTATTTCAATGGAGCAAGATGTAAAATGAAATGATATCGTTGAAGTCGATCGTACATAAAGATTGATGCATGACGAAATCTAAAGCGTTTTTTGTCCGCCCATGCTCCAAAAAAGGGTTGGCCCTGGAATGCCTTGAATTCAAAATCCTTTTACCGCCCAACAAAAGAATGAAGTGAGGCTCGGTGCCGGCACCTAAATCTAAATATAAAATTCGCCCTAGCGAGCGGAGTCGGATGCAGCGCGCACTCGAGCCGGCTCCCACCGCCGCGATTTTTACAAGTGCCCATTTACACATTTAATTAAATTCTCACTGTTTTAATTTGACTCGGTAACGCCGTGAAATTACTACCACGTAATTCAAACCCAGCCGCAGGACTGGTTGGAGAGATGAATTAATCACGGACAGAATAATTACTGTATGAAAATTCAGCTGCAGTTGCGGGTAGCTAATAAGGAACGAATCGCCCAGAGCGACACACACACACACACACAGACAGAGAGAGATACACGTTTAAATTGATTTAGATGTGATCGTTATATTTCTTTGGTTTAACGGCAAATAAAAGCAAATAACGCTAGCCGGTTTTTTTACTTGATAAGCGTTTCGTTGTTTTTTTGCTTTGAACTAAATTTATACAAAATACTTTACGAACTGCAAAAAGCGAGAGTACGACCCAAAAACTGTTTGCAGAGTGTATGTGACAGCCTGAACTGAACGAACGCGCTGAAGCGAAAATTTTCCCCGAAAAAACAATTGAAAATTGACGCAAACTGTTTTAAAACGAAATGAAATTGCTCTGAATTTGCTCAGCGCAGCGTTTAGCAAGTAGTTTTATTGCTCCATGTTTCACTACAAGTCACGTATTAAAAAACTGTAACGACCAACTAGGTACCTAGTGTGTAATATTTTTTTGCTGCGTTGGTACTAACGTCACGATACTCTATTAAAAAAATCATCCTGCGGATACGCAGCCGGTTGAAGTGCTCTCAATAACCTCCCTATCTCCCTCAAACCTCATACGTAATACGTAAATAGGTACGATCACCATTGAATATAGAATGGAAGAGGGTACCGCAATCTGCGAAACATAAGAGGGTTATCAGAAAATGTGTGGTCCTGAACAGATATACCTTCATCGCGGTGCGCTGATTAGTGGTTGGCCTCGAGCCTGGGTGCAATTCACACGCAAAAATATTGAATACTCGCATCGAATACAGCGTGGGAAGAGTGGGGGCCACCTGCCCCCCCGGTCGGTCCATTAAACCCCCCCTGGCGCGTTTATTCGCCGGAATAGTGTGCAATAAAACGCGAGCGCGGACCGGCCAGTGGCCGCAGCAAAAAATACTCCCTAAAATTATTCTTTTGAACTAGCCTAGCGGATAGACGGGTGGCTATGGCGTGCGCTGCAGTGGTCTCAGCGCTCCACATATTTGCTGCATTTGAAGTAGTGAATAATCTACGCGATGAAGTTTATAGACGGCTCAATGACTAAGTTTCTGAACAGGACTGCTATTCGGATATTAAACTGAATGATAGGATAGATGTTAAATGTAATCAGAATGTTCCCCCTAACAATTAACTAACTAAATTGTATCAAGTTTGTGCTTTCGTCACCGTCAATATTTCGGAGTACCTACCTTCTCATTCCAAATTCGATTGCCTACATGGTGTTGCTGATAGTACTCATTGTAATACTTTTATTGTACAGCTGCATAAAGCTATCTTTGTAAAAAGCAATCTAACCACTCGCGGGTTCAACGCCTCGCTGCAACTTCACAGGAAAACTCGTACGACATAATCCTTCCAATATATCTCAGCACCGTTTGCCTCGGTCCATTTTAAAGTATAATCTATATTGCACGTCGCTTCGGACAGGACTCAAGATTACACAGGAGCGAAAAATATTAAGCTCCGTAAAGAATAAGGTGTCGCATAAACCGTGTCGGTGCTCTCCCGAGGGAAATGAAATTGCAAAATATGTCCCAGGATGGAGAAAACGTGTCTGCGACAGATCTATTCTGGCCCGTGTTAGAAGCGGCTCTTTGAAGGGACGCAGAAGTTATAAGATTTCTAAGAAACGCTGTCGAAGTTTGATGCTAACCTGCTAACTCGTGGTTGCTAATGTTGCTATCGACGGGGAACTTTGGAAAGGTATTGCGGTTACTACTACTGCGGCTAGCAATAACTTATTTTAATGCGATTTTATGCCAGTGCAATAAAACCAGACCCGTTCAATTCAATTTAATTAGCACATCATAAATTACCTTACGTTATTTAGATATATTGGAATATACTGCGTTGCGATTTTTTATAAAACGAAAATAGCTAGACAATATTAATTTTCATCAAACGTTGCGATACATTTTATAATATCAAAATATTCGTGGTATATATATCTTTTTGTATTTAAAATGCCTATAAGCATGTATTTCATGTTATTTAAAATAATCGGAATCAGCGCGGCGCAGCTGAAAATTTCAATAAGTAGTAAGGTCAAGTTGGGTAAGTGAAACATACTTTATTTATTTCTAAAGAAAATCAAGTGGATTTAATAAAATGTTAGGTCTATCACAGTAGCAATATAAGTTGTATCTTTGCAAAACTAAGACGATTTATAAAATTAACAATATATTATTCTAGATGCCTTCAGAACAGACATATAAAAGAAAATGTACGAACACAAAAAACTGTTTCACTTGCCTCGCCGTTGGGGCAAGTGAAACAGTCGCGTTTGTCGTTCAGTACTTGCACTAAAAGGTATTTCAGATGCAAAAGTACTAAAGTACTAAAGTTATTAAGCTATTTTGATCCTTGCAACATTGAAAATAAGGTGATTTTTGTATAGAAAAGATAAAAACGTTATTTTGGGGCAAGTGAAACATATATCCAAAACCAGGGAAACTCAATTTTTTTTTTTTTTTTTAAATTTATTATGCCAAGGATACACATTGAAAAAACATTTAAAATAGTTTCGCCAAACTGCAAAGCAGTTTGTTGGCGAAGACAGCACTCTTTTTTTACATTTTGACTTTAAATTAAACAAGATAAGTAAAACACCAGGTTTGTGCGACTTATTACCAATTTTACCAAACGATGTAAAATGTTAACCAATGTTCATCGACTTTTAGTTTATACATTTTGACAGCTGTTAACACTCTCATCGTCTGTTAACTGGTTGATTTAATAATGGACTTTGAATTAAATAAGTATCGGTTTTGGAAAAAAACGTGGCATTTATTGACTTATAATCATAACAATCAGAAAAATTCACGAGACGTTATTTTAGTACTTCTAGATCTTCCACAGAAATTAGGAATTTGAAAATAAATTAAAGTTAAGTATTTACTACTTAGAATTTTTTCAAGTTAGAAATTCCAAAGTAATGTATTTAAAATAAACTAAAATACAAAAAAAAAGACAAAAACACTGTATGAACGGCAAGTTTACGAAAAGTAGAACGTGATGAAAAATGTTTAGAGCCCCTGAACTGGGGTAAGTGAAACATACATTTCACTTGCCCCGGCCGGCACTGTTTCACTTACCTCAATATGTAAATTTTAGGTTATATTTTTCTTCATCAAATCCTGGGTAAGCTTTTACGTAAAACAAATACACACAGGTGAAAAAGCAATTAAAAGTTATACTACTTACATTTTTTACCGCTCCGTAAGTCAGGTTTTACAAGTTAAATAATAAGTAACTTGACGATGGGTTGAACTCGCTAATATTTTATTCACAGACTAAAAATTTGCAATGGTTTTTTTACTTTACCCGCAAACCGCATCGACATCTCTTTTTTGAATCCAGAACTATTATGACAATAACTGCTTTACCGAAAAGTCTGTGCTTTATTAAAGCTATTATTTAAGAGATATTTGAAAGTGTTCCACTTCCCCCGGTGTTTCACTTACCCAACTTGACCTTATACAGAATGATTGGAAATGTGGTATTGTAATATATGTATAGTATTGTAAATAGAAGTCATGCTATGTCCGAAAATCATCAGTTTCTAAAAGATTGAATATTCCCTTAAACAAACTTCATTTTCTAAAAATAAATGTTTGATATTACATCTAGCGTAGGTACATATTGATAAATTAACGTACCTACTTACTTTACCAGCTGTCGAATGAAGCGGTAAAAAGTCAAAAATTTACTTTGTTAATAACTTGCAATTTTACAATTTGCCTTGTAGTTTTTTACTGAAATGTATATTACTTATCTTATCATTCTGTATGTGATTAGCATACGTCGCACTCGAGGGGGCAAAAAGCGGGCACGTCAATGTGCAAGGTTTACAATAAAATCCGAATATGCGTACCTACTTAGTATTTGTATTTGGTAACTACATGGTATTTGTACCAGATTTAGTATGATGTCAAAATTATATCCATTTAAAATGCCGAGATAATGTATAATTGTGAATACTTACTTAGTATATTTAAATAATACTTACCTTAGTATAGTTTTATATGTACATTATCTAGGCATTTGAAATTTATTTGACTTTTTCATCATACTGAACCTGGTATAAATACCAGGTAGGCACAAATACCAACTAGGCACAAATACTAAGTACGCCTACCAGTAATTTTTCACGTTTTTTGTAAACCTTACCAAATGACGTGCCCGCTAAATGCCCGCCGTTCGACGTATGGTGATGAGCTGATGAGTAATATGATAATGGTATTTTATTTTACCTATTCCATATAAATAAAAAAAAAGACCGTGTTCCTTTGTAGGTAGGTATAATATTGATCGTGGTATTACTCGTAATATAAATCACATTGAAATTGAAACTACAAAACTTGTTTCGTTTTCTGATTAAGACTGCGCCGAGCGTACGCCGGATGTACAGTGGCGCCCTCATTACTATTATTGTGTATTCTCATAAACTAAAGTTTTTCTTGAAATTGGTCGGTAGGTTCGGTAGGTTAAGTGGCCACCTTTTCCCGTTAAGCTGACTACTCAAAGGGTAATTGTTATTAAAGTTGGTACGTATTTATCCCATAAAGATTGTGTTATTACTTAGTTTGCGCAACAAGAACGTATCGTCTGATTGCAAGGAAATTCTTTAGTTAATTAGAAAACACAATAATAGTAGTGAGGGTGCCATTGGACGCTCGACGTTTGCTCGGTGCAGTCTTAAATCAAACATTTTACTACCGGGTATGTATTTTGACCGATTCTTACCACAAGTTATGTTCATTTTTAGTTACCGTTTTTATGTATAAATACGGGTACCTAATTTAATTTTAGGTACAAAATAAGGAAATTGATGAAGGAGAGTAGATCCATTTAGTTTACTGGTCTATAATTGAGACGGCGTTAACGAGGTTGTGTAAAATAACCAGTACAGTGTAATTTACTCTCATACCCCATGCGAAGAATAATTTTCTTTAATAAATTTATATTTTGTAAGGTTTACGAATGGCAGAAGCCTTTCTCTCGTTATCCTAATTACCTAATAATATAGTATATTACGTAGGGATATGGAATTACATTCAATACGCAACCCATTGTGGAATATTTCCTTGTGAACCAAATAATAGACCGAATAGAATAATTTTTCTCGTAGGTACACTTCGACGTGATCTGTCGAGCGAAGGGACCATCATTCAGGTTTTGTTAGGACTTTCTTAGAGATTCAAAACTTATAGCTTTGAGACTCTGCAAGATTCGTACTCAGCTTTAGTTATTCATTACTTAGGGTTAAATATTTAAAATTGTTTAAAAAAACTCACTATTCGGGCGCAACGGATTATTTATAGTATGGAAAAGGCAAACGAATCGAGTTAACTAAATGTACATACGGCTTTCACGGTTAATTATTTTTAACTAAAGATTTTTGCCGAGAAAAATGATCGGCTCACTGCATCTTTAGAAGAAACATAGCGTTTTAAATAAGTTTTAAATAGGATCAGCTCTTACTTAGTAGTATTTTTCCTGTTATTCTAAACCTGATAAAATCTTAAACTTACTTTCAATAACTATATTTTTCGTTCCCATTTCCCCAAGGCGATGGGGGATGCAACAAAATGGAAACCCTATCTCAGCCGCTCACGTTCCGAATTTATTGGGCCCTCTAATAAAACAGAACACATTTTCTGCATTCTGGCGTCACGGAATATCCGCTGTGATCACGGGTCGGTGTTTGCCTTTTGGGTAACGAACGGTTAATCGAATAATACGCGATACGTTTTTAGTACTGTATCTGTATAAGGTCCCCTTTAAGAAAAATATTTGGTCATCTCAGTAATTTTTGATGCATCATTTCATTACGCACGATATTAAAAACGTTGTCTATAAAATATGTTCACCTGAGCCAAAATTGTTGAAATTAACTAGATTCATATGGTTTTAGTCGCTAACTCGCCTAAAGCTAGCCACTGCTTATACATGATGCTGAGTCTACCCACCTAGTTATACTATTAGTTATACGATATAATAAAATGGTCAAAAACAACTATTAGTTGTAATCCGTTACGGGTGGGTCGTCATTTCCCAAAAGCACTGTCTGCATTAGAGTCGACGGAGCTCCTATGTCTGGGTTGTTTTGGCCCTCCGGGTCCGATATAAAAACGAACCTAACCTAATCTACCACACTCAACACATAGAGAGCAGTATAACTATTTGTTTTTTTTAGCATTTTGTTATATCGTATAGTATCTTAAAGTACCTAACTAATCGTATCGATACTAAGTCGTAGTCAATTATCAAATATGCAATTAACTCTATATACCAGCACATCTTGAGCGTCGATTCCACCGTGGTGCTAGATTAGGAGCGTTAGGGCAGATATAGAAAAGTTATTCAAGACAAATAATGCGAAATTATCAATGATGTATTTTAACTTGAATATGGAAAATTGTATGTATTTTTCAAGTAAGTTTCACTAATAAACAAACATGATCTACATCACTACTGCTGATATCGATTTCATTATTGGTTAATGGTTTACTCTTACGTTTGTGGCAGCCAAATGAATTTATTTCAAGCACGTCAAGTTCTTTATTTAAAGTGTAAGAAACTCATTTAAGTAATGAGTATTAAAAAACCCATTTTTACCGTCCTTGACCCATTTCATACCTCTATTATATTTGCCCTTCGAAGTGAGAGATTTGATTCGAGGCGTTCAGCAAACAGTTTTCCTCGATAAGTAATTTCGTTTACGGACGTACCCATAATGCTCGCGGTCTACCCGCTGTATTGATTTACTTTTCAACTGAGTTTCATTCCATCAGAAAATAGAATACTTATTCGTTTTGCAGGCCGCCTGGGAATATGAACTAGCAGGAAAAATCACTTCGCGGTTCTTACTTTACTATATTTCTACGTATTACCTGCGCTATTGTAAAAATCAAAGGAAATAGCGAAATTGCGACCAAATCCAGGAAGAAAGTTTACCGGGAGGCTGTGTAGCTGATTTTTAGGCGATACGATATCGTTTTTAACACCTAGAATAGAGGCTGAAGGTATATCCTACTGAATACATATTGCCTTTGACATGTTATCGTATTGTCAACGATACGATAGCTCTTATTTAATTGACAGTACTAGCGGCCGGCATGTCCGGCATGTCCATGGATGCCAATATGGTTTTACCCGAAAGAATAGAGACCCTGTAGAACTAGACCACTAAATCGTCAGTGATACTGCGATACCGCGCAACTTACAAATTCAATGAGTTGCAAAATTTACCTTAATTACTTACTTGCTAAAATACATTTTGAAACTGATCGAATTTGTAAGTATCACCGACGAAATTGCTTTGGACTCGGTGTTGTCGAAAAACATAAAATGTATGCACTAGACATGAGCTCTCGTCAAGCTCTTCGCAAGCTTAAATGTTTTCTATTCTATTCTAAACGTGGTGCATATACATTGTTGTGAGTTCAGCTTTTACTGTGGGGTTATTACGACGTATCTTTGCGATTCATTTTACGCTGAGAATAAAAGACAGAGTTATGTAACTGCTATAGGTCTGTCCTTTACGTTCAGGTTTTTAAAGTTATAAGATAAAAGTAAAAGTTATGTTAAATTTATATCTGTAACCGAGTTGTAAGTACTTAAGTATGACATCACGAATACATTTCGAGATTAAAATCTAATTTAAAAAAAAACTGACAAGACAAGATCTTTCCGTGGTCCTTTTATAATTATCGCATTTCCGTCGAATGAAGTGTTCTTTATCTCCCGCCAGTTGATATTAAAAACGTTTGAATTGTGAATTACGCGGCCAAGTCCTGGCGCGCGCGGCCGATAGCGTGGCTTGGAACACCTCCAAACAACACGACATATTTTAAAAAATACTTTGGAGATATTTATGATGTAACATTTTTGTAATTTCCCTTGAACATTTACTTGTAGTCCCTGTAAGTTAAATTACAGTACTGTTGTAATTCTAGTTAGTTTAATAAGTTCAGTGGCAGCAGTGCTACGAGTTCAACTCTGCTGTAGCCTGCAGCAGCATATTTCGGCTATGTAGCGAAAACCTATCGGGTCGTTCGCACTGAATGCGTTAAATGCTTCTTTACCGACACTAATTTTATCAAATGTATCATTTCATCGAAGGCTAATGCTGTAACATTATTGTTTTTAGGTTATCTTAAGCATGCTGATGATACCTCACTCGTATTTAAAGTCAAACGACAACAGGAGTTTAATGTGGATGTAAACAATGCTATATCAAAAGTAGTAGATTGGTTTAGTGTTAATAATTTATTACTAAATGAGAAAAAGACTAAATGTATTAAATTTATGACTACCAATGTGAAAAATAGACAAACTACTGTAACTATTAAAAATGACAAATTAGACTTAGTTAATGATACAGTATTTCTTGGTATAACGTTAGACTCAAAACTCCAATGGGGTCCTCATCTGGCTAAATTAGCGAATAGACTAAGTTCTGCAGCTTTTGCAGTTAGTAAAATTCGGAATCTAATAGACTTGAAAACCGCTCGATTAGTTTATTTTAGTTACTTCCATAGTATTATGTCATATGGTATTTTACTATGGGGTAGTGGTGCTGACGTAAACAGCATCTTTGTTCTACAGAAGAGGGCTATTCGTGCTGTTTACAAGATGGGTCATAGAGACTCGCTTAGAGATAAGTTCAAAGAAACGAATATATTAACCGTATACAGTCAATATGTTTATGAAAACATTATGCATGTTCATAAGAACATCAGTAATTTTAGAAAGAACTGTGACATACATAATGTTAATACTAGAAATAAACATAAGCTCGCAGTGCCCTTTACACGGCTTCACAAAATAAAAAACTCTTTCATGGGTAATTGTATAAGGTTCTATAATAAGCTCCCAAGTAGTGTTACTCATTTATCAGTAAATAAATTTAAGAGATACGTTAAACGTAAACTAATTTCTAAAGCTTATTATAGTATTAAAGATTATATGAATGATGACAATGCTTGGGACTGATTTATATATATTTTTTTGTATTACAATTATTAATGACCGTGGAGACTATATACATCTCCCTGTATGATTACCTATTATTTAATATGACATCTGGAGACTATTTACATCTCCAAAATTGACCGTGGAGACTTTCTACATCTCCCTTATTTATTTTTTTTGTGTTTTTTTTTTTATTTATATATAATTAAATTATATTTAATTCTTAATTTTAATTTGACATTTGGAGCCTGTTTACATCTCCGAAATTGTATTATTTATTTTAATCCGACATTTTGATTTATTTAATTATTATTACTACTGGGACCTGTACATCCCTGTGACATTTAAATTATGTAGCTTAAGTTTAGTATTGTAATAAGTGATTTATTTAAAAAAAATGGCTTACTGTTGAGTTTCTTGCGGCGCTTCTTCTCAACAGTGGTCTCTTTGGAAGCGCTGGTAGACTCAGACTTGTAAAAGTGCCTACAGGGCCTACTTACAGAATAAATGATTTGATTTGATTTGACATGTGTTACGTAGGTTAGGTTATGTCTGGCCTGAGACTACCAAAAAAAATATTACTTCTGCGCGGGTAAATAAATGCCTGTCTATAGAATTCAGCGAAGTAAAACATCTATGATATACGATATGAGTGTCAGTGATTCAAGGCTAAACCCTTTTCTACCCATAATTTTGTGATTATCTTCTTTATTTAGGTAAGATAAATACAGCTGCTGTTCCACGTTAATTGTTAACTGACATTAAATTACGCCAAGATTACTCAAGTAAACAAGTCTAAGCAACTAGGTAAGTCACATATACTCGTACATCACATCATAAAGAAAATCCTTTCGCGTTGTTACTAAGGCTGGAGGAAATTCCATTTGCCCTTCCAGAAGCGTGGGAGGGATAAGTTCACTAATCCGGACAGATAATCTAGCATCGAGCCATACTAATGACAACTTATCTATCATGACATGAAACAGGGGACAGAGTTGGCTTAGTAGCCAGACTAGATAGATACTTATGTATACCTACAGACGTAGTAAATAAACATACGGCATCGTATTTGTTGTAATGTCGTAAATATTCGTAGTTATGTTGCTTTATCAATGAGTGAGTAGGTACCCAATGATTAGCTTATACATATATAACATGTCGTTCATTGAATACAAAACGGACACCATCCGAAATGAGTCAGTGTTGCATTTTAAAATTAGATGCGGTTGGAATACGTTTTTTAATGGAAGAGCAAATTATTTTGAAATGTGTCCGTTTTGTATTCAATGAGCGATGTGTCCCGTTGGCATCCTGGTACAGAACCCTAACAAGAAGAATATGAACTTATTCGACAAAATACGATGTCATAATGATTATGCAGTACGTCTGTACATATTTTATGTTCAGTCGACTACACAAAAATGTTTCCACTTTGTTATCTTATTGCATTGTAATAAGGTCCAACCGAGGATACAGCTCAACTGACTGTACACCTTCTAAGTATGATGAGATCATTTTAATATGAAAGTAGAATTCCATTTTAATTATTTTATGAACAATACGTCAAATAAAGCCTCGACAGAGATTAGTTTTCAGACTTAAAAGTAAAAGAATGTTGACCTCTGAAATAATAAAAAAGGTTTTCGCGGAAATGTTTTGCGCTCTGAAGGATTACTTAAGCTCTTGCCAAAGAAATACAGCTTTGATATATCACCACGTCGGGTAGTTGAAAGATTCTTGACGTAAATCAGGAAGATACCTGGAGAACATTACAAAATTCATTTACTATTTATTTCCTTGTTTTAAAAGATCCTACACCTAATGTGAACTTTTAATGAGAATAAAGTATAAGGATTCAAATGATTAAATGTTAAAACATAAAATTGGTTTGTCACGAAATCTTCCGTCTTGTCTGATATTTGATTTTTGCGTTATGTTATAGTTTAGGTACCTATTTCATAATTAGGTTACACAAGATACGTATGTTGTGATTGTAGGTAGTAACAGTAAGCAAATAAGTTGTAGGTACCTATTCGATTTTGACACAACTAACTATGAAATAATGTTGTGTTATGATACATATTTAAAATTGTTATGTCATTATAGAACTTATTCTAGGTTAGCTGGCAGGACCTTTACGTCTCCAAGACAAGGTGGTGAGTCAACAATTAAAGTCCTTGATGATAGATAACAAACTTAAAGGTACGGGAGGGTTGTACTTTACGACTAAAATGCTTGGTAATGTTTTTGGACAATACAACACAAGCAGGAGCCTCCATATTTTAATTTAGATGTCCATTTCTATACTCGTATATGTATATAGCATTTGTTTGGACATGGACAAAGAAAATGTCGAAATCCGAATAAATATATTCAGCGTTGCAAAATTGAAATCTCAGGTGGTTGGCTCTCGGGGCTAGTGCAGCGACCAGCTACGCAAGATCCCTGTCATTTCCTTTATTCAAATGCCATGGAGGACATGTACCTACGTTATTTAAAATACTGTGGGAGATCTAAAAGGTTTGGTCAGGATGACTCCTTGGATTTGTATTCTGCAGCCCACCTTGCTTACGGCCACCGATGCTCTGAGTAAGTAACCTGTTATAAATTCTCTCACGTAGATATATTTTCTTAAAATATTTTTAACCATTGTGTTTTTTTTTCAAACCATTAAAGTAAAATAGTACGTGAGGTACATTTTGAGACAAGAAGTAGAAGCGTCTCAGTTATCATCTCAATCCAGCGTAACATAAAACTAATGTATAGAATACCAGAAAAAAACTACGAGAGAACATACCCGAATAAATAATAAATAAATATGATGTTATCTAATGCGTTTCTCACGTTTCGTAACAATAGATGATTCGAATAATCCCGATTTGGTGAATTCCAAAAGATCTCGTCAAGGGAATTCGCAACGATTTTCGCCGCAGAGACCACAACCTTAGTAGATGTATTGTAATAAAATACCGACGCCGCGACGAATTCCGATCGGAACGAGCGCAAATAAGATTTGTAAACGGGGGTAAGCACCTCGACCCGAGGTGTGGGGCGGTGCCGCGGAACCTACACATGTTCCCCGGGACATACGAAATGGAATATATCGGGATATGTTTAGAGTTCAAACAATTCGAGTTTGGAATCCTTTAATGGATGTCGAAGGGCCCGTTCGCTTTTGCTTGTAATAAGCATTATTTCAGGTCAGCAACTGGATGTTACGGCAGTAGAACAAATAAATGAAAAAGTTGAAACTTATAAAAATCTGTTTGTTGGTTAACCGAATACTCTAAATTCATGTTTATACATCGCTTCGATTCTTATCAAGAATTTTAAAATATAAAAAGTAAGTTACATATAAGTAGATATTTACTCGTTTCTTACAAATGTATGGCATCGCTTTTCCTAAGCTTAGCGTCTACAAAAGCAATAGTTTTGTTTTATAAAAGTATGTAGGTCAGTTAAAATTAAATTGTAAACAATTGTGTACGAAGATTCAGTAGTTTAGAAATTTTAGTAAGAACGGGTTTGAAATAATTACTTCAGGTAGGTATTAATCAGATAAATAATATTGCTAATGTTCCACAAAGTGTACCAAGAAACAATTGTACGGCGACAAATGCTAGTACACCATAAGTTCCACCACATAAATACTTACTTTACTTGAGTGGCATAGACGCTATTGACGTCACAACATTCGTACGTTGCTTGGCTCGTGGCGTTCGTACATCTCCGCCTCCCCCGAGGCTCGGGCCGTTCGACGGATATTGGGAATAAGGGGGATAACTTGAGGATTTGATGCGCTCCACGCGAAGCCTAACCTCATCGTCTTCAATCAGATTGCTAGGGCCTTTGCAGGTTTGCGATTAGATATTACAGGTCTACGACCTGCTGCAGGATTCGCTGAAACGCGTTTAAATTTGGCGGGCGCCAATATATTTTCGACATAGCTTCCCCATAGGTCCCCTACCATATTGTGCCCAATTAATTTCTGTAATGCTCTTTTTTGTTCTTATCATAGCAAGAGTATGACAAAGAATAGCGACTTTTACGAATGAAACGATCAACAACGATATGATTTACACAGTATCGAATATAGGGTCTAAATACTTTTTTAGTCATATCGGATACGTATGCTAGCGCTTCTAGCATTGAATAGCAGTTAATGTCTTAATAACATCCGAAGCCTTTTCTTCTTTTTTTTTTCGAATTCATACAGATTTCTTACGATGCGGCGTTAGTTATCAAGAGCGAAGGTTCTCTAAGTATTCTACTCGGTAAACTAATAGGTATTGCTTTTAACATGTTATCGTATTGTTTTCAACTCGGCCTCAGTTACTATATATTTTCGCAAAACATGATATTCTAAAAAATATCATAAAAGCAAAACATCATATTCGCAAAACATGACATTCGCAAATCATCATAGTAGCAAGACATCACATTAGAAAAACTTAACTATTATTAAGACATGAATTAGATAGTGTCAACGGAGCTCCGCTACGGCGGAGCTCCTATTTCTGGGTAGTTTGGCCCTCCGGGCCTGATATAAATCTAACATAACCTAAACCTACCTAATGATTTTATAACAAAAACCGACTATTTGTAAATATAATGTTTTGCGAATATCGTGTTTTGCTAGTATGATGTTATGCGTATATGATGTTTTGCGAGTATGATGTTATGCGTATTTTGATGTTTTGCTAGTATGATCTTTTGCGAATGTCATATTCTGTAGAGTAACCGATCCTAACGCTGACAATACGATAACATGTCAAAAGCTACATTGTTTTACCTAGTGGAATAGAGCCACTGCTCTATTATATATATACAAAGTAATCCACAATATCATTTAATCAACGTTGTTATTTAATAAAAGGCCAAGGTCCTTAATGAGTTTCAGTTTGAGATTTCAGTGAGCAATAAAATTGGTAAATAAAAATGGAATGTCGGGTGAATCGAGGTCTATATTTTAGTCGTTTAGTTGATCCACGGTAGGTTTAAATTAAACGGTGGGGTGGACGAGTTGATCCGTCGTCAAAATGGCAAAACGGAACTTTAATAAATTCATCATGCCCGTCCGACCGTCCACGTATGGTGTATTCTTTTATTTGGAAACATTTGGACTATGTGGGATGCGGAATATGCGGCTGTTATTTTTTGGTAGCCGTTTGATGTTAAGCGCCAAAGTGTAGTCAAGTATTTATTATGTTTAGTGTTAAGTATAAACCTATACTGCAATTGCATCACGTCGAAATGAATAATGCTCGGAAACGTCAGTCAGCCATTTTGAATTAATATTTCCATCGAACAAAGAGCTAAAACAAAAAATATAGTAATGGACGTTTCCGTGTTTAAGATTTATCGGTGCTTAGTAACTCATTTGCCCGAACCCCAAATAAAAAGCAACTCAACAGCTTGAAAAATAATATTATTTCAGTAAACGCGGGCTGCGCCGCGAGTGGGAGCTTGCAGCCCTTTGCGATCCAGTGGTTACACCACGTTTTTACAATGTATTTTTTAACTTCAAAACTAATTGGACGAACCGGTCCTAAGAATCTTTCCTCATTGCACGTGTAATTTTTTTATAACTAAACCAATAACCACATCACATTCATGGATCTGTATGTTATTATTAGTTTTCATTCCAAGTCAACTTTTAATTTTAAATAACTCCCGACCGTCTGGTCTATAGCTCGTTTTCGGGCTATCAAATCTCGATTGACCAAACTGATTTTCATCCAATTTTATCCAAGTAAAAAAAAATAACTACTATAGTGTGTTCCAATAGAAATTGACAAAGATGTAAACAAAGTAGTACTGTTTGACACATAACCTCAAATATTCATAAAGCGTGTTTTTATTTAAAATAATTAACATGAAAGTAATGATCGAGTCTATAAATCATTGCAAACACCTTAATTGATCTTGAAGAGTAGGTACGTGAGTATCGAGTAGGTAATATAATAATGGTAAATTGGTTCATTTGGTTTTGTTTACATCTTTGACAACTTCAATTGACACGGACTTTACATCTACGGTCTACGTCTTTACGTTGACGTCTGTATGTCCATATCTGTGGCCTAAACAAGATCGTCTGCGAAAACGTTATCGTTATAGAAAATGTATAGGATTGACGTAAGCTACCGGATGCAACCACGCATCTAGTCAATTCCATACAGTTCGTCAGTTTTCTTTAATCGTTTACGTTAGTGTTATACATTTTCTCTAGCCTCTCTGTACGTCTACGTCTGTACGTCGACGTACGTCCGTGTACGTCTGTACGTCTGTTCGTGACTGACCTGTGGTCTCCGTAATGTCCTCTAATGTGCGCGCGTAAAACCCTCTCACTGCTGGTTGCGAATTCTCTTCGAAAAATGGACTAAATTTTATGTAAATTTTCTTTATGATCTTTTGGCGTTTGTCGTGGATTACCTAAATACTGAGAAATACGAGTATGCTCTAAATACTCGCGTCTTGATGAAATTCCATTTACAATTTCGCTTAAATGTGAGCAAAATTCATGATAAGTATTTAATCAATTGAGTTTATTTAATATATTATAAAGTTTTACGTGTATTTTAATTAAAAGCGTTTATTTAGCTTCATTAAATTATGAAGATAAGCAAAATCTTCAAAGCTCATGAATAACTTGGTTAAATATTAAATGAATAATCAATGACCTTTAATTATTAAATGGGGCTGTATTCTACTTGGTAAACCCATATTACTTTTGAAATGTAATCGTATTTTCAATGTTATAATACCTAGGTAGCTCGAAAGTAATGGCGGCCGAGTAAAATAATACGATAACATGTCGAAAGTAATATGGTTTTACTGAATAGAATACAGCCCTTTTTATTACTAACGCTATTGTATAGTCAAGTCGATGTTTATTGTGAAATAATATTCTAATATCAAACGATAGTTAACATTGTCAACATTTAAGGACTAGTTACAACTTTTTAATGTGGAATAATAGCAAAGTATTTTCTTTTTACATTTTCGCATAAGACGCGAATAATACGTGAAGACGAGTCACAGTAAGCGTGTAAATACATAGCTGTAACGATAATCTTATCAGTGGAACATTCGCGTCTTCAATCTCCAGAAACGTACTCCAGACCAACGACGGGTCATGGCACACGTGAATTTGTACGTATAGTGACCAGTATTTATTGCTCTAGAGTGCACAAAGCGCAGCAACATGGAGGTGAAACTACAAGTTATTTCCTTTGCGAGCCGGGGCCACGCGGACGGAATTCATTTTAAAACTCATTTCTCAAAGTCACGTAAGTAATGCTATAACCTGTCGATACATCGCGGGATCACTAGGTGTTTCTATATTATAAAATACACATACGAGCAGTGAATATGGGTCACGGTTCATACAAATTTGCATACCCTGTGGTCCATTTTATTGATGTAAGTGTATGAATAGAAAACTACGGGAATTGACAAAATAATAAGTTTTCTACGCAATGCATTGCAACCGAGAAAAGTACGCTAGCAGAGAATATTCAAACATTATTGTGATATATTATTATTATGTAAGAAATAAGTGTAGATCCGCGCAAGATGGGCCAACAAAATGTTTTGGAAACGTTCACCTTCTCGCACTGTGAAGTTTTGTGATAAAACTCGAAACTTGAGAGTTTGTATTCTCCGGTTCACTGTTGGGAAGGCATAAAGGGGCTTTGTTTGCAATATGCTCGAATTTAGAAATCTTTTAAAACATTGGTGGAGTGAAAAAAATTGGAAAAATACATTGCTTATTTTTCAGATATGAAGTTAATGTAATGGAACAAATTTATAAGATTTCTTAAAACGAGTTTACTTTGACCGAACTAATTGATTTGTTCGTAGCCATAGACTTATTTGCTGACCTCTGCCATCTTTTTCAATCATTTATTATGGCTGGTTTATTGATTGATCCTTTTCTTTGTCCTCGAGCGTACCTATTTTAGTTTACCACGTATGAACTTTTAAATTATAAAACCTGTATCTCATACGTTATAGCTGACTGGCAACCCGACCTCACTTCGATTCGGTTTATGTGACTTTTCTGTTACATAAACCAGAATTGAATATACATAAAAACTCTTCGTGAAAAATTATCTGATGGTGAAAACCGCATCAAAATCTGTCACGCGCTAGCGTGGTTTAGGAGGAGTTATATAGCGGACATATACCGACAGACAGACGCGGAAAGCGACTTTGGGTTATATTATGTAAAGAAGATACGTAAAGGGACCGTTTTCGTTACGGTATTAACGGTATGGTACCGGTATTGGATATCGATACCGCTTTCTTTTTAAAGGTAGAACTATACCGGTTGAAATATAAAGGTACGCTAATGGTTCGCTAATGGTTGGTAAAGGTTCGCTATTTTTCATATGTAAAACACCTTTATTAAAACAGTAGTCAACCGGTATTATTTCAGTAAACCTTTATGAAAACGGTCAGGTATAGAAAAAAAATAACGGTACCGTTATATTCCGGTACCGATAAAATCTTTTACGCTACCGAAACCAACCGAAACGAAACGGTATGACGTCATACCGTTTTATAACGGTTTAAAAAAGAGTATATCTAAAGATTTAGAACTAAAAATGTCGGGTCGCTGAAAAATAACTTTGCGATTACGAAGGACCAAATATCACAAGTTAGCTGTTTGTGAAACGAAAATCATAAATCGCTTATAAAGGGGAACGAAAAGAGCCACTCAGCTACTTTGTTGTTGACGACGAATTACGATCCAAACACGCTTGTTTGTAAGGAGCGAACTTTCCACCTGTTTCATGATTTAAACTTGTACTCCAATAACGGCTTCCCATTTTTCACTTGGGGCATGAGGCATAATATAGTGGTGTGCAATGTGCTCAATAGCACACAACACACTGAGAAAGCACTCGTGTGTACTTAAAAAATAATAATAACATGATAGATGTAAGATGCAATGTTAATCTTGCAGCTAGTATTCAGCCAATATTACACAACTACTCAAGAACCCATTAGGAACTTCGTGACAGCAGCGCATGGTCTTAAATTGTTCAACCACCTTCGTTGCCACTTAAAACTTAGTGGTAGTACGACCTTGTCTGTAGAGCCCGCCAGGATCGCTACCACCATCTTATTTTTCAACCTACCAGCAAGCAGCAGTGTTGTGTTCCGGTATAGTGATAAGACAGCCGGTGAAATAACAGGCATATATGCACTTCACCTTCGTCCTCAAGGTTGCGCATGGTGATGTGGAAACAAGCGACACGGCCCTCCTTTCGTAGTGTTTTAATATTCAAAGACCTTGTTTAGTAGAATGTTATTTATACCCAAAGAACTATGTAAATTTTCCGGCCAAATACTAACCACTTTATAAACATTACCATTAAATGTTACATTATTGCTTTTATTTTCTGATACGTAACATGCGTCTATAATTTATTCGGTTTCTCACAGACATCTTAAGGACACATATCCTCAAAGTAAAAGTAGCTATAAATTATGCGTAAGAAAATGTACCCAATAAATTAACATTAAATGGTCTCCTCGGGATATTAAACGTAAAAAGTAATAAAAACACACGATGTATATGATAAAATCGTTCCTCTGACCCCAAATTAGGGTAGGTATGCTATCAGAAGCGGGAGAAATGAGGGACGAAACAGTCGCAAAGCATTTTGCATATTGAAGTGGTATTTATTTATACCGATGATTCGGGGACGTTAGAATCTCATCACGTTGATAATTTGCTATTGTGTTTTCATTTTACGTCATATGTGCAACTAGTTAGCTGTTTTAAGTTGCTTGGTTGCCTCACCCTGCAATAAAGGCATCTCAAATCAAACAGAATCCGTGTAAATGACAATGTTTTCTCGGCTCCAAAATACTTATGTATAGTTACGGTAAAAAAAAGTTCGTCACTTTTCGACTCTAATTTAACGCTTTTAAGTTTGTTTCTGCTGGGTAGCAGCCACCGTTCTTATCGCCTTAATTAAAAGTTGAAAACGATCTGAACCGGTTTAAGGAAATGTTTTTTAAGGGCCGGTTTGAGTTCGGTGTCTATCATGCATAAAACGCATGTAAATCTCCAGTCCAATTTTACGATAAACATTGCCACAAACGAAGGCCGACAATGTTATCTCGTACGAGTCTATTTATGTTGGTTTATACAAACATTTGTGCTCGTGTAACCTTGTAACAAAGACCCACTCTATGGACTCGGCTGTCAAACGTTGTAGGTAGGTTAGGCGGTAGGGGTAGTCGAAAGTAAAAACAGCGTCTAACTTTTCTGGGAGTATTTCAGACCCCACACATTTCATTAAATTATTCGGAAGACGTGATTTCTCGAAGATAAATCAGATCAATCCGACAGATCGAGTTTGCTCGAAAAAAAGCGTATTGCTATTTTAGATCGCGATTACAAATAAAAAATGTACAAAAAAACGCAAGTTAAGTATTTAAAAGTATGAGATTCATTAAATTAACCACGCAAGCTTTTTTCTTTATTTGTGTATCGGCTTTATAAATCACTATCCGTATGTTTATTTCTTTAGACATATTTACACAATGCAGAAAGTAGAGACTTAATGCCTTAAGGCGTTCTCTACCCGTTCTAACTACCAACAGTCTCCGGTTCGGAGTTTCCATGTAGCTGTTTTGCCATTTACTAGGTTTGATAAGATATATTAAGACAGAATCTAGAAATGTACACAGTACTCGGTTTAGCCAAAGTCAATAGGGCCTGGGAAATGCTAGCTTGCTCCCTCCCTCGCTGTATTTTGCAAGTTAACTGCTCACACCCCACAAGATTAAAGATTAAGCTAAGCGAGTGTCGTTATGAGCTGTCATAAATACAGTCCACGGAGCGCAGCAATGACTTATTTCCTACGAAATTATCACCGCGTCTCTTACTTTCACACAAGTTAGAGAGAGTCACACTGAGGTATTATTTTCCTTGTTTAATGACTATGTCCACAGCTGTCATGGATACAGTCCCCGTTCGCACAATGAGCTAATGAGCTATCGCGGAGAATGCACTAGACAGTGCATGTGCATACGGCATGCATTGTCAAGGTACTGCGACATGCGCCGTGAGTGGAAATGGGATTCAATCAGCTTTTTATAAAGCGTGTTACTGGCTGGATGGATCTGTTTTTCTCAACTACCAATATAAGTAGAGAAATTAAATAAAGTTTTTATATATATTATGGTTAGACGACATTATCAAAACATGCAGTCAGGTTTTTAAAGCTTACTGTTTCTTACGGGCACGTTATTTGTGTCGAAATACCTTCCAACAAACGTACGCAGAATTTTCATTTCATCGAAACTCATTTTTTGCCGAATGAGTTAATTTTTTTAGCAGTCACAAGTCTAATCTTTTTTTTGTCTACCCTAACCTACGTAATTCATGTTTAAGATATTCTGAAAACATCATGATTTCAGCAGAAAATAGCGTTCGATAAAGTGAAATTCGATTAAAAGATGGGTTACCGTAAAACGGGATGAGTAGGAATTAAGGGGTGAGGAGGGACACAACCTAAAATGACGCATATGGTACTCATTATAAGACTGTTTTTTTTTTCCAATTGACGTAACGTTATTGTCTTTTTAATAATTGTTCTTATTTGCAACAAGTTATGACTTATTTTAGGTTGTGTCACTTGTGTCCCTACTCACTCCTTAATCCCCACTCACTCCGTTTTACGGTACCGTTTCTTAGGCTTGTTACCTCCCAAAGAAGAGTAATATTTATTTTCTCAAACATGCTATGCAATGTCGGCGTTATGTTAGTTATTTTAGGCTTCAAAGTGCCACGTTCCCGATGGAACAACTCGAGAGAAATGGAAAGGAATTTCATACAAAATTGAAGGCCTAGGCCGGGAAGTAATTTTTTTTAAATTTTAATATGGCCATGACAGCCGGTTTTATGAACAGGCTGAATATCTAAATTCTATTTTTAAGATTTTTGAGAAAATGTTATAACGTCAAATATAGGAGTGCATACACGTTTGGGAGACATCCGCGCTGTGTCGTGTGCGCCCGCCGCCCGCCCGCCGGTTGCCCGCACCGCCTGAGATCTAAGTTGCGCTATGCCTGATATACGAGGGTGGATTGAAAAGTTCTGAGCCTGGTAAAAAAAACTAACTGGCTCACTTTTTATAACAATTTTATTTTTCGACATAGTCTCCATGAAGGTCAATGCACTTAGTCCACCTCGCCTCCAACTTCATTATCCCATCAAAAAAAAAAGAATCTCTGAGGTCGTTAAAATATGAGTCTACTGCTTCTTGTACCTCCATATTAGTCGAAAATCTTTGTCCTCCCAAGTGTTTTTTGAGGTTTGGGAAGAGATGATAATCGGAAGGAGCTAGATCCGGCGAGTAAGGGGGATGCGGCAGCACTTCAAATCCACAATCATGTATTTGTGCCATTGATTTCGCCGAAGTGTGAACGCGAGCGTTGTCTTGGTGAAACAATACTTTTTTCGACAGCATTCCAGGTCTCTTTATTTTAATTTCCTCTCGCAGACGACGTAAAAGAGCACAATAGTACTCTGAATTTATTGTTTTGCCCTTTTCGAGATAGTCTATCATGATAACCCCCCTGCAATCCCAGAAAACCGAGGCCATTACCTTATTAGCTGACAAAATGACCTTGGGTTTTTTGGGTGGTGGTGAACCTGGTCTTTTCCATTGCCTGGATTGTTCTTTCGATTCTGGTGTACTGTGGTGGACCCATGTCTCGTCCATAGTTATAAAACGATTGAGAAAATCTTCGGGGTCACGTTGAAACATGTCCAAACAATCTTGGGAAATTGTAACCAGTACTCGTTTGTTCTCGACTGAAAGCAGTCTAGGCACCCACCTGGCTGACACCTTAGAAAATCCAAGAACATCGGTGATGATGTTCTGTGCCCGCTCATAAGAAATACCCATTGCTTCCGCTATCTCCACAATCTTCAATCGCCTATCCTTCATTATCGCATCTAATATTTTATTGACATTTTCATCCGTAGTAGGCGTCAACGGCCGCCCACTCCTAGGCTCGTCTTGAACAGTCTCCCGGCCACGTTTGAAATCAGCTACCCATCTTTTTATGGTAGCATACGATGGAGCAGATTGCCCTAATGTTTTGTTCATATCTTCAAATATTTGTTTTGGTGTTAACCCCTTCTTTTGCAAATATTTTATGACAGAACGGTGCTCAATTTTATCCATTACTTGAAAAATCAGTGACCTTATGTAGCAGTTCCAGCATAAAATGCAAAATTGTGACAAGAAAAAAACAAAAGATAGTGCATAATGGCGACTAAATATGGCACTTTTACCTGCCAGTATTTATTTGTTTTTTTTTTATTATATACAACCTTAGGCTCAGAACTTTTCAATGCACCCTCGTACCTCCTAATTACCGCTGCGCTCCTGGTACTTTATTTTAACACCCAATTACTTTTCTTCCCTAGGGTGGACATTTATCAATTTACTTTTTTGAGTGATGTCTTTTTTTTATTTCATTGCATATGTTTGAGAAAAGCACTATACGACGGGCGGCTGAAAAGTTCTAAGCCTAAGGTATTTTGAGGTTGCATATGCGTTAGCGATACTGGCCACTAAAAAGACCATTTAAAAAGTTAATAAATAAAAGAAAAAAATGTCGTCTTTTGTTTATTACATCTCGAGATATCCGACGCTAAAGGTCATCATGTGTGAATTATCAACGCATATCACGAAAATTGAGCACCGTGCAGTCATTAAGTTCCTCACGAAAAGTGACAAATCGCCGAAAAGAATTTTTGAAGAAATGTCTAGTATTTACGGTGAATCTGGCCCTTCTCATGCCACTGTTAAAAAATGGAGTCGACTTTTTAAACTTGGACGGGAGTCGATCGAAGACGATCCTCGCCCAGGAAGGCCAATATCGGTTGTGACTGAAGAAAATACTGAAAAAGTCAAAAAGTTTGTATTAGAGGATCGGAGAATTAAGGTTTGGCAAATAGCTGAAGCCTTAGGTATTAGTAAGGAAAGAGTTGGAGAGATTTTGCATCAACATTCGCATATGACAAAAGTAAGTGCTCGTTGGGTGCCGAAAATGCTCACAGCTTTCGATAGAGAACGTCGTGTTCAAACTTCTCAGGCATTTTTAGAATTATGTGAAGAAGGTTTAGATGAAGTTTGTTCCCGCATAGTAACTGTTGATGAAACATGGATCAGACAGTATGATCCAGAGTCGAAGTCTGAATCTATGCAGTGGATCGAAAAGGGTGAAAGGCCGCCAAAGAAATTCAAGGTTCAAAGATCGGCGTCTAAGCTAATGGCCACCGTGTTCTGGGATTGCGATGGCATTCTTTTAATAGACTATTTGGCGAAAGGCTCTACAATAAATGCAGTTTATTATGCTGAGCTATTAAGAAAAGTGCGACAAGCCATAGTCGAGAAACGAAGGGGCAAACTGAGCAAAGGCATTTTGTTTTTGCAAGACAACGCCCCCGTTCACACCGCTCGTGTTGCCAAGCTTGCTCTGAAGGAAACTGGCTTCGAGGAAATTGATCATCCACCTTACAGTCCAGATCTGGCCCCTAGTGATTATTTTCTATTCAGCAATTTGAAGAAAGATTTAAGGGGAAAGCGATTTGGCAGTGATGAAGAGATGAAGGCGGCTGTACAGGAACATTTCGACAGCCAAAATAAAACTTATTTTTTTAACGGTCTAAAAGCATTATTTAAAAAATGTAATAAATGCATTGAATTAGAGGGAGATTATATTGAAAAATAAAAATAGTAAAAAAAATCTGAACATTTTTTTTCTACCTTAGGCTTAGAACTTTTCAGCCGCCCCTCGTACATACCTCGCCGTGAAAAGGGGTTGCCAGCCTCGTAACTATCCGACCTCGCTTCGCTCGGCCGTCTATATGAACTCGGCCTGCAACCACCTACTTCCCGGCGTCTGTAGTAATGTACTATTATTGAGGATGGTTGTATTTGGGTTTTCAAAGCTTTCTTTTAGTACCTAATACTTATTATTGTTGTTTTTTTAGTATGCTTTTTATTATTATTATAGTATTTAAATTATTGTCAATCTTAGGGCTGATTTTTCAATCTCCTGATAACACTATCTGTCATCTAGAGTGTAGCTCTAGACTCTCTATTATGTTTATTTGGTATTTCATTGCCTAGTTGTAATTGTTCGTGATGTTAAATTTAAATCATTTGTGTTGTATTGTCATGGAAATTGTTACATTTCATCAACATGAAATGAATGTACTGCAATATTGTAAAGTATGTCTAAACACTGGAACTACATTAACAAGTATCTGCGTTGTCGATGAATTCCAACGTTAGATTAAAAATATTTTCGATGGATTTTCATAATGTAATTTTCTAAGCGCTGCACTTACTCATACAAACATGCAAATTCAATGAGTCAGCGGGAAAGTTGACGGAGTTTAATTAAAACTGCAAGAGTGCAGTATTTATTATGAAAAACGTAGGCTGCTGGAAGCTGGCTAGTTCTTTGAAGTCCCGGGCTTGGTGTTCGCGATAAGCAAGGAGCAGGATTCTTGGAAAAGTCTAACTGAGTTAAATGTATAGAAAAATCTTTATTGCAACGTAATAGCTTTATTATTTACAAAAATAAGCTAAATAGTTAACCATAATAGTTTTATGTCGAATTTATTTGGTCATGTGATAATATCCTACTAATGTTATAAATGCGAAAGTCTGTGTTCCTTCTTGCAACGGCTGGATGGACAACAGCTAGTAAATAAATTAATAAATACTATTATCTCGTATTTAGAGATGTACAGATGTGCCAATTTCGAAGACGTTTTTGAGAACGGCACAATTCTAGGCGTAATACATTCCAAGACGTCGATTTAAACACATTTCTGAATAAAGAAACGTATCGAATTAAACGATCCCTTCGGCTTTTATCACAACTGAGGAAACGCAAACGTATCATTTCAAGAGATTCTAGTAAACATACGACCCAAATAGATTAATTTCACGCCTTAAGGAGGTCATTTGCGCCATCCCGGCCGTGGGTTCTTTATTTACTTGAGTCCGGGGAACAAATTGTAATTTACTCTACCGGCTAGCTCTCAGCCACTTGTATCTCAATGAATTTTCGCCCAGAATCCTGTAATTAAGGTTTAGAAGTTGAAGTGTCGGCGGAGGCAGAACAGTTGGATGCTACCATCGTTGTTTTTAATTAAATTTGTTTCTTTTTAGTCTACATTTAATTATATGCAAAGTTAAATTGAGATTTGAAACTTTTAATAAGTGCAGAATTTCTTTATAAAACAAATTGCATCTACAGATGGTCTATAACTCATCCCACTGCTGGGCTTGCTCCTCATATACATATATTTCACGTATTCCTCATATATTTTGTTACATGTTCACTTTTGTGTCGGTTTTTTTCTTTCTTTTTGTTTTGTTTAGTTTAGTGTGCTATCTGTATGTAATTTCCGTGGGTTTACTGGATGGTTCCAACAGAAGACCAGCGCTGGCTTTAACGCCAGCATGACGCTGAGTTGGAACCATTTCGTGACAACAGGTATTTTGTCTATGTCAGTCAGTATTTTGTCGAGTTTTGTTGGTCTGTTTGTCTTTCTTTATACATTAATTATTAGATGTTTTTGGGTTCCCAACAGCATGCTTTTCTAATAGCTTGCAGAATATGCAAAAATAAGTTTTAACATGTAAGCCTAATGACTTCTTATTTTTAATATATTTTTTTGTATTCTACATACAAATATTGTTTAAAATAAGTCATGCGAAACCAGTGCACGTTTCTTATATCCACGAGTTGTAGATATCCACATAGTTACTACAAATGAAGCGTGCTGAACAACTGCTTATTTCCGGTTTCAGTGGATGTTGTGTGTTACTTTTCATTTCTTCTTTTTCCGCCACAGGCTACGAAACAGTCTCTTTGCAGGCGCTTTTAAACTGCGTTGTCTTTTCATTTAATCTATTATTCTTCGCCTAAGTGTGCAAAATGTGGTTACAGAATTATCAAAAAGTTTTTATAGTTGTTGGAAATTCTGTAGCTCTGCCTACCCCACTCTGGGAATAAAGGCGTGAGTTTATGTATGTATGTATTAAGGAACAAGCAGTCATTTACAAATTTTTACATATTTAACCATGCATAAAACTTAAAGTTCCCTTAATTAAATGAAGAAGATTTTCTTTTGCTTATAATTTATATTTAATATTAACAAAAGGTGTGCTAATTGTAGAGTTTCATGGAAAAAACGGTTTTATAAATAAATTATTAACTAAAAATAAAACATTAAATTAGATTTGATATAAAAATGTATATACCTACAGATCAGAAAGTTGGAGAGAAGGAGGCCAACTTTAACATTAAATAGTGTGCTTCAGATAGTACTTATAACTAGCCTAACCTAGCACCAAAAAGTGCAGCAAAAAACGTTGACGCTACGATGACACGTCAAAAACGATATTGTTTAACGTCGTAGAAAAGAGGCCCTCATGTCAATTTTAGCTCAAACAGACAAAATAAAACAACAATATAAGAATTAACTTTATTACGTCTGTTCAGTGGGTAATATCATAAATCTGTTGAATGTAGGTTATCGGCATATACGGCGGCCCTCAAACTGTGGGGGCAGCGATTTTAGATCCGGCGCGAGTCAGCAAGAGCCGGCTTTCAAACGAGAATTACGGGATTAGGCTCGTCGTTTTATTGCTATGTAAATTAGGTATATTGTGATTTGAAAATATATTTACTGGAAAGCGAAAACAATATCTACAGTCAATATAGAAAATAGATAAATACTTTTGGCCTGAAAACATTTTAAGTTATGGATTCATTTGTTCAATCTACAAATGAGCGCCCCGCCGCCGGGCCACTCAAATAAATTGTTGGTTGAGTCAATTTACGTAAAATTAAGAACAGGGGAGTAACTTACATATTTGTTATTACAGTACAAATATATAGATTATTTACAAGGTTCATATTCAATCAAAAAAAGCCCTCGCAGACCATGATAGGCAATTAAGGAGATAGTTTCATACTTTTCAATGCAAAGAATATTTTTTGTCTGACACGTTCCTATTACGGTCATGGTATGATACGGTGTAGTGGGCAGAGACCTTAAAGGGATAAATGTAAACGAAGTGTTGTGTCCCTATGGTAGCAGTTGGAAACCACATCTAGTTCGGGCAGTAGGTACCGATTTCATGAGTGAACTACGCATACGTTTGCTCAAGCACGCAATCGGGCCCCGAACGTATCGAGACTCGAGTTGTCTGTCAATATAATCTCGCCTTGTCCTGTGCTCCCTTAAAGCTAACGTCCAGAAATCCAGGGCCGCCTTCGTCCAATCCAAATATAGGACTAGGTAAGTATGTGCCATGTACACGTAGTAAATAAGTAACCTTTTGCGAAGAAAATGTGCATTTACGATATGTTCGATCTTACAATTTAGCATTACCTCTACTTGTCTCTGTTTGGAACAGTGGTTGACTGGGAGAGCATGCCTCCTGGACGGATTTGGATTAAATTTGGAATGGAAATGGATCAACACATCTTTTTCTTCATCTTCAGGGCTTTTCATCCCGGAAAATATAAAAGAATTACCCGGACAAAGTCGCAGGCACAACTTAGTAAAATAAATGTAATTTCCTAAGATTATGTAAACTACTCGAAAGTGTCGTGTTTTTTTGTAAAGGCTATTTACGGCGCATACGAGTATTTTTTCACATTCCTCTTACTTATTTTCAAATACTAGCTTTGCTGACCGCTCGGAGAGAGAGCTTCGAAAACAGCTAATTGCGAAAAAAACAGTCGACCTAACTAATCGAGCACGGGAATGTTCTCGTTTGGGTAATTTGTCCAACAACCGTAATCACCCTGCAGCAGGTCGGGTCAAACCGCGTGGACGCTTCTCTCTGGCCTGCCTACTCGAGACTTTACAAAACCGAGTTTAACATGACAAGCTTTCCGCGTGTCCAGTTAGATAACGCGAACACAACTTCCACCCACAATCCGCAATGTCGCGTGCCGCAAATTCAATAAGTTAACTGGAAGAAATCGCCTCTCGACGCTCAGGGGACAGGGCAAACAGAGCTTTACGAGATTACTGCTAGTGAAAAAGATGGAGTTTGGAGAGCTGGCGGCGGAAATTGCGAAATATGTGCACAACGTGCGTCTAATGGCGCCGAGCCGTGTTTGCGCCGAGGAGTGAGTGAGGGACGGTCGCCACCTAAGTTACTTTCCTTTAGAAAATATATCTCTTTCGGTATATTTTATAAATGGTTAATATAAAAAGCACACGCACACTCAACACTGTTTGATATTGTCATCCATCGGCTTCAATTAAAGTTAGAATAAAACCAGCGTATTAATAGTAAGGTACTCGTCTCTCTATCCCTTTCATACTCTCTCTAAGTATACTCCTGCATAACCATTATAATTACTGACTAACCAAATAAAGTGTAACAGCGATTGAGAGCCGAGTAGGTACTATTAGTACTATGGTTTACTGTACAATTGTAAAACAAAAAGGAAGAATGAAATTTAGAAAATTGTTAACATGTAACACAAGACCATAAACCAAATGAACAAACTAGAATTAACCCTTAGCCAGGCCTAGCGATTTATTTTCTTTTGAATATGGATATCAAAAGGTAGATCAAAAGGTTATAAAACGAGTAATTTCTTCTATTTTTTTATGTGTATTAACTATTGACACCACGTGTGTCAGAGCTAATGCCAGATGACGTAAAATGGTCCGAGCTCAGCACGTTCTGCTGAAACCATTTTGGTCACCTCACGCAGGAAACATAAAGTAAAATAAACTAAAAAATGTAACAAATAAAAGTAATGGAAACAAGACACGATATTAAATTTCTAATAACTACTTAGTAGAAACTGACGGATTACAATATCACTCAAAACTTCGAATGGCCAATCTGAGGCCCCAGACAAATTCAGAGTTCGTTATCGTTATATAAAATATATAGGATTTACGTAAACTGTCAGAAGTAGCTCCGAGCGCCTTCGTCAGTCTCATACAATTTGTCGGTTTTTGAAAAAAAATAATGATAGCGTTAATCATCTTGTCTAGCCTCACTGATCTTGTTCCGTAAAGCAAGATTTAAACAAAACAACAATGTAATATGTTTTTTTTGTCATTAATGTAGCTAGGTAACAAAAAGATGAACCATCTGTTTGTTGTTGTTCTGAACCCAGTACAGAAACTCAAGCGCAACGTAATCATGGTAACCCCTAGGATGCACATGGGGTACAAAGTGTTGTCAGTTGAAAAATGAAAAAGGAAGTGCAAATGACAAGCTTTATACTGTGAGGCCATGTAGGGAGTTTCAGATGTTTCGAGTCTACCAGGCCTTTCAAATTTTGATCAATTACTGCTATGTCAATTTGATCTAATATGATGAAAGAATAAAGTTATTTAAGTATAATATATGGTTATTCTATTACTCATACGTTTGAATCAATGATACAATTTATTACGTTTCAAAAAGATAACGACAACGAACATGATCTCGATTGGTATTCTTTCATTAAAAAAATCGAAACATTGAGAGAAATTACTTTTAGATATGACAAAAAAAAAAAAATTACAGCATATACGAAACGCATTTTTAACTTGTATTCATACAAAAACATGCCTTGTGGTCATTCAAACAAAAAAACCTGCACGATACGGCAATCTTTAACACCAACACAAGACCCTTTTGTCGGTCCCGGATTCAACAATCCAAGTTGCCCTATAAATATATAACCACATTTTTATTATATTTCTTTCATACCACCTAGAAAAGACAAATCGGGACGAAATTGCAGCGATGTAGAAAACATCGGTTGGAATGCTACTTTTGTTATTTTAAGTGTAGATTCTGCACAGATATCCAAGTTGGATTAACCCTGAGTATTGAAGGGATAAATGTCTTTTATAAAGAATCCTTTATACAACTATTTTTAATTTACTTGCTAGTCGAAAACCCGGAAAGCATAGATTTTTTTTATTTACCATTTACGACTCTAAAAAAAAAGAGCGTGTCACACGTTTCCAGTCCACATTTACTTTTCGCCGTGTCCCACCAAAAATCACGGGATACTCTCTGTGAGTCTGGTATAAAACTTCTCGCCGAGAAGGCGTAACTTCGCAAATTGGATGGGTCGGTCGCGGCAGGCGAGCTTTGCTATTCTTCTGTTTTACTTGAACGACTTATGAATACCGACAGTCGAGGTGAATGTGAGTAGGGTTAGTACTGTCAGGACGACAGACAAAAGTTAGAGCCCGAACAGGATGTTTTTTAATGAAATACCTAAGAACAAATTGTGGGATCAGACTCACCATATACAGGGTGCCTCTGACTGGCTTTAAATGCATGGGTCGCTTCTACTCCTGAAACTGTACTCCTTTTCTGTAAGTTGTTAAAATATGTCCATTTTTTTTCATACAATTTAAATGTAATTTTTAATGTACGCGATCCAATTCTCCATTTTCCTTTAGCCTTCGTACCGAGGAAATGTCGCTCCCGTACCATGAGATAGTGATTATATGGCCATGATTGAATTCACTGATTTCACAATTAGACTTTAATATTAATTAATTACCTAAACTTAAATTATTCTTTAATGTTGCAGAACAAAATTAGTTCAGCTTAGCGAGTAGAATTGATCATTGCATTTAAAGCCTCAAGGTCAGTGGGACCCTATTTATATTTTTTTTTAAATGCATGTAGTTATATTTCTGTAATGCCTTATGAAACATGTTCTCAGGAACCCTCTTATATCTTCGTTATGTATTTTATATACTTGTAAATTATTCCGTTTTTCGTTGACTCGTAAATATAACTTAGGTTTACCCTGGTAACATCTTAGCCTAATTGTGCAAAGTATGGTTACAGAATTATCAACAAGTTTTTACAGTTGTTGGTAGTTCTGCGGCTCTGCTTACCCCACTCTGGGATTGAGTGCATGAGTTTATGTGTGTGTATAACTTAGGTATTTATCCACTTTATCACGATATCGATGTGTATTTATAGGTATACATATTATATCCATATTCAGCGATTTACGCACATTCACATTCGTTTTCGACTCACCGGATTAATCGTCCTTAATTCCGAATGCCTCTAGCGCGAATCGCGCTTCCGTACCTTTCATGTGCCGGTTAAATTGGAAGCGCTGTAACGGAAAAACTCAACATGATATTCAACAATAAGGCGCTATCTTTGTACTGACATCTCATGGTGACAGGTATGGAATGTTGCTTTATGTGAAAAAAGAGGCAGACGAAAAAGCGAGTCACCTGGGGGGTTATTATGACATAGTTATGCAATTCTGTTTACGCTGAGAGAAAAGGACAGAGCTATGTAACTGCAATAGCTCTGTCCCTTACACTCACCGTAAAATGAACTGCATAGTTATGTCATAATAACCCCCCTGATGGTAAGTGATCATTGCGACCCTTCGCAACACACGGAATTGAGTGTATTGGCGAGAATAGATAGTAGTGAGTGAAGTTTCATGCATGTTATACATACTATAAATCAAATTCGCGTTTTGCGTCTGTCTGTCTATACATATATCAGCTAACTCCTCCTAAACCACGCATCGGATTTTGATGTGGTTTTATCCATCAGTAATTACGGGTGTTGCAGATAACTCATATAAACCGAAGTGAATAGAATAATCGCGCTTAGAATACTTTGCTAACATTAGTAGTATAAAGACAGATAGTCGAATACTGTTTCCTTATTTGACCATAAACTTTGTATACTTACGTATTTGTAAATGCAAAAGTTTGTGAAAATGCAATGCAATGGCAAAATGATTTAGAATAGACTGAAGATTATAAAACTAGTTGACATATTAAAACGAATTGAAGCTAGTTCTCTTGTTCCTAAGCTACAATGCCAAAGTCTATCTAGCTAGACAAATGCTCCTTACTTATAACACCCATCATTTTGCGTTAGAGCCGGTCCCGGTAGCTCGTGACGTCACTTTATCGTGGAAGACTGGGCTGAAAGTCGTGTGCACACTAAGCTTCTCATTACTAAGACTATTTTTAAAGCTGATAACTCTTCGATTGCTAAGTACCTACTATGTCGATCAACTGTATTGAAATCTCTCCTTTCATTAGGAGCTACAAAACCACAGATTGACACAAAGACAGACAGATAGACATAGGAGTCAAAATTATAACGCCTTCTTAATTAGTATTGATTTATGACTGTTAGTTCACTATAAGACCAACTGTTTACAGTACATCGAAACGATATTACTACAAATGAGGACTAACCGAGTTGCATTCTGCTAAAGCTAGCGTCAGTAGATATCTGTCAAAATGTTTGGATCAATCCAAGCTATAGGAACGCACGACAGCTTAGTATGAGTAGGTCGACTACAAAGAGACTACACTTTTGGACCTTAATACAATGCAGTAAGGTTTAAAAAGTGGATACATCTCTCTGTAGTCGACTGTACCAACGTCAATTCTATACCTACATATTGTTTGATTACAGGAGTCGTTAACATTCACAGAAAGCTTCTTGCCTATCCCGCTGAGAGCAAACCCTCGACTCAATACAGTCTGTAAAGAAAACCATATAAAAAGTAAAAAATAATAAGTATTGGGACTATAAGTTTAATTATAAGTATGTATTAATATTTTGATTCAAGCGTCACCACGTCGGGGACCGCTAAGTAGCTGGGGTAGGGATTTTTTTATTATTTAGTTTACTTAGCGGTCCCCTGACGTGTGGAATCAAACGCGCATTGCCTCCCCCGTTTAAAAGCTACGGTGCCACAGACAGACACACACACAAACAGACTTACACGTCAAACTTATATCACCCCTCTTTTTTGCGTCGGGGGTTAAAAATGTATATTTGATGCACATAAAATATCTCCCAATGTTTTTCAATCGCGGCAACAAGAACTTTAGTCATTATTTAGAGTATCGTGGTTTGGACAACCTACTTACTAATTAAAGTGCTTGTTATTCGCCGCAATGCAATATGCCCGGGCTTATAACGGAACCGCGGCATTATTGATTTCGCATAATAAATGATTGTCATAAATATCGGATCAGGACAAATGCGCATTTGTTTATCCGAACCGAGCTGCCAAGTCTATCCGGTTATTACTGAGGCCGTCGCTACATTTTGACTGCTTGCTCTTATAAACTCGTATCTCAATGATACAGCAACGTTAAATTTTAACCTTGTTATTTTCGTGGTTGGGTGTTTATTCCAATATTAGGTATGGGTTTGGTACGCGTTTAACGTAGTAAGCGGTCGTTTGGCTTAGTGGTGAAGAGGGTTGATCCTGCTAAACACAACGGAAGCGTACGGTATTATGACCTTTAGAAAATAAAAACAGAAATAAAAGCTACTTTAAGAGTTTTTTTTTATTAAAATTATTGACATGTAGGCAATTTTTCCGTTAATTTAAACGAATACGCAGTAACTGTATGCCTATGGCTATGTCTTCATGTTAGTTCTGTTTAACTATTATGTTTCAATAGAACATTTGAGTAGTATAAGACAATAATTGTCCAATACTAAAGAAGTCAAGCACTACTCCAATAATGAGAACAGAAGTTCTACTTACCTTTACTTCATGAACTTTTGCCGTAAATCTACTCATTCGACGTCGAGGTGGAGGTGATTTTCACCGGCGGCGGTACAAGTTTCTTGGGGCTCGGTACACATCCTATCGCTCACCCACCAAAATAATGACGCAATTGCTATTTTACGATTTTACAGGAATGTACAGATCTTACGGTTTGATTTTTCAAACGAACCAATTTACCATTACATATAAAATAAATAAATAAATAAATATCAGGGGACAATGTCACACCAATTGACCTAGTCCCAAACTAAGCTCAAGGCTTGTATTATGGGTACTAGACAACGATATAAATACTTATATAGATAAATATATACTTAAATACATAGGAAACATCCATGACTCAGGAACAAATATTCGCGCTCATCACGCTAATATCTGCCCTTACCGGGATTCGAACCCAGGACCTCTAGCTTCGTAGGCAGGGTCACTACCAACTAGGCCAGCGCGTCGTCAAATACCATACTAATATTGTGTGTGTGTGTGTGTTACTCCTTCACGCTGCAACGGCTGGATTTGGATGATATTTGAAATGGAGATAGCTTTTACTCTGGATTAACCCTTAGGCATAATCATCCTGAAAAAATTAAATGTTCTCGAGGGAGTAACGAAAATCAAAATCTAAGAGAAAGAAGTACATGAAGATCGAGTGTGAGCATTTTAACTATTTAGGTATGCGCTTGATCATTACGTTCATGTTAACTTTAAGAATAATTTATAATTATTTATAATTATTTATATTATTAAACTTTCGAGGTTGACGAATGTAGAGGAAGCGAAAGTTTCATATTTAGACCGGTGCACCTGGCGTTCCATTTTCTCTGCCTACCCCATTAGCAGACAGGCGTGACGTATTTGAGTATAATTAATTTAAAAAGAAGTTCGATAACCAACTAGGTGACGAGTACGTTTGAAATACTCCTTGGCCATTTCAAGTCTCATCGTGTCATAAACAGTCAACAAATGCCTCAGCCCCACACGAGTGCAGTGATAACACGCGTCTGCCATATTGATGCTCGTTCGATCTCTTGATGCTCCCTTCACGTAGCCATAACCGTAAATGAGCTGCGATGCTGCACAATCGGAGTCGCTCTCGAGCACTGACTCAGCTTTGAGTGGCTGTATTATGTTACAGTTTGGAAGAAAGAGGAAGAAAAAGGAGGAGAAACGAGAATAAGGGTGTTCTCACACCGCATCAAAATCAAAGACTGAGAAATTGCGATGTAGGTATTCGTGTTTATAATATCCAACCATCGATGTAATCTATTGTGATCTTTGTTTAAAGCTCTATAATTTACAGCTACATTAAGTATTATTTACATTTGCATTTATTTTTAATTATACGTCTTACGCTTACGATAACAGGAATCTAACAACATCCCGTTTGATTAAACCGGGGCATTCTGTTAAATCCCTATGAGGGAACAAAAAACATACACTCAAGTAATACATTACCTCCGTAAATGACATAGATAGAAGGGGTACGTTCATGTACTTTTATTGTTGAGCCACTATATTTTAATAAAAAAAAATATTACTTAATAGTAATATTGGTTTATGTACTTGACGCTCTAGCGAAAATCCAATGATTAATTTAGATTTCCTCTCGTTAATTGACGCTGCCATTATGAAGGGTTTTATAGTGGCTTAACATTTTAAGTCCGTAATGATTCTACATTCACTCTAGATGTCTATACAGGGTGTCCCAAAACTCAACGATAATCCGCCAAGGGCTGATAGAGCAGCTAAAAAGCTATCGATTTAACACCTATGTATGTTCAGCGATTTTCGCTAGTTTCGGAGATATTGATCATTTTAATCTGAAATTTTGTAATTTTCCCTTATGCCCATGTCACGAAAAATCATTAATTTCGTTATGTATTTCATAAGTTTTTCAGTGGTATCTTACATAATTATAATCATTACGAATTGGCGAAGTTTTTAAACCTATTTGCCCGTTTATTTTATCAGTATTTTTTTAAGTAATCACCTAAAGTTGTTTTTTTCATACAAAGTGAAAAGCAACCACTGGGACACCTAGTATGGAGAAACAAACTTTGTGATTACTTAAAAAAAATGCTGATAAAATAAACGGGCAAATAGGTTTAAAAACTTCGCCAATTCGTAATGATTATAATTATGTAAGATACAACTGAAAAACTTATGAAATACATAACGAAATTAATGATTTTTCGTGACATGGGCATAAGGGAAAATTACAAAATTTCAGATTAAAATGATCAATATCTCCGAAACTAGCGAAAATCGCTGAACATACATAGGTGTTAAATCGATAGCTTTTTAGCTGCTCTATCAGCCCTTGGCGGATTATCGTTGAGTTTTGGGACACCCTGTATATACAATAAAAATAATAATAATAGTAAAACAATTCATAGCTTGAGACGACTTTAAAATAATCAGAACACGGATATTGTACACAGTGCAAAAACAGTGCAAAATTCCAACGAACATCACCAACCAGAGTAACTATAGTTACCTATAAGATGTAACTTAATACCAAACGCCCGAACTATTGGGTAAAGCACAGGGGAACGCCATGTAACATACTATTGACAGGCCTCTTAAAAGTACCTTCACTTTTTCTTTATTGAATCAACGTCTGGAAACAGTTTTAGTGAAGCGGTGACCTCGCCCCGGACTGATTTTGTTGGGGGAGACACTTCACGTCAAATTGAAACCATTAAGGGAAAACGTGTCTCTGAGGGGGTAAGCTTGCTCTATTGACGGAATCATCGATTTCTTCGTATCCCTGCTCTACATATTATTCTTCCGTGGCAATGTTGAAGCTAAGTTGTTTGATATAATATAGTAGGTATCTTATCTTATGTGGCTCGCATGCTCGTTTGCCTCCTTTTTCACAAAAAAAAGGCAATGTGGTTTTACCGAGTAAAAAGACCCCAGGTTAATTTAAGTTCTATTTTGCTGCGTCATTTAAATGAACTATAAAGAACTACTAATAAGGTTATTTACTTATGTATCAAAGGAGAGTTAGTTTACGTCGAGGTCTTCGTGCGAAAGGTCTCATAAATTCTTTTGGGGTAGTCTTTTAGACTAGCATAAGAGCTTTTGTGGGCCAGCGAGATAGAAGTATGTAAACCCATAGGTGGTTTTAAGAGCTGCACCGTACAGATAACCAATTAGATTCCTAGGGTGTGAATTGCAAAAATATTGTACATAGTTAAGGGCTCAATTAAAAAACCCTTAACAATCCTTAACTTTTTCCTTTGTGTAACGAAGATTAGTCATATAATCATATGCATAACTTTCGTTACACAAAGGAGAAACAATTGAAGAAAGTTAACGTTGCCTCAATTAAGCCCTTAACTATGTACAATATTTTTGCAATTCACCGGCCACTATGGACTATGTCAACGTGACGTTGAAAACCAAATAGTGTTATTACGTTTTGTTTGAAAATGTAATCTGCACATATTCCGTAGTGGCTTATGAATAAAATTGGTGGACTGTTCATTGTACCATTACTAGAACGACAATTAATACGCAATTAAGCGTATTAAATAAGTTAAAAAATCCGTTAATTTCGACCGCCGTGTCAGATTCTAGGCTTTCGTTTTTTGTGCGCACAAGGCTATTGTTCAACTGGTACGGCGTAGAGCTCAACAACTACCTTCCTATAACAGGAGAGTAACATAACTGCTGAAAATGTCCGGGTAAACGATATTCTTTTAAACAAAATGGAATCCTTTAGAAACTCAGATTAGAAAATATCATAGTGTATCCACAAAGACGCGCCTCCATATAGTTTGACAGGGCAAAATTCCATTAGCGTACGGAAGATCAACTACTTAGTAGGGCGATTCTATTGAAAACACTATAATTATATTTCAGCTTTTCGTGATATATGGCCGGGTCATGTAACAATGCTCTGTGGCCGCGGCCGGTCAAATCTCACCGAACACTGTCAATGACACGACCTTTCCCTCACAATAGCATAAAGATGAATTGAACTCGACTAAAATATA
Source organism: Acleris laterana (assembly GCA_963966035.1). Classification (NCBI taxonomy): domain Eukaryota; kingdom Metazoa; phylum Arthropoda; class Insecta; order Lepidoptera; family Tortricidae; genus Acleris; species Acleris laterana. The sequence continues at coordinate 7,869,472 of OZ014456.1, read as the reverse complement.
GCGAGCAACCTACTATATGTTGAGCAAATATTTTCAGTTCGTTTGAGCAATTGTTTGCTCCAGAGGTTTATTCTTATTGAAATTCTTAAGATGTTTCTCGTCGGTGGAATGAAACGCGATTTTTACGTTGCTACGTAATGTTTTAGGTTTATTTAATATTAAACGCAATAACATTAGCCTTGGTTGGAATTGTGCACGTGTGTGTACCTAATGTAATGAGTACATATTGGGGATCGAAGCACAGATAAAAACATTGTAAAAGGGAGTACAGTGCCATAGGTCTTAGAAAGTATTAGAAGGTTCGGGTTTGTACTTGTCTCTCACTCGCTCTCATACACTCATATTAAGGGCGACTGAGATAGGAGTATAAACCCGAACCACCTTCTAAATTCTCACAGACTGTACTTATTTATATGATGTGTCAAATAGAAAAGAAACTAACAACTTCCCATTCTCGGTCTCTGGTTCCAGTTGGTATAATAAAAACCTAGTTACCTAATATTACTTTTAATGCAGTCCCGATTGAATTTTGAAGTTAAACATTCTAGCTGACGCCGTGATGAAAGGGGCTGTCATAAAACATTTTACAGACCTGAGAATAAATGATTTAAGACATTCTGGTTGATTGTGCGATCCCCGGGGACCGATTGATCCTCGGCGTCCTGCTTCGCTCAAATGCCTCAAGCCTTGACAATATCTACTATTGATTGACATTTGAAATGCCTAAATTCGGATTGAAACGAGTTTGGTGCTTTCGCTGATTGTACACTCTACACGGATACATATATATGTGATGGCAGCTTTATGTATAAATTGTACAATCGTAGCTCTACTCGACTAAAACCTATGTCGCAATATTGGTTTAAATGTAACAAAATGGTAACTCAAGAATTCCGAGATCCAGTAAAAATGTTTTAACACTAGTCATATTTTCTGTAAATATTATTCTACTGTAAAATTATATTGCTTTTGACATATGTTATCGTATTGTCCACGTTACGATAGGTCTTATAATATTATGTACTTGAGAGTAATTGCGGCCGAGTTAAGACAATAACACACAAGAAACAAAAACGGAACAGAAGAAGGAGGAGGCGGTTTCAGTAGAATGAAAAATGTTTTGTTCAAATTACATGCAAATAACGCTTTGTTTTTAACGTGTGTATGGCCGTGATATTGTAGCTAACTAAATGGATGCACCAATTAAAACGCAGTTTTTTAAATGAAGGCACGTTTTATCTGGATGGTTTTTAGCTCAGTTTAAGTGATGTATCATCTCTGCACGAATTATTTTTTGTTCTATTGAAATATAGAATGTTTGACCTTACCTATAAGGTTTGTTGATTTTATAAAATAACGTCTTATATTTATTGGTAGTTATTTCTAATACCGTGAGATATTCATTTCGATAGATATCGTGCGATTAACAAGGGTTTGTTAGATTTTCCGGTCTTTCTAATATATGGTACGAGTATTTAAAGAAAAAAAACCTATATCAATGAACTTTTTGGTGTATTTTCGGTCAAGGGAGATAAAGTCTCAAAATCCATATAGCCAGTAGATACTAATTCATTATTTTTAAGAAATAAATAAGTCTTCTTTGAACCCTTACACTATATTTAACTGTAGCCTCCCTAAAGCTATTTTAATCAAAATAATAACTCTTGTTAACACCAAGCCAAGATTCAAAACATTTTATCGGAAACCAAACAAGCGAATGATTTTGAACGCGTTTTTATTTATTTGGTATTCCATTTTCAATTTCCCAGTTTTAATGGTCGGGGCTATAGGGCCGGCCCACGGACAACTGGATTACGTGAAATTGGGTTCGCATCCTCGCGATATATCGGTACTGGCTGAATTTTTTTCTCTGTGATGTAATGCAACCTAAGGGTTTCTGTACTAACCTGCTGTCTGTACACTCAACCAATTTAATTCATAGGCCACTATAGAACTATGTCAAATCGACGTTTTAATTAAATTCTTAAGAAGTCTCCCACGATTTGAATCGGTATATAACTTTGACATAGTTCAATAGTGTATGATTCAAATTGGTTGTCAGTACATAAAGCTTGTAGTACAATAGGAGTATTAGGTGATGTATCTTCAGTGGGTGCCAACGAGACCGCGGCGCACCGCCAATCCCCGCAGATTAAACATTCCCGGGTTTGCGGTGCTACCGTTATTTACCGTTTATTGATGTTCTGCCGTACACTTAAGGGCAAAGTATAGGAGCATCCGTCGCTTTCGTACTTATGTGTGTTAGAAAGTGACGGATGTTTTATCTATTGTTTGTCACGCGATAAATGCCATACTAGGCCCGCAGAGCTTATTTTGGGACGATGTAAACTTGTGTGATATAAACTCCTGATAATTTTTATTCTTATTTACACAATCAGCTACTCGTGTACGTTATACCGTGTGATAGACCTAGTGACGTGGCTCCATGATGGCAAACGAATCACATTCGCATCGTGTTTTTCTCGTAAGCTGTAGGTACAAACTGGGAAGCCGATTACGATCGTTTGGAAAGTTTCGGGACTTGAGTCGAAAAGCTGAGTAACTGAAACGGAATGTGAACGGCATGAGCATAGTTATAATGAAGTTCAAGTACGTTTCCCAAAGCAAGTCGAGGTTTTTGGTATTGTTATATTTTAATAATAATCGTAGCATTGAGTTCATCTCATGAATGCAGTTTATGAGACAGGCGAATTATTGGGGCCAAATTAGGGCCTTTTCCCAGCTTTTATGTGTACGAAAAAGTATTTTATACAAGATCTAACCAGAACTTATTTAATTTTTTTTAAAGTCTTCGTTTAAGAAATAAAGTCAGCGCAGCGTCTGCTATAGTCAATTTATTTAGAATAGAATAGAAGTAATTTATTCAACGCATACACATATTTGAAAGAAAACCAGAATGATTTAAAACAAAAAACCGTTAACATGGCGTTGAAAATGGCCCCTCTAAGTTTTGACCCGCAGCAAGCTGGTTTTCAGACAACCCTGAATTAAAAAACTAACTTAAACATCGTAAACAGAAAACAAAACAAAATAAACAAAAAAGGGAATAGTATACTCGTGATGGCTCTCAGAATCTATAATAAAGTACATAAAAATATACTTACCTTCACGCCTCATTCCCAGAGAGGGGTAGACAGAGCAACAGATTTACCAACAAATCTAAAAACTTGTTGTTAATTCTGTAACCATTATTTTGCACGAGGCTAAGATGTAATAAAGTATCGAAGGATAAAATAAATATAGAAAGTTCAACTAAATTTAAATACAAATAATATACAGTAAATGAGTAATTGTGCTACTATAATTAGTTGACGAAGTCTGTGCATGTGCATGCCAAAACTTTATTAACAGCATCTACAATGTATATGCCTGCGGCGCAACATGGTGATACTTCCTGATATTTGTACCTACATGTGTTATACAAATAAACGATCTTTATTTTTATCTTTAATTTTTAACTTTCGAGGCCAAACAAGGTGGGTTACATAGGGTTAAAGTTACATAGTACCTATGGTGCTGAGAGTTAAGAACTGATCTCAAATATATAATACCATAATATTTAAGGTATAGTTATTTGGGTCATTATTTACTTGCAATATTTAAAAACTGAACATACAAATGTAATTTAAATAAAAGTTTAAATAATAAACGGCTTTTATAAGAGTAGGTGTACTTAAAACAAATGGTGTTACGTAAAATTACATCCAAATATATTATAAAATATAAAAGAAGATACAGGGTGATCGATCAAAGCACAGCCAAAACAGGGACTTGAAAATCGACACCCAACGGGAAAAAATAGGAGGAATAGCAAGAATGTAATTCTACGCTTACAGAGTATAATAAACAAAATATGAGAATTTGTAAAATCTTTTAACGTAAATAATAAAGGAGATAAACGAGTTTATTGCTAAATTAAAGATAGAAGTAAACCTTGACTCCATTTAGATAACACTTCTCCATCTAAATACATTTTAAGAATATATCCCAGCATTACGCAAAAATACACTAACTTCGAATAACATCCTTTACGTATAATGTACGTATTATTACTTAAAATATATTATGCTGTTAAGAATACTTTTACTTGCTGGAATACAATACTACGCTCCGTTTACCCCGGAAAGGAAATGGGCTCCTTATGCATCGTATTGCTCGAGATTGTTCGCTGGAGTAGAGTGAAGTGGTACAATTTCAGTGGATTTGATCTCTCCGGACATATTCAGTCGTACATCGTGAATACAGTAAAAGCTTTTTAGACAGGTGACCTTTTACTGCATGCATATACAGCGGGTTACAAAAATCGTGTACGATCGTGAAACCATTTTTAGGGTCGCTGATCAATATACAATTAATAGTAATTTGAAATTTGAAAGAAAAGGGTTTTTCACGCCACTGCTCGGAAATGTGGTCCCCAAAACAATCAATAGTTGTACATTGAATGAGCAGGTTGATTTTTCGATGCGATAATTTTCAGTGATAAGTTCAAAGACTTTTTTATTTCCTCGCAGTAGTCGTGAAAAGCACTGTGTTAAGCTCGGCTGAAAGTGAAATAGATGGACTCGTATTTTCGAGGGTCCTCGACCTAACTCGTCCAAGTATTGCTTACTTTCTAACCACTACAACAATGTACTATTGTTACACGCTGTATGTAGTAGGATTTGATTCGGTTTTCGTTATCTATGTTACCTAGCAACGTAGCAGTAAAGTTGCTTTGACTAAGATGATGACCGGGTTATGCGCAACTAAGTATATGTTTTATTTATAGTAGTTATCTTTAGTGAACCCTATCTCGATTCAAGGGTAAGTTATGTAAATATTATCCCAGAGCCTGTGTTTTTTTAAGTGAGAGACCTAAAGGTCTTACTATACCTGCATTAGTATAATTCAATGATACAATGAATTTAACTGTCAGGTCAATTCACATTTATTAAGTCACGTAAACCTATTTTCATAAATATTCCTTCGTCGTACGTAAATACTAAATTACAAACCATGTATATTAAAATTTTATGTTACTGGCAATAATCTCTTAGAGAAAAACATTTTCATTCACCCTCTATTATGTCATATAATCTTTGATCAAAAGTATTTAATCCCAGTAAGATCATTTTCTCATCCATTCCGAGACTCGGCGCGTTTTCGAGTTTTCTATGGTGTATTGGTGTAACGTGGCTGTAATAAAGAGTGATCGATGTGCTGCTACCGCGGCTGTCTAAAGAATCCCGTTTCATTCATTGGCAGTTAGCGTGCTGTCTATACTGCCGGTTAGAGTCGGGTAGTGTGAACGCTATCTTATAATTCATGATCGACGACGAGCAGTTTTTCGACGAAAGTATAATATGGACATGATTCTTTAAATTTCGTGCACAATTGATCGATTAAAAATGAATGTAGTTTTATTGTCGAGGAGGTTTACACGTCTTAACCGATGAAATTCAATATCGGTTTACAAGAAAGGTCAGTCTCTTTATATAAATGGATTCTCAATGTTAAAATGAATGTATTGACAACATCAAACATAGACAAAAAAACAATATAATTACGGTTTTATTTTTAACATCACAGACTTGTCCATATTAGTTATTAATTTTGACGTCATAGTGACATAAAATGCTACCGGTGTCGCCAATTATCATTTATAATAGTATCGTTTGCTACTAATTGATTTTTCACCCAGTGCCCTACGTTAGCAAACTGGGCCTCTATTCTAGGTGGTAAACACCATATCGTCTTTGACCTGTTATCATACTTATCATATTGTCAACGTTTTGATAGCTCTTATTAACTTGCCAGCGGCAGCGTTCGAGTGAAAAAAATACCATAACATGTAAAAGTCGACATGGTTTTTACCGCCGAGAATTTAGGCCCAGTTTGTTTCCGTAGGGTACTGGGTGAAACATCAGTTAGTAGCAAATGATACTATTATAAATATATGTAGTAATCGGCGACCGGTAGCATTCTATGTTACTTTGACGTCAAACTTAATAACTAATATGGATAAGTCTATATACTGTCTAGAATAGGTCTTGCTTGTGAACGCGAAGCGATGCGAATTTTCGACAGTTCAAAACGTAATGTTTCCCAAAGTAAATCGTAATTTATCAAAAGCTAGGCCATGATAAAATATAGGAGTATACCTAACTAAGATTTTATATTTAAAAAATAACCAATGCAAAGTATAAAATAGTAAACTCATTAGAATAAAAATACAACGAAAAATTGTTGAAAAAATGGCCTTAAGTTTTGCTTTTTTACTTTATATGTTTCCATAACTAACAGAAACCTTTTTCATCCATATATTGTGACTTCTTTTTTGTATTATTTTGATGTTATAATAAATTAAAATAAACTACTGCTTTTCTTTTGCAATGGCGCCCAGTTTGGGCATCAATGTTTTACCAGTTGATAACTTTTGCTTTGTGTCGCGACGCCTTTGCACTTGTAATTGGGTGAATTTTCAAACAGGTATTTTTGGGTGTCACACGGCTGTAATACGGAAAATAATAAATAAAATAATATAAAAAAAAATGTTTTTCATCACATACACTGTCATATTAAGAGGCCATACATAATCATCACGCAAATGTAAGCCAAATCTCTGAAAAAAAATATTGAACTTTAAAAATAGCGCGAATATGACCACTCTGAGGCATGTCACACTTCCAGTTTTGTCCAAACAAGCTCGCGTAACTTTGTGTGTACGCAATATCTTAATTAGGTATTATACATCATTAGAAAGAATATTAGATGACGCTTCTTAATAATTATCCAATAATGCAAAAATATTAATACCTAAAAGTAGGCAGACCGCTTTGTCTTTGTCCCGCGCCGACCACTCACGAAACGACTCGCAAATACCTGCTGATAACTGGTTCGTCTAGTGACTTACCGCCATGTTTACGTTTTTATTTAAAGAGACCATTAGTTGTGCTTTCGCGACCGAATGGAGTGGACATGTATCTGTGCGCCGTTAGAGCTAGCGAGGTTAGTCTTTTTCGCGATGTATTTTGGTACCCTGTGAAGTAATTTCAGTGGCGCGTAATTTCTGTACGTTAAATAAGTATGTTTTAGTTATTTTTTTGATATTTATAATATACCTTTATTGACTAAATTAAACCCGTAATGCATCTTTTAATAAAGTATATAGTGCAACCGATATCTTTGAAAAACTGTTATGCCGTAATTTCTGTGGCGTAATTTCGGTGGCGTTTTTGTCCACCGAAATTACAAATTCCCACCGATATTACAAGTCAAGTCAATTTTGTATAGGATTTTGTTAAAAACAGTCATAGATTTAGCATAAATGCGTAGCTATAATTACATTTTATATAACGATGCTAATATTTATTTATTAATGATATTTAAAAAATTTATGATGTCTATAATCAGAACTATTTAAATTGACTAAAATAAAAACCAAGTTAATGCGAAGACTATTACTAATGAATGAATTAAGGACAGAGAGCCTCGTTGCCAGTTGCCCTATTCTTGAGTGGACTAATCAATCATTTTGACGACGCGCTGGCCTAGTGGGTAGTGACCCTGCCTACGAAGCTAGCGGTCCTGGGTTCGAATCCCGGTAAGGGCACATATTTGTGTGATGAGCTCGAATATTGGTTTCTGAGTCATGGATGTTTTCTATCTATTTAAATATATTTCTCTATATAAGTATTTATATCATTGTCTAGTACCCATAGTACAAGCCTAGAGCTTAGTTTGGGACTAGGTCAATTGGTGTGAGATTGTCACTTATATTTACCTTATATATTTTTTGATATTTTTTTAGGAGAAATAATGACAAAAACAAAACAGAGTAAAGAAGAGCGACTGGAAAAAAAGAAGCTAGCCGAAAGGTTACGAAAAGCTAAAATTAAAAATGATCCTCTAAAGTACGAAGGACGTATATTCATCATTAATTTCAAAGTAAATTTACGATGTAATTTCGGTGGCACCGTTGTAATTTTCGGTGGCGCAAAAAAAATAAAAATAGTTTTTAACTAAAATAATAACTTCAGAATGGTGCCTCATACAGCATTTCGATTAGAAATTTAATCTCTTTCTAGTCATTATATAAATTATCACCAAACGATGAAAAAAAAATGCGCCACCGAAATGACGAAAAAACGTCCATCTCAAAAATTCACCCAATTAGACAATTTAGAGGCACAGTATCAGTTGTTTTTTGACGTCACATCGCTTTGCGTTCACGCGCCTTTCACTTACGTAGGACACTGCGTTATAGTACGCTGCATACTGAATTTCTTACCGGTATAAGAGGAGATAAAGTGCTTTACAGTCTAGGTGCTAGAATATAACGTTCCTGCAATCTTTTACGATTTACAATAGATAGTGCGGTGAATAGAAATACTAAAAGCATTTTAGTGCACTGCCCAGTGCCCACTATAACGACATTTCTAAGCGCCTCGCTGTCAGTGTAAGTCTGCTGCTACGCCAGTTGTAGCAATGCTACGTTTCTGACGTAGCGCTGCTACGCCCTTTTATGCAGTATGCTTGAGGTATAAATTGAGCTGAATGTAAAACGTGTAAAATAAAATAGGTTCGATTTAGTCAGTGACATGACGCAATTTATATTTAACAAGTTTTGAACATGCTCCACATTTAAATAGGCCGGTTCTACAGGGTGTAAGGGACGCTCTGTTGAAAATAAAATAGATAGCTTCAGACCTTTCTACTGAACTGAATGTGTTTCCCGGAAACGTAAGGGTGAAAGGTTGTGTTTTTAACGTATACCGTCGCGCGGAGAGCAAACAAGGCTTCGCACCCGCTATACACATTGGTTGTTTTTACGTATCTATACATTTTCGTAGCTGGCAGTTACTTGCCGATTATACAACGTAAATTTTGATATTGAATCTTTTACTTCAACTCAAAACGAACAACTAAAGGCGCCTTTTTATTTAGTTAATATTGATTTGGGATACTTGTAATAAAGCGTTTATTACAAGCGCCAGACTTAGTAATAGTTGCCGTTATTTTGATGATTTGAATGTACTTTAAACAGGTTGTTCTGTATTTAGAGCTCCATAAACAACCTGTATTTAGCGTTTTGCCTGATATAAACATTGATGTTGCTGACCTCTAAATACAGGACACCCTATAACATTAAAAAGGCTGCCATTTTTGAATATTTTAACGGTCAATAACGGTTCGTCCGAGCGTTCGCAGAACCGGATATAAATATAGTTTTACAGCCAGGCTAGCCATGGGGCGATATTTGAAATATTTTCAGTACCATAAATATGGATGATCTGTCTATTCTACCGACGACGTCACAGTGCACCGCGTATCGTAAATTTGAAACGACTGCGATGCGGACAAACATAAATTTTGATATTTGTACATATCCTACTACTTCTAACTTCTATTTCGCAAGTACCTGGCGTTTGAATGTAGAACTTCCTAGAAACAGTTAAGTTTTGTTTGGCAACTTCGAACGATACGAGTTTGGAAAAGTAGATGTCGATTTTGTATTTCATATCGCATCCAGTTTTTTAATATACTTTACTAAATATTAACAGGTGTTCGAATTATGCAACATGTTTCGTCGTGCGTAAATTATCAACATCTTTGAAGTAATTTAATGAAGCGCGTAAAGTCCTTAATCCGTGAGGCACCCGCAAGGCGACTTTAAATTACAGGTTGCCTCAATCTAAAATAAAAAAACCCGCGGTTGTTTCAGCGCGTGATAAACAAGTCTATAAAAAAACCGATTAACCGTAAACTATTCCTGTTAATAACAAAGAAGCAAGCTTATGACACTGGTGGAAAAAACATATCTAGCGATTCTTTACGCTTCAAATCTGACAAATTGTTTACCTACAGGAGGTTGCGAAAAAACAGACGTAATATTTACACCAGAAAAATATTACTCAATTAATCAGATAAAAACATGTAGGTGATTGGAAATAATTGGAATGCATGTTGTTAAACAACGTTTATTTTTTCGTTACGAAGACGCCCTTTATGTCATCCTACAGATCCCTTTGAAGCTTATTAGTGACTTCAGTGCGCTGCAGAAAATCGAATAATACGGCCGTCTGAGCCATCTGTTACCTGCAGGCGTGGCTATTTTTTATCGGGTTTTTGAGGATGTTAGCCATAATTGCTTTGTCACCTTTTAACGAACACGCTTGTGCGAAAGGGACAGTGTTACGTATGTGCGTAACAATAGCTTGTGTGCTATGCTCACTAGCGTTGAGATAGGGGTGTACGATGACGCTTGCAAGCGGCGATTCGTTAAATACGCATTCACCGCCCAAGACCCCACGGTGTGTCATAAACTCATAAATCAATGCAAAATATGATCATAGGCATGCATCTGGTTACACGTTCAGTCCCGATTTTTTATACAAAGTGCAGGCGATATCAAGTTCTTGACGCTGAGGCGGTTGAACAACCTTTCTAAGACTTGATGATAAGTTGGACGTTTAGAAGTTACAAAGTGTTTATATTCGTTTTGCAGTAGACTGATAAGTTAATTGGTACTTACACGATGTTTTTAGGGTTCCGTAGTCAAACTAGGAACCCTTATAGTTTCGCCATGTCCGTCCGTCCGTCCGTCCGTCCGTCCCCAGTCTAGCTCAGAGACTCATAGTACTAGAAAGCTGTAATTTGGCATGAATATACATATTAGTCACGCCAACAAAGTGGTATTATAAAATTTTGAAAATATTTTTTTTTAATGCACCTCCCCTACACGTAACGTGGGGATGCCTTTTTTTTTCTTGCCTACCCCATAGTGTGGGGTGTCGTTGGATAGGTCTTTTAAAAATATTGCGGGTTTATGGAAATATTTTTTCGATTAAGGGATCCGTTTATGAAATATTAAGCTTTAAAGCGCTATTTTTTGTTAGAGTCAAGTGTCCCCCCCCCCCTACAGCCAAAACTACAAATACTAAAAATCTGAAAAATATCTTCAACGAAAGCGCATATAACGAATTTTAAAGGAAAACTATCACGGCTAAGTAGACATGATTAGTTCCTGAGATACAGGCGACTAAAGTGTTTATACCTATCAAAATCGCCTATGATAACTTTGATAGAAAAATTTGTTAAAGGGGCGTGCAGGACGCGCGGGGGGAGTCAAACTGTCCAAGCAACAAATCGAGCGACAGCCGCGCTCATAAGCGCGAGCGCCTAGATGCTGTTTGGACGTGCCCCGGAATGCTACCTACAAGTTTGCGATTTGCGATCTGAAAGTTTACAAATTTTCGATTAGATTATTGATTTGAGTTGAGTATCGTTTGGAAAACTTAAAATTCTATTTACTGGACCTTGTTTTTTTTTTCAATTTCTATTAATTACTATATAAAAAATTTAACTTTTATTGTAATTTAAAGTCGGTTTGAAACAGTTCACACTTAAAAGCTTGGCTGTTGTTTGAGATATTATATACGAATTTATAAGAAAAAGAATCATTACTAAGTAGACTTAATTAGTTCCTGAGATACAGGCGACTAACGGGTTTATACCTACTAAAAATCATCTAAGACAGCGCCAAATAACTTTAAATAGAAAATTGGTTCATACATGTTGATTTTTGAGATAGTTTTTTGTGTCTGTCGTTACGGCTTCGGAACCCTATACTGAGCATGGTCCGACATGCTCTTGCCCGGTTTTTAAACATAACATAACACAAATCTAACCTATTTTAACCACCTATGAAGAGTGTAAAAAAAGAAAGTAACTATTTTACATAACTGGATGATCTTCACATTTTTTTTAGTTTCATAGCCGATACGTAATTAATGCAAGCAAATCTCATATTCTATTCGCTAAAATTTAAACTACAAATTGCCTTTACCAGCAAACAATTTATCGTGTTTGCATTTTATTTCATAGAGCACAATGTAACTATAAAATTTTCAGAGCAAACTGCGAGGAGAACAAAAGGCTCAATGTTTATTAGATATTTATTTTAGAGCAAAAATATCCCGTTCAATTTACGGTAATAATCTTTGGGGCTTTGATAAAAGGCCTTATTTTGTAAGGTTCACTGCAGACCTAGTATTGCTGCGTCTCTATCGCGTGTCAAACGTGGATAAAGCATCCGTCACTCTCGTACTTATTTACGTGTCAGAAGGTGACGGATGCATTATCCACACTTTATCACGCGATAAACGCAGCCATATTAGGCCCCCGGAAGAGATAAGTTGTCTTTTGTACAACTTTTATTTATATAATTTTAATACTTATGTAATGTAATTGTTTTAGTACGGTAAAGTGTTTACATGGATACATGAAGGGAGTGGGAACGGGAATAGTGGGAAAAAGTGGAATAGAAAAGAGCCGAAAACTATTTAGAATCAGGCGACAATCTCACACCAATTTACATAGGTCCAAACAGCCTTAGCTGCAAAATGTTTCCACTTCTTCACCTTAGAGCGTTGTCCAAAATTGGATATATCTCTTTGTAGTCGATTGTACCTACTATAGATACCTACTACACAACGATAAAAATAATTGGGAATATTCATTACCTTTTTTAAAGCTTCAGTTGAGAAAAAACCTTTTTTGAATACCTAGCTACATAAATAACCAAGATACTAGACAACAAAGTTTTCTTGCTGTCTCTTTCTAGAAAAACAGAATTTAGCATGGAGTTTATACGGCCGACCGACATGACGCCACAGTGCATATCGGATCTCTCTGTCTATTCTCTGTCTAATTAGCTTTTTAAAATGCTTGTATCATTCGTATTTCTACGTCAATTTTAATTTCACTTTTGGTGATCTTTTTTACGGTATTTCATATTTTGTTCAGAAATGTGAAATGTAGGACCAAATACTTGGGTTCGTCACCCAAATATTTGTACATACAAATCAAACCTGGGACCGGTCGCTTTGTATTCAGTATCTCTACCAACTGGACTAAACGCACCGTCAAAGCAAATGCATCGCGTATTAGTAGCAAAAGGCGACACGTACAGTCGACAACAAAGAGATTTATCTGTCAGCGTATTGCAAAAGGCCGTAGATGGAAAAGGGAAGAAAAAATGCCCTTCATGATTAAAAGCTGTTTTTTTAATATTATAATATTTATAAACGACAATATCAAAATATGCAGTCGAGTTTCGAAAGCTAGGATTTTGTTGGTCTTGTTTTTAATAAAAGATACTCATTTATTCCATAAGACATTCACAATCTGGAGTTAATAAGGGGTTAGCTCTTTGAAGCAAGCCAATACGTATTTTGTTTGAGAACCAAACGGCGTGTCGTTTGGTTTTAGACGAGTCGTTTCATATCCTTCTTTGGAGGGCAATTAAAACAGATGCCGCTCAGTGTATAACATTAAAACTAAAGACTTTCCAGAACTATTCAGCAATGTCAGTCTCTTTAAGACAAAAAATCGAGCATGTCACTTTAACACTAGATACCCAAGCCGATTAGTATTAAATGTAAAACGGATTTGTAAGGTAGGAACCCAACGGCATTAAATGCGATACCAAACAACCTAAAAGAACCGATAGTTAAAGATTTAAAGTATTTTCCAAAAAACTTAGGTATTAAGTAATCAATTAAAGAATTTCTAAATAAGAAATTAATTGGAAGTCTAAGAGAAACCAAAGAAGGAAAAAACCCATTTTAGGTTTGCCACAGTTGACTAAAGTGCTGGGAAATTCCTGAGCACCTTCGGTCCAGATTTCAATTAACCCCTTTTTAAAGGGGTTTGGGTAAAAGTGCTGTAATTTGTAAGTCATACATTTCCAAGGTGAGCGGCCATTAGTAAAAGTGGTAAAATATGATAGAATAATTCAAAATAAACATGTTTTATTACGTAATCTAATACTCTTAAGTGCATCGGAGCCGAGATATTAAATATTTTTACCTAGGCGTACTTTTGGTACCAAAAACTGAACACTTAAATCTTAAATATCTCGGCTCCGATATAATTAAACGCCATAAATTATATATATCTATGTGTATTTCGAGGTCCTCTAATTAACTTTGTAAAAATAATCCGCGGCCGCTGAAAAAAAATAATGTCAATATTCTTCAAACAAATTTACCCAATGACCTTTGAACTAAGAAACTAAATACTGCAGAAGCGAATTAATTATTTCATACTGAAAAAAGCCTTTTTTACAGAAGACTTAGAACTACAGTGTAATAAAATACTAAGATTTAATTTACTACTTTCTCGTCTATTTGGCTGCAAACTCTATTGCCGCGGGAATTTGGTTACCAAGAGTAAAAAAAATCGTAAAGGTAAAAATATTCTATAGAAGTCCTTATTTGTGGCTGTAGAAGCAAAATTCAAAGTTAAGCATGTGGCACTCGATGTATGAATGTGGAAGAAGCGAAAGAAATTTGTCAAGATCGTAGCAAATGGAAAGAAGTGGTCTCCGCCTACCCCTCTGGGAATAAGTAGGTATCTAAGTAAGTGTAAGTAAGTGTATGGTATAAGTATCTATTGTAGAAAAACTAATGTAAGCTTATCATTACAATAAAAAATAAAATTAAATCGTTTAGTTTAGTTTAGTTTAGTTTATTTATTCATCAATGTAATATTACAATATTAGTTGCATTGCATGTTAAAAAATACGAAATTACATTGAGATCGTCAAACATAAATACTAATAATCAAAGGATACAATATTTCAATATTTATTCAATATTTCAATTTCAATGTCCATGCAAGTTCATTGTATAGTCTGTAAGTTATCAAAAACTCATTCATTAACGTAACTGTAATCCTACGTAATCCAAATCAAAGTAATGCGTGGCAGGGTACGGTTGGTATGCGATTGATTTTCAGAAAACGCTCCGATAAGCATTTCTTTCAAAACATTTCCATGATACACCGACGCGTTAACTCCTAAGTGGTTTCCGGTTCCCATTCGTAAACGAGCCCAGCGCGAGTGGGATGGAATTGACGAAACATTCCAACCAACAAAATATGACTAGCAAAATGAAACTCGTAAATCGAAGCGAAATATTCCGCCAGTATTCAGAGCAATGCGCACAACTACAGAGCGAATACTAGAAAGGAAAGGTATAAAAGCTTTACCCTTTCTAAAAACACGTAAATAGGAGAGCGGGCGTTCGCTCCGTTCGGCTCGGATGGTGGTGGCGCACACACGTGCACACCGCCACATACGCGGAATAAACGGCGTGATATGGGAAAAAAGTTAAATATGTATGAGTGCGGGTAAATATAAAAATCGGTATATAAAGTCGTTTATATAATATAGGTGGTAAGCGCGCGGCCGGTTGCTCTCGGCTCAGTCGCGCGCGGGTCCTGCAGGCGCGCGCACCGCGCAGCCTCCGGCGTCCTCCGCTCAGTCACCACGCGGGCTCCAACCAGTTACTTACAAACTACATCCCTACGACATGCTAAACTTTTAAAATAATCCACATGGAGATCTCATAGGGGAAGTGGTGTTGTGCCGTTATTAACGATGTCTAAAACTTTTTATTGACACTTGTGCGGAAGTTTGAAAACTCAGGTAAGTGAGAGAAGTTGCGGAACCGTAATCAACAAAGATTTCGGCTCCAGGTGACGTGGGCTTACAACTTTGCACAGGTTTTGGGCAGATGCTTATTGTCTGTCAAATTATGTTTCCAAGATAATGGAAAAGCTTTAAACTCGAAATAAACTGTGGAAATGAATGTAAGTTTGTATTTTTAGAAAAAATATATTTTAAGTACTTTTGCAACAAATCATATTTATCATGTCTTTAAAAAGTTTCCAACTTATAACTTGGCAGGAAGAGATATTATGAATGGAATGAGAATGCTTGCGTGCAAAAAAGTTACAAGATATTTTCGCTGAAGATGATTTCCTTCCCTTGCTATAAATTGGATGACTATCATTTATTTTCTAATAGTATTAAACTTTTTCACTAATGGTTTGTTATCGATGGACAGGCAATGCCTAATTATTTATTACTTAAACATGCTTTTAACATGAAATATGAATGCTAAAAGGGGTCCGTAGCATAATATCGAAAACCAAATTTCATAAGTACGAAATTCCTAAAAACAAAACTTCGAATATAAAAATGTATAATGTACGAAATTCCTAAAGACGCATGTCCTGTCCTATGTTTAATTAGCCTGTTTTAAAATGTCTAAAGTACAATGCCACTAGTGCGCGAAAAAACTAACGACATTTTACCCACGCCCGGTTGACCTAAGTTTAAAATGTATAAAGTGCGAAATTTCGAACGGCATTTTAATTTTCGAAGGTATGCTACGTTCATTAGGGGTGGAGTTTTTACCATTAAATTGAATTGTCACTAAGATTTTTGTAAGTAGGTACGTAGTTATTTTGAGCACTAGAAATATAAAGTTTCAAGTTTTGTCATTAGGTATTTTGTACAAAGGAATATTGATTTTCGAAAATGACATCATTCGATTAAAAGTGCACTAGGACATGCATCTTTAGGAATTTCATACATTAGACATTTTGATATTCGAAGTTTTGTGTTAGGAATTTCGTACTTATGAAATTTGATTTTCGATATTATGCTACGGACCCGCTAAAAGTAACTACCCAATAGCAAAAAAATATTGGAGAGAATAGAATCACACATTTTTCTAGAGGTCAAGTGTGTATGTAGTATCTTCTACATGAACCTAATTAATACTAACAACTAGTTCAAAGGCGAGATGTAATCTCTGTTTGAGTTCTTCACGTGATACTAGAGGTATTACTCGGAGCACAGTTAGAAAAAAAAAAAAAAACAAAAAAAAAATTTTGTAACGTTTCCGGGAACAAAGATATTCCAATTAGTATATTATGTGGTAAGATGAGATATCGTATATGTGTAACAATTATACCTATTATGGGGTCAAAGTCAAAATTTGATTTCCTAAATAGACGTGTAACTATATTATTGTGTCTGGTTGCAGTGCCCTTGCAGGGTTTATGTTGAAGCTACCTACATACTGTATTTTTAAGACCTTATACACATAAAGCAAAAAATGAATATGAATGACTATGACTATGTTTCTACTTATAATTGGTTTTGATTTGTAATAAGTCAGTCTTAAGTAGGGTAAAGTTTTGAACTTTGCAGTCATCAGATGAAACATTTCTTTGTTCTTTGTCTACTTACTTTAGTTTTGGGATTCTCTTAAGTGAAATAAGTAATATTTATTGTGAAAAAGCGGCAAACTTAAAGACGATTTTCTTGCCCTTGCAAAGATAAATATTTAAACCAGGGAGGCCCAACATATTGATTTTTGAACAGATTACAAAGACAAACTATCTAATTATCAAACTAAACAGTGAACTCGCTGTTCAGAGTACAAGTTCACCTAATTATGTTTAAGGAACTCTCACATTGTTTAGGAACTTTGTCAGTAATACTCCTCACGCCTGAATGAACTAGACTAGTCGCGTCTTCAGATAGCGTGTTTTGGAGAACAATCAGGGTTCATATAGTCTAAGCTATATGGTTTCGAATCGGTTTCTATACCGCTATATTTTGTCTTGATCTGGCTTTACCAATAACGAGGCAGGAAGAAAGTAATAAAACATGTGATTTATCGGCGTGTTTTTTAAGAAATAGCTCAACGCTATCGCATGAACATGGGTAGACAGTAAAATCGTGAATGAATGTGCAAGGAACTAAGATCCGAGTAGCATAAACCCGGGTATGTATGAATGTAAATTCTTATTGCACAAAAACATAACTATTACAACATTGTCATTGTCATTGTTGTCTCGACAAAAGGGTATAAGTCTGCTGAAGATCAAGTCAAAAAGGGGTTAAGTCTAGTATACTCTGTTTATGTCTATACCCTTTTTAGAACGAGTTAAGTCGACGCTTTTTCACTAGGTACTCACCGGCCTTAGACAACGAATGTAGGCAAGAATAGCTATCGACCGCTACCAAAATAAATCAGGCTCTTCTGGCCGAGTCGACTTGCACAAGGCTCCGTCCATCCACTGGAACGATTAATCAGCTGTTATTATTTCCTCAGTAGCTATACACCACAACACATTGAAACAATTTGTTCCCGCGCAAATTTCGCCTGACAGTTAAATTAGTCCGAGCCCGCAAATAAATGAAACTGGGGTAGTCCTCACGAATAATAGGCTCGGCTATTTCATTACACGTTCGTAAATACGGCCGCGGGAATAAGTGTGTCGTTTTAAGTGCCCCGGGGCTTAGGGCATTAAAACATAATTCGGATGTTCAATTCAACTAGATTTTTATATTTTTACCCTTTTTAGGGTTCCGTAGTCAAACTAGGAACCCTTATAGTTTCGCCATGTCCGTCCGTCCGTCCGTCCGTCCGTCCCCAGTCTAGCTCAGAGACTAATAGTACTAGAAAGCTGTAATTTGGCATGAATGTACATATTAGTCACGCCAACAAAGTGGTAAAATAAAGTTTAGAAAAATATATTTTTTTAATGCACCTCCCCTACACGTAACGTGGGGATGTCTTTTTTTTTTCTTGCCTACCCCATAGTGTGGGGTGTCGTTGGATAGGTCTTTCAAAAATATTGCGGGTTTATATAAACAATTTTTTGATTAAGGGATCCGTTTATGAAATATTAAGCTTTAAAGCGCTATTTTTTGTTAGAGTCAAGTGTCCCCCCCCCCCTACAGCCAAAACTACAAGTACTTAAAATCTGAAAAAAATCTTCAACGAAAGCGCATATAACGAATTTTAAAGGAAAACTATCACGGCTAAGTAGACATGCTTAGTTCCTGAGATACAGGCGATTAACGGGTTTATACCTACTAAAAATCATCTAAGACAGCGCCAAATAACTTTAAATAGAAAATTGTTTCATACATGTTGATTTTTGAGATAGTTTTTTGTGTTTGTCGTTACGGCTTCGGAACCCTACACTGAGCATGGTCCGACATGCTCTTGCCCGGTTTTTTTTGCAGTTGTTTCTGTAATGTTTTATAGATAGATATGCAAATAAAACTGTTTAGCTAAACCTACAGTATATTGGTTTATATTAATTAGCTCTTACAAGCGAATCCGTTCTCGTAGAGTTCGTTTAGTTATGTCCCCTCAGAAATAACTCATTATTTTGGGACAAAAGGTTGTAAAGAACTTTGCACCGACTTTTAAGAATATTAGTTGTAGTTTAACAAGCTTTACTAAGTAACTAAAGGTGTTAGATACGAGTATGTTTAATCGAAGTGTTAAAATATTCTTACAAAAGGAACGTTTTTAGATCAGAATCATTCAATTTGATTAGAATCATGTATTTTCCCTTTTTAAAATAAGCAAGTAGTACCTACCGAGTAGACAATTTTAACTAGTTAGCTACTGTTAAAAAATGACTTTTGGGTCGGCTTTTCGTGAATTTTTTACGCACCAAAAGCAAATTTTCAATGTTGCTAAAGAGTTTCCCAAGCGGTTCCGTTTAATATTCAATTTAACGTCTGATATTACCCAGGATGAAATATTCAATATTGAAATTGAAATCCCAAGCGAAATGATTCTAATGATTACCGTTCAAAAAGTTAATGCTTGCTGTACAAACTCCCTAAAAATCGGAAATCTTTTAAAGGGGTAAGTAATTAGGCAAGTCAAATCCAACTTTTGCTGACTCTTTACTTGAGGTTTTTAATATAAAAGGGCAGTTTTTTAATCACAGTTTAATACTTTGAAAAATGATGAATCGAATTATGTAGTGTAAATTTGCATAGACATGTTAAAATACGGAATTAAACGTTCATAGAACAACATATATAATTTAAAGCACGAAAATATTCTAGTACGCGAAGAATTGAGGCACCGTTTTGGAAAGTCGTGAAATAACATTTTGAGCACTACATTAGAGAGAAGTGTCTATTTATTACAAAAGGTCTAGCCGGGCAACAATCAAAAACTTGCCCCTGACTAAGAATAAAACTTGCTCATACTGTTATAAGAAAAATATATCATTTAAAGACACCTTCCAAGAAGCGTTCCATTATGTATTTTTTTTTCATCGAAAAGTATTTCTCGCCGCTTGAGTAAAATTTTTTGGTAGTCACATTTCTAACCTAACCTATCCTAGTGAATTTATGTTTAGGATATCCTGAAAACGTCATGGTATCAGCAGAAAATAGCGTGCAATGAAATTAAATTTGTAAAAGTTAGGCGTTACCCATTTAGCGGCATTTAGCATTATTTTTTAAGCGGCTAGTCCCTGTCGTGTCATAACATTAAAAGTTAAAAATATGAGTTGCGTGTTTAGTAACGGTAGCTAACACTACTAACCAAACATTGTCACTAACCAGTAGTACTTTTTAATTTTTTTTTGTAAGTTAACAACTAGAGGTACGAAATGTGTTACCTACACCGTGTATAATATAACTTGTCTTGCCATAATAAGTACTTGTTTATTTCGAAAGGGTTCGCTTTCAGGCCATATTATTTTCATTATCTCATACAAACTCCAGAAGCTGAATGGGATTTTGAATATGTTTACGTTTAATTAAGGCCGTATGCAATGCTTTGTCCGAAATGAATTTGTGAGTAATCCTATATATTTCGAACCCAATTACCGGGCGCCTACATTGAACAGGAATACTTCAAATTTATTCCTGCACATGCGATAATTGGTTACGTCACTTTGACATAGTCCCAAGCGAACCAGGAATTAAATTCCGTGACTAAACAGTGCAAGGCTTAAAAACTCTTTTAGGTTCAGTTAAACTCGGCTAATATAAGAGCGTACGAGTCGTAAGACTGCTATAGTAGCAGAGAAGAACCCTAAGGTCATTTTAAGAGATATTGCAATTTACTATGAAAAACAGATCTTAAATCTATTCCCACATATTTTTGAGCAAACACAATATATGAAGGGTACATGGAAGGAACACATTGTTAGTCATCTAAGTAACTTTATGAGATAAATATTACGGTTTGATAGTTTGGAGCCATGTAATTGGGATACATAAATGTTTGACAATGTATGAAAATCTAAAAACCATTCCGAGGAATAGGATTCTCAAATAGATCCCTGAAGTTAGATTTAAAAAACCTGTTACAATTTATTAATTATAATAAAAAATTAAATTACCTTCACTTGACGCCTCAAAGCGGTTCGAAATGCGTTCTGTCAACCTCTTTTGTGGTTTTACATGAAATTTTTTGTGTTTCGATGTGGCAATGGGACAACCGGTGAAATTAAATACTAGCATAGAGGTATTCCATCCATCTTAGTCCTGGTTGGCAACGGAATTGAAGACTTGGGATTGTGATTTTAGGAGTTCAAATGTGCTCGTATGCCTTTTCATTGCCATCTTAGATTTATATCTGAAACTGAGAGGTAAGTAATTCTTCTTCATTGCGAGGTCTACAATTTAACTTATTTCAAAAGGGGTTAGAAATGTTCTTTCCTTGTATCCTTCGTACTTTATGCTTAGTTAAGTAAACCATGAATCAATGGAGCTATGTTTTTGATCTGTAATATGTGACTACGTGTCAGCGTTCAAATATTGACATGACATCAAATAACGGGCCTTAAGCCGCGATATCCCGAGGGAATTAAGGGATCTATCATCCGTCGAAAACTACGTAATGTACTTGCGTTGTTGGCAGTAGTTGACAACTAATACGTAACTTTGGAAACACATTATGTATTTACTGGATATTATTTACTTAAGTTCTCTTCTCTGAGGCGGACAAGTTTGTTACAACTTACTGTTTCTTTTTGTACTATTTGTTCCAATCTAATGATGATTTTTTCTTTTACAGATCGAAAATGGTGCACCTTATCTTTTTAGCAGTTTTCGGTATGTATTATTGTTTTATGAATAAAACTTGCACTACTTTTTATTAACTTTACCTAAATAGTGATTGTCCGGACAAGAGATCCTATAAATTACCTACCTTAAAAAGAAAAAATATTTTTCAATATATAGGAGAAACAATACTATTAACCGTGAGTGCTTTGTTTTTCCGGGTTAGTAACTAACTACAGGGCGATAGTTCTTAGAAGATGCTTCGGGTTTGTACTTGTCTCTCATTTGCTCTCATAGGCTCTTATTAAGAACGCGTGAGAGAGAAGTACAAACCCAAAGCACTCAGAAGCTCACAGACTGTAAGTTCCCACATAACGTCAGAGTATATAGAAATGGAAAAAGCTGTTAACAAATCAGGTACTGTTTGTCATGACAGACTTAATATTTATGTAAAGGGGTTTTAAGTTAAAAAAAAAAGGTATACTTAGTTCATATTTATTTAATCGTAAACAGAATGTTAAAGCAACAATCAACCGTGTACATCATTAAATATTCCTCACGCGATGTCCAATAAAGTACGTGATTATGGTGTAATAATGGTAAACAGGTCAGTTTGGTTTTGTTTACATATTTTGCCATCTCTATTGACCACGACTATAGAGACCCGGGATTTTGTACGTAACGTTTATTACGCATCTAACGCTTTTTGCGACACATGTTTTAAATTCCACCAATCCAAGAGGTTAGTGGAGTACTTATGCCAAACCCGAGAATTTTCCGATTTATGAAGCCTTCCAAGAACGGGGAACAAGCAACAAAAGGAAAAAGGCCTTTGACAGACAGGCAAGCCAATAAAGTTTGCTATGAGTGTTCCATTTTCCAGATTGGTACCTGGAGACCCGCGGTTTTGTGCTTACAAATAAATATTTACGCGTATTATTATTATGAAAATCTTATTTACTTAAAGATATTTATTATGGCATATGTGATTTCTCAATTTAGCCTGTTATCAAATTTAGCACCAACAATGCAATTTAACCGGTTATTGACCATTTTTGTATGAAAATTACTGGTTAAAACCGGTCATTTGCATTCCTTAGCACCAATCTCTACTTTTTTCTGTTTGGCCCAATGGTTGACTGGTAATAAATTCCTCAAGGCATTAAGTGCGCCGTTAATACTTACTTTGTCGATTGTACAGCAAAGTATAAATATAAATAAACTGCTATGAGGCGATCGAGGCCTATGTTCTAAAGCAACACAATCGCCAGCTTTTGGTCCCAAGTTCCGTCAAACTGTGGACACTGTGGTGCCCCAGTATTATGGTCGCCTTATTCGCGGTGGATGAAGCATCCGTCACTCTTGCACTTACCCACTGGTCAGAAAGTGACAGAGGTTTTATCCACAGTTATAAACACGACCATAACTTTAAAACGTCGCTAAATATACGTAAGCCTTGTCCCACCGTCCCAATGTTTTGAAACTTAACAATTGAAAAAGGGTTACTTCTGCAAAGTTGACTGTATTTACGAATATAAATGGTTTTCCGCTGATTCTGCCGCGGAACAAGCCCTAATTTTGATTCTGGGAAGATGTGACGGCGCAAGGGTGTCCACGCAAATATGAGTAGCACATAACCAATACAAGTGACCACACAACCAATACACGTAATAAATAATAATAGTCACCATTACCAAAGTTAACTATTATTTGCATGACGATGGTTTGTGTTTTTCAGGGTTTAGGTTTTAACCGTATCCAAACAATCCTCACTCGAGCTCTACAGCACAGCCAGTTGCAGTGGAGGTTTCAATGTCTTTTGTCTAAAGTGTCCTAGTCTAAGTGGGACGCTTCAGCAGGCATCCTTAACGTTACTTAGTCGTCCCGCTTGTTAGCTATTCGTCGAATCTAGACAGATATTCAATAAGCGAGCGCCGGAGGTTGTTTGCAGTTGAAATTACGATTGTGACAGAGACATTGAGCTTCCAACGATCTGAAAAATGCGGTCCCTCTCGTCGCTCATTCCTAAAATACCAGAATTTCAAAATACGAGAATAAATTTTATACCAGATTCCGAAAATACCAGATTCGGAATATTGGGTCAAAATAATAAGCAATAGGTAGGTACTTTAATTTGAATGTTAGTTTTGGGACTATTTGAGTATTTTTAGGTTCTGTTATTTTTCTTTAGGAATATAATAACCGCTTTAATATTTTTAACTTCAGGGTTATTATCAATTAGAGTTTTCTCATAATTGGTCCATTTATGGATTAGAGGGGGGGGGGGGGGGCCGGGGTTATTCGCAGTTTTTCCATTTATGCAGCGTGTAGCCTATGTGGATGTCCCACTGCTAGGCAAAGATGTCTCCAAATTAAAACGATCACAAAAACGACTACGAATAACATTACTTAAATATAAAATGGAGTACACTCGCTGTACTCGTATAGATAAGTATTCATGCAACTGTAACAGGATCTTATGGAAAGCAGTAGAAATATCTCTAGTGAAATTATTTAAGCACATAGTTATTAAAACAAGGTTTTAAGTAATATATTGTTTTGTGGAAATACGGTTATATGTGAATTGATTTCTCTTTCTATATTTAAACCAAGCTCTAGTCATTGGAGTAATCGCTTACCACTTTTTCAACCATATTTAGTAAATTCTCGACATACAAAATGATGAATCGTATTTTGTCACAATTATAGGTTTAACAGCTGAAAGGATATCCTATCCAAGTTACCCTCCCGTAACCATTTTAGGGTTTTTTCCTGTTTCCGAAGCACTTTAATGACTACGAAATTGAATTTTCTGAGCCGGATCTTTTTTCTCCCGATTGACTTTCTTATTAGACAATAACTCGTACTAATTGCGCTATTAGACTGTAATTTGTAACGAAATTTGCATACTATTAGTACCTTACTATCCTTCTTTTTGGAGAAACGGTGTTTTGGAACGAGGGTTCAACATTAAAGAGCGGTCGATCACTTAAAGTTAACTTTTATTTTATTAAATGAGAATATCGGCGTTTAATAGATTTTTACAACTTTTTTGGTCATTAATAACGAAGTACTTCCTTACACTTTGAATATTCGAGTGGTCGGACGTTAATTCGAGTAACATCACATCACACATAGTTACGAACATGACCAAATAACGGAAAAATAGGAAAGAGAGGGTCAGAATGTCTAGCATTATAATCCATTGGGCAGATATAATACTTTGTATAAGTACGGATGAAAAACTTTTTTAAAAAACCCTTAACACCGAGGTTTATCATACCAACACAATTTAGGGATCAAAGGTTAAAATATAACCTCATTGGGTAAAGTCTGATCCAACAATAGGTACCTACATTGTATTATCTGTCAAGCCGCTAAGTCCCCAGGAATGTACAAAGAACCGTTAAAACATACTTAATATAATATGCGGGTTTATATTGTATGCTTTTATTATTTTTAGTCACAATTGTCGCAAGTTAAAACGTGTCTGTTTTCAAAAATTGTTAATATTTTAGATTTTTTATAAATCAAACCTATTCTAATCTTGCCTTATCTACACGTCAGATAATTAGACAAATGTGAAAAAAGGGTTCCAGCGATATTAAAATGTAAAAAGATATTACTTATGACCAAAAAAACCTATGAGAAACAATGGGCTCCTATAATAAGCACCTGAAAAACATTACCCTCCCGCTCAGTCGGCTAAAAACCCTGGTGTGTGATATCGTCCGGAAATTACCCGTATAATGATAGCTCATCTAAACGGCTGAAGAAATTAATTCGCCGTAATTAACAATTTTACGGCGTATGAGGTTGTCAACGGCAGAGGGTCTTGACGGCCGGCAATTATTTCATTGGGGCGTCGTTGCGGTTAAGCCGCGGCCAATTAACCTTTGACCTGTAATGCTCATCTGAATGTTTATGTACCTACTATCTTTTTCTCGATTCGGCTTAGCAGAGTTAGGCAACCGATTTAAAGACTTCTCAGATTGGGTGTACTTTTTTCGCATATGTCAACTCGTTTTTGTTGGCTTATGCTTACATAGTTATACATACTCTAACATATTATGGATGTAAGCGTATGTACTCGACATATTACAACCGGTTTGTGTTGTGTTGTGTTAGAGCGGCGTCACTATTACCTAACGCACTCGCAAGCGAAACAATTGTTTTCATTTTGTATGCAGACAAGACATCGATTTTCAAAATGAAAACAATTGCGATCGCGAGTGCATTAAGCAATAGCCCCTCGGGTTTCATATGAGGCTGTTCACATCTATCGTAGACTAAAAGATGTGAACAGCCTGATATGAAATGTACGGCCACCAGAACACCTGATATTTTGTCGGATCTGACACCCGATGAGTTGAAACCGCTCTAAGTCGGTGTGATGAGATTTCAGTCCATGGCGGTCCGCCCCACCACGGAAATATACGATGCACTGATGCGTCAATTTACTACCACTAAGTAGTATGGCACATCGTCGTAGATTCACCCAATCTAAAAAGATTTAATCTATGGAAACTTCCCAATGTTTATAAACGAGCGTAATTTGCATCCTTATTTCCAAAGAAAGACGTTCACTGACACAGCTCTCTCTCTAAAGAAGAGAACAGCATAAGTTTCATGTGCAGAATAATACAAGTATTTTTAGTTTTTTTAGCAACATAATGATGAACTTTATTGTAGTTGATACATTACTCGTTTAGTTAGATTTACGATTGTGATACAGTGAAACTAAACATTTCTTGTCTTCCTATCTAGGTACCTATTTATCTTCTATCTAGAGGTATACACATAAAACTCTTTCGTGACTTAATGATGAATTGACAGTCTAACAGACTACGCACAGCCTAATCCGCTGAATTTAGAGGCAATACCAATTCAAAATTTGGAGATGAGACGAAATGTTTTTTTCGGAAATAAGCCCCTGACGGGAAGATAGGGAGTAGCGGAAAATTAATGCTACGCGTACCTATCAAGTCGGGCGTCCCGAAATAAAAATATGACGTTCTGTAAAAACATCCCGTAATTAAAGATTTTACTATGAATTCATAAAAAGAGAATATTAAAAGAATCTTTACAAATAAATAGAATTCTGCCTTGGCGTCAAAGGGCTTTGATGAAGAAGGGATCGAGTCATCTTGCTTTCGAGCGCGGCTAATTGTTTGCCGTCCTCTTACACTCGCTTCGGACAGCTCTGGATGTGACAATTTAAGAATTCACACCGGTTTTTTCTGGAAACTGTAAATCTAACTTAGGTATATTGACATGTACTTAGTTAACTTAGGAAATAAAAAAAATGGTATATCTAACGTAGTTCTGCAGTAATAATAACAAATTTTATGTGGGGTATGTAATTCTTTTTGGTTACACGCGCTAAACTTCTCGAGACTAATATAAATACGAAAGTATGTTTGTTTGTTCCTTCTTCACGATTCGAACCCTCGAACGATCGATGTAAAAGGTAAGGACATCGGAATATAAAAGTTTCAGAGGGAATAGCGGCAAACTTCTTCTGCGCGGACTGTGTCAAGGGCGAAAGGTCGCTCGCAATTTAATTTACAAACTATGCTTGCTATTCTGACCCCCGGACCCAGAGGGGCAAGATATCTGGGGATGAAAACTATCTCTTACATTGTGTTGATATATTACAATGTACTGTGTTGCGATACATTGTAAAATATCAAATCTCTTTTTTTATCCCTGGAAAATTTTGGGAGATCTCGTAATATCAAACCCATGCATACAAGTATAAACAGCATTCACGTTACTTAAACTGAAATATATCTTTACTAGTAGCAATACCACATAAGGTTAATTTATGAAGAGTGACATTACAGTAATAACCTTATCTTTTCAACTAGCGGCAAATAAATTTAGTTTTACTCAGGTACTTAGAGCAAATCTTTGTTTATGGGTGACAATTAATTTTATCTTCTAGTCCGCAGTTGGCTCGGTCGGTCGTGATTAGTCGTGCACTTGTGTCCAGGGCAATAAACTATCTATAACACGTAATGACAATGAAAAAGTTTCAGAAGTACGCATTGAATGCAGACGATATTAACATACTCGTATCAATCATTTTCATTTAATCCGAATGCCATGAGGTTGGTGTCATTTAAATGTAAATTATTGATTGATTAGGAGATCAATAAGCTAAGCCTTGATTGACGTTGGCTGCCATAGGTATTTTGTTCATGTGAAATTTTAGTACAAGGCAGATAAGAAGCCAATCCTGACAATTACGGTAAATCGTCAATAACTGGGTAGTGATTCTCTCAACAACGACGGTCGAACGGACCAACGAGTGAATATCCAAGCGGCGAGTTTAAGTAGTCCCGTCAGTGCGAACAAAACATATTTTAGCGCGTGCATTTTCAATTTAGCAGCATGGTTTCTGCCGATGGATCGAACGTTAAGGCTGGTAATTGAAAATGCACGCGCTAAGCCGTGCTTTGTTCGCTCTAACGGGACTACTTAAAGTAGCCGCTGCGATTTCGCTCGTCCGTCCGACCGTCCGTTGTTTTTGAGAGAATAACACCCCTGAACACTTAAGAAAGTGTCATTTACTTACTAGCCATTAAATTTCTTACTGACGCTGTATTCTTGGGTAATAATTCAGGATCTAGGTATTCTAGTTTAATCGCAAAAATGTCAGCAAATCTCTTGCTTTACACATTTTATTGCAAAGCGGCCAGTTACCGGAGGGTGGCCAGTAATAGGCGGTTTACCCTATGACGCTTCTGAATATTGATAGTGTTGACAGCAGTAAAACAATGCTGTTATCATTATTCCTTCACAATTAGTTTAGCAATGAATCACAAGATGACATTTTGCAAATTTAGGCGGACGAAAGACAATCCTATTCATCAAGATCCTAGAGGTATCATCATCAGATTATTGAAGACGTTAAGTACCTCTGGAAACCTGTCAAATTCACTTTGATTCTAGAAAAAAAGTGTTTTTTTGGGATTTCGTGTCCAAATGGCAATATGCAATTACGGAGACGAAAATTATAGTATTCTGAGAGCATGTCACTTCTAGGCGCTGCCTAGGCAGTGGTATGTCCGGTATCTCCAACATAGAAGGTTCGGCTCCGTTTAACGAGGTATGCGTTGCATCTCGTTAAGGTCAGAAGTCAGTATCAAAGGCAGAATACCTTAACTATTCTATTTTGAGAGATCTCTATTTTGCCTTTTATTTATTGAATTAGTTTGATCAATATGTATTCTAAACGTCTATATTATGTCATGTTTGCGTTCTTTTGAAATCTATTCGGAAAATATCTATAATATATTTGTTTTCTTCTACCATACCCAATTTCTATTCCAACCATTACATCTTACTTATATTATATGTGACGTAATGCATAACAGGGCCGTTTTAAAAAAAATGTGCGTAGTTAAGGGCTTTAATCAAAACAAAACGAAATTGATTCCTTTTTGTAACGAAACTTACCCGTATAGTTTGTATGACTAACGTTCGACACATAAAGGATGCAATCGTGATTTTGTTTTCTACAAGCCTTTAATTATGTAAAATGTTTTCGAAAACGAACCAATTTTAGCTTCACCCACGACTTAATCCGCGTAGATTTCGTTTGTCGTTATTCCCTCGGGAACTTCTAAATTTTCCGGGATGAAAGTACCTAGCCTATGAGTTAATCCAGGGTTTAAGCTATTTCCATTTCATCCAAATCTGTCCAGTCTTTGTAGCGTGAAGGAGTAACAAACCAACACACACAAACTTGCGCACTTATAATATTAGTGAGATATAAAAGTATGTAATTATGATAAGATGTTTCTGCCTCTTTCAACCCTAAATCGTAAACGGATTTGAATAAGTTTTGGCACAGAAATAGTTCAAATCCTTAATTAATCACTATTAACGGTATACCAATATAACACCACGATTAATCCTAGGAAAGTTTATAGTTCTCCAGGGCATAACGTTAAAAGACTGCTATGTAAGTGAAGTCGCGGGCGAATCGCTAGTTTACATCTAAATGCTTGAATACAATGCAACAAACATCGTAATTTTCGCAAATTAAAGCTTAAAAAAGACTTTATTTCATATAAGTCTTATAACTCCGCAATTAAATTTGAAAAGTTATTTTGCGCAGTAACGTTTAACAGTTTTCAGGCGATATATCTGAGCAACGGCGCCGTTAATGTCGCAGGACTCGCAGGCCTAGTGCGCCGGGCTCCAGCTTTCATGTACCTACCCTTACCATGAGTTACAAATACCGTACTCGCTACCGAGTCGAATGCTCTGTCCCTCGCACTCTATAAGAATACTTGCGAGGTCTGCGAGGGACAGAGCTTCGACTCGCTAGCGAGTACGTTAATACGTACGTACGTTACTCATGGTAAGGGTACTGTTTTATTTGCTCCCTAGCCCCGTTAACGCATACGCGAAATTACGAAACATATTTCGTGAAAACGTGTTTGTAAGTAATAAAAATGCTTTAATTTAATTTAGCCTTCGCCTTCGCTCAAAATAGCGGTCCCGAGCATTTGTGTCGTTGTAAAATTTGAATTATAAGTATGATGTGTATTCTTGGTCGTAATGATAAGTCAAGTGTGGTTTAAGATAGTTACGTCAATTGAAGGCCTACGTCTCCTTGACCAAATATTTCAAACAAATAAAATACATGTAAGATGCTCTTGAGTAAAATTATTGTTAATATCTGTTCTACGGTTATTTATTACTAATGACAAAAAACACTAAAAAAATAAGTATGGCACTGGGTCAGTGCAGTCCTTCGCCAAAAGGTACTTTCTAAATTGATTTACTAACTAAAGCACATATGCGATTCCCTTCCTTAAAGTACTTAATGAGGTTGTATTTGTATATCGTATGCGCTTCGTAGGATATGCCGCTATTTAGTAAAGCACGGCAGCAGCCTTATTATCGCCTTAAGTCAGGTTCTTGCATTTTATTATTTCTCTCCCCATAAATCGAAAGGAATGATTTATAGCCAGCTACGTATACAGATGACAAATTGGGCCTGCCCGGGCACCGCGTCTTTTTCCGCCTAAACGCTCCGCCATTATTTGTTCATTTGTTTCGTGTTCCGTCGTTCCATCTCGCACGGAGGAAGGAGCTAATGAGTTTCCAAGCACGTATGTTTGTTCGTTACTACATGCTATCACGATAAACTGTTTTTTCGCCAGTTCTTAATTGGCAGCAATTCCGACAGGAAGAAAGTATTAACAGGAGATATTTACTAGTTCCTAAAATTAATTGGTATATCTGTGAGCGTTGGTGTTGTACGGTGTAATAAGGCACCGTTTATCAACAAAGTATTTTAAAAGAGGCTTTTGTTTTTTAGAAACGTTCAACATTTTAGTTCTCGTTGAAAATACTACGTATATCAATCTAACCTACAAAATTACAAAGAAAGCGATTCTTTGTAAATATCAAAGTCATATTATTAATGTTGTCGTACCTTGCCGGTGAATATATTTTCATTACGCCTAAGTAGCTACGTTATGTTGCTTATGTTTAAGTAATAACGAAAAATGACTTGGTACTTTGTCAGTATTAGATGTGGTATTACGTTGACGCAACTTTCTTATTGTGCGCCTCGCAGGTATATAGCTATAAATATACAGTATTGTTCTGTACTTTACTGCTGTGTTAAAAAAACTGCCTAAGTTTGATTTGAACTCGCGTACCGAGGGTTCCGTACAAACTTGTAGGTATGTAAATACTTCGTCCATGTAAACTATGAAAGCACTGAATATTGCTCTAACATAAAGATTGTAACAGGATTGAGGGGACGTAAACGTAACTACATATTTTCTGTTATGAACTTTTCCCTTTGTCATTGCTTTTTTTTACAGATCCTTGAGATTGCAAACGTAAATATTTGATTAATTTTAACTGATAGCTCCACGCGTTCCAGAGAAAAACGCTCTTGCCAGACACGGACACTAAGTAATCCTATAAGGGTTTCTTTTTGATTAACAAAGCAGCTACAACTGTGTTGTAGTACTGTATTTGCAATGAAATTTGTAATTGTTGGTTATTTGGTTTTTTATTTATTTATTTAACCACTCTTAAGCAACTAAAGTTTCACAATTTATAAATATATATTATGTTAATCGAGACAAACTTCTTAAGACTAGTGTGCAGTAACAGCCCAAAAAAACCGTGGCCTGTGACAGGGCGAGTTACATTTTTATGACAGTAATTTCAGAGTTAGTAATACGTTTACATGAGCTTAGTTCTTGTCATTAGTAAATGCGCATAGTTCTAAGCTGCTTAGGCCCACTTGCGTGGACCAGAGTTAGCGTCTTAACCCGAGGTTAGGCGGCAAACCACGTACAAAAGTAGACGCTTAACTCTGGGTTAAGGGCTAACTCTGGTCCGCGCAAGTCCGCCTTAGTGTCTGGAACGAGGAAACATTTACACGTCGGTTGTGAAGGGTATAAATAATAACATTTCAGCGAATTTTAACAAGTATCACGTAAAACTGAAGAAAATATTAATATACAAGGTTGGCTCTGCAAAAATTAGCTGTTTATAAGACTTGTCAAGAGAGTGATTAGAGGTAAACCTATTGAAGTTACTTATTAAAATAAAATAAATAAAATAAATATCAGGGAGAAATATATACTTAAATATATAGAAAACATCCATGACTCAGGAACAAATATTTGCGCTCATCACAGTAATAATCTGCCCTTACCGGGATTTGAACCCAGGACCGCTAGCTTCGTAGGCAGGGTCACTACCAACTAGGCCAGCGCGTCGTATTACTTATTTTCCATAACATCTAAACTCGTGTAAACTAGGCATACATATTTAAACATACATCTAATGTAATAGTAACGTGTACTATTTCTGGTAATATTTTTCGCGTAAGTTAGTATTATAAAACGATGCACTATATCATGCCATGCGCAGTGAACGTAAGTCACTAGCAGCTTTAGAAATTCATTTTTGCTAGCAGTTCCTACAGGGCTAACATATTTACTTGTACATTGTAAATTCTGTAGTTACGGTAATGCTATATTAATATATGAATAATATTTTTCGCGTAAGTTAGTATTATAAAACGATGCACTATATCATGCCGTGCGCAATGAACGTAAGTCACTAGCAGCTTTAGAATTTCATTTTTGCTAGCAGTTCCTACAGGGCTAACTCTACTTGTACATTGTAAATTCTGTAGGTACGGTAATGCTATATTAATATCTGAATAATATTTGGTTGTTTGTTTGTTATTGAGGTTTGCTCGCGGCGCTTCGGTTTGTGTAAGTTTCCTGTAGCACCCGTACATACACCAATAATTATTATACATAAAAACTTTGCGTGAAAATTCTCTAGCTGATGGTGAAAATAGCATGAAATAGTTTTTGAAACAATTGCGAGCATACAGACAGATGCGGCGGGGGACTTTGTTTTGTAATATGTAGTGACTTTTTACCATTAGCTCTCGCGGCTTCAGGCGAGATCCTGCTTAATGAATTGGTGCAAAGCACTTAAACGGTTAAGTTATACTAAAGTAACTGGAAACCTACAGGAACAAACACTTGGTAATGGGCATGGCTAACATGAATGTAACTGGAGGTAAAGTAAACTGCGTGATTACTTAGACAACATTATTTAGTCCTTTGTTACTTAGGTACTTACGTAACCAAAAAATACATTAATTAATGATTTGTAATTAACTCTTTCCTTTTTTGTGCTGATATTTAAATTTTGGTAAATTAAATTTTCTTTTTCTTTTGATAATTTCAACTTGTGTGATTTCTCGCATGTAATGCAAATTCTTCTAGTAAGTGTTTTTCTTTATTCCTTACTTATTAGTCTGCTTCTATCTGTGAAAACCTGTAATTGGCTTTATGTGTCCTAAGTTTATGTTTAGTGTAATTTATCAGCTGTTGGTTTTCCTATATTAAATAAATAAATAAATTTGATATTTCGTGAAGGTATTTTCTGGTTATGGAATAAACTTACACAATGGACCATACGAAAAATAACTCACGACTTCGTAGAAGTGTCCTTTCATTAAAATGTGTTAATGTTCACCAGGGACCACATAAAAATAATATACGCTCTAAAAAAATTAGGATGTCAACCACGTCTCATCACGTTCAAATGTAGAATAAATAAGTCAAACGGTACTATTTTTCGTACGAATATAAAAACGTAACGTAAATGAATTTCACTGCGAATATGCCATAAATAAAGTGTCGCAGAAATGCCGCCAACAACACGTCGCTTTCTGCGGTATCAGACGGAGTGATTTACATAATGACGGTTCCATTTTTGTAATAGTTGTTTGTTTGCGTTTTTAAAACTACACTCTGCCCTTTTCAAGTCGTCACTCTTCATTTCCGAGTTCTTTGGTTGGTTTTATCTAGTCTAGTATTCAAATACACGAAGGCACGTCTCACAGACTTATTATTATTTCCAAAATTTTGTATAGGTTTTTTTATTACTTTATTTATTTACCCACAACATGCTCTTTCTAGGGTTCCAAAGTCAAACCCTTATAATTTTAGTATTTAGTTAACTTTGCATTAAATTGCAATTCCTAACTTTATTCCAGTCATAGTCAAGAATAAGTTTATACTTATAGTCTATGATGATTCTAGAATAAACGTGTAGTGTTTCATTGATAAATTCAAGTCTAATCGAATATCATCTGAATTACATCGGTTCTGAAATACAGTAAGATCTTTCAGCCTCAGTAAAGTACTTACAAGTACCTAAGTTAAGCAAATATAACCACAATACCCAAGATACTTTTTAGACTTAGATTATCTTTAATAAGAAACGAAAGATTACGTTTACTTTTGCTGTCCTTTTTATGTCTTAGCTCTAATACTGCCGTCCTAAGCAAAAACGCCACGAATGAGCTAAACCTCCTGTAGTAATATGAACGTTATTACTAACAACAATAAAATTCAGTCTGATTTGGTGATAGAATTTAAGATACTGCTTATTGGTTTAGGAGGGCAGAATAGTTTTTGGTAAAATTTCTGAAAATTTTCTTTTTTGTCCTTCCCTAACAAGAATGGTTTATTTCAATAATCTACAACTTTAATATAAAGCAGTATCTTGGGCTCCAAGAATATGTTGTACCATACAACAGGTTGTTATTGTTTCAAGCCACTCGAAAGTACGCCATTATCTCGAAACCCCTTTTACGTCGTTCAGTCCAACTGCAGTTTCCACGCCGGTAGAACAATATGACGTATTAATATTTTCTTTACCTAAATGTTGTTGTTGTACATTTCTATGATAAACTGCGGAAATACGAGTAGAATTTAAAGTAAATGTGAATACATGTTATTTCATGTTCCGATGATGATATAATTGATTTTCCATTATTTAAATAAATTAATGTACGAATGTGTGGTGTGCTTATACCAACAATGAATATAAATATATGTAATTTTATAATAATCATACATAATAATAGTTATTTAAAACATAAATACACAAAAAAAAAAAAATATAGAGATTTAGATAATAAGCTTATAAAAACCAAACAGAGACTAGGCAAAACATTAAAATTATATGTGACGTGTCCTTCAAGCCGTAACAAATCATGTCCAATGCAATCACCATTAATCAAAAACCATTATCATCAAAAAAACTTAACCTCTAGCCTATTATAATTGTACAGTCAGCTGCAGAGATAAGTATACCCTCCTGCATACAAGTTTCCTATGTACATCAATTTAATTTATTTCGGTTAAAAGCCGGTTGTGTCGTAACCTCCTTAACGCAGGAACTCAAGAAGTTTTTCTTCTAAAATAACTTAGGCCACGTGTAGTCCCTCCGGACAAGTTCGTCATAACTTATGTAGCTACGAAATTCTGTCAAATAACATGTAGAGGTAGGGTGCACATGAATTCGGTGTTCGGACTCTCTTGGGTCTTTGTGTTATTTTTTCATACCGTAATGCGTGGCTAGAGAGAATAAAGGAAAGATGGCTACTGTGTCCCCGGCGAGTTATGGCCACTTTAGCGGAAACCATACGCTTTTATACAATTGAAATAAACCATGAGGGGTCTTGGGTGTTATTGGCTGTAAGAAATTCAGGTTAATGGAAAACACCTGCTGTCTTAAAATATTGGACGCTTTTTAATAGGAAGATACTTAGTTTCTATCGTAATTGAAGATAAAATAATAGTGAAAGTGATTTTTTATGATTCCGTACCTCAAAACAAAAGAACGAAACCCTTGTATACGATCACTTGCTTATCCGTCTGCCCGTTCGTCAGTCACAACCAATTTTCTCCGAAACTGCGAGTAGTAAAACCGACCGAGTTGAAATTTCCTACACTTTTGTTAGTCAGTGACCCAAAGACCGACGTGTAACGTAAATAGATGATTTTGAGACACGGGGGCCACTTATCAAAAGAGGGGTAAATTTGAAAAAAAAAAACTTTTGCATACCATAATCGTGTGAAATATCAAATGAAAGCGCTTGTTATGAGAATTTGTAATATATATTTTATTTTGGCCTGGGACTCTAACACAAAGTAAATAATAATAATTGTAGTTTTAAAAATTCCCCCCCTTATCTTGCGTCTGAAACGTCAAAATAGATTACAAGATTAAGAAGTGTATGGTATTTAAAGTAACACAGGATATTTCTAAAAACTTACGGAACCCTCTCCACGCGAGTTTAACTCTTACATGCTTGGTTTTTTAAATTGTATTTGAATATGATTTCATTCCTAAGCCTATAAGTAGAGGTATATTTGAACGACCAAAAATGTATGTAACATCGAGGTTCATTTTACGTGTTACACTTTCAAAGCGTAGTAATATGCGTTCCAACTATTACGTAACACGGTTGTATAACAGACTTAGTTCATTTGTTAGGAAAGCTTTGAAACTATTCAACTGGCGAGGCTTTAGCGGGGCGTGTAAGTTTTTATTAGCGAGGGTTTACGCGGTTCTTTTATTAACTGAAAGTAATTTAAGGAGCGCAGAATGAGAACAGCCTTAAGCCTTTTAAGCTGTGAGTAACGCTCTTTAATAGCTTCTAATCCACCTTTGTTTAGGCGTTAGTCCTTTAAACAATGAGGTTTTGATCTGGTTGTTGAATTTTCATGTTTGCTTTTGGTGTTAAAATGTCATTTCGTTTCGAACTTTCGTTTTTAATAAAAAAAAATGTGTTTAATCATAAAACGTCTTAACAATACCTAAAAGTAGTCCTTTTGGTAAGGTGGCATAAACTAGGTATTTCATGATCAAAATATTTTTCGTATTAAACATATAGTACTTACCTATAGTCAACATTAAAAGTACAGATAAACACTTTTAAACCTTGTCACATTACAGCCACGTAAGCAATGTCAAACCAAACTGTCAAATATGTTGGGGTAAAGTACAAAAATGAGCATCTACTTTTAACGTTAACTATACTAATATTATATCACAAATCCTCTCACAATAAAATGAAAATCCTTGTTTGTGGCTACCCAGAACCAAACGATTTGAAGCCACTGCCATTGCACACCACTATCCGCTGTCTGGAAGGGGTGGCAGGCTGGATTGGATTAAGCGCTAAATGTAAAGAGGGGTTATTACACAAAAGATCCCATAGGGTCGAAGTGTATCCGCAATACGATAAGAATCCTGTCACAAGCTGTCATCAAAAAAGCCTTTCAATTTTGCAATTTGAAAACGTAAGAGTTGTTTCTGTGTTTAAACTCTGTTTAATTTAGCCGTCATGTTTACAAAATATCGTCAATGTAATCAGAGAATCGCATTTTATTTAAGCCGGGCTGATGTAAACAGATGACCGCGGGTTGGAGCCCCCGCTTCCTGAAGGGCGGCAACAAAAGATGCTCGTTTCCTCGTCTGAGCGGCCGCGCGGAGCCCTACAATGGAGGCATTGTTTGTGCCCGGTGACAGGAAAAACTCCGACCTCCGTGTTTCTCTGCATTTTTTATTTCTTTCTTTCACTAGACGCTTTTTAGCTTTAGCAGCGGGAAATCATAGTTGCTCCGAGATCTTTATATCTACTCGTTAGTCCGTTCGGTGACCGGTGCGGAACAAAAGAGTGTTTAACTCCGCGGGTCGCCGTCGTGCTTTATTTGCCTCAAAAGCAGTTCCTTTGTTACAGTATTACTATGTACCGGTAAATTTCAATGTTTCATAAAAGTGCGCACGGACACGTTGCTCGGGGCGATGAAATACTGGCTTAGCCGGCGGACGGCTGTATATCCGCCGGAAGTTGCCCGCCCTCCCCCCCCCTCCTTTTCCGACCTTTCGGGGACTACTCTCGCCATTCCTTATTTACCCGTTTTTAAGGTTCCGCAATAAAATGGGCAGAGGTAAGTGGCGGCAAACTTCAACTCGGTCTCTTATCCGGCCAGCCATAATAATCGCCTTTTCCCTGGTATTCAATGGTACTTAGGTCACTTACAAAAGGAGTATCGCTCCTTGTAAAATCAATCTGTATGCTTCGTAGGTAATACATAATTTAAATAAGCATTAGCATATTTGTGGGGATCCCATTGAATTACCGACACACATGTAGGTATCATTTCATCGAATATCATTTCATCGAATTTCATTTCATCGAAAGCAATTTTCTACTGAAACCTTACTGTTTTTAGGTTATCTTAAGCTTGGGCTACGTAGGTTAGGTTGGGTAAGACCTGTGACCGCCAAAAAATTATAACACCAGCACATGCAAATACTTGTCAATAAAATAAAATTCGGCGAAGTAAAAATTCTATGAATTGAGTTTCGGTGATTCAAGGGTAAACCATATTTGTGACATTACAATTCTAATACTTAGGAAATGCATAGATACATGCCAACGAACCGCGGTCCCATGTTCGATCGCAGGCCATGGCATATTTGTGTAATGAGCGGCTTACCCGCAGAACTTTCGTGTCATAGAAAGCTATTTTCTGCCGAACCTGAAATCAACTAGTACAGGTTCGGCAAAAAATACTTCCTATAAGCAGTTAATATCGTTCTTAAAACCCAAATGATCCACCCAAGCCATCTACGCAACGTAACGTAGAATAACTAA
This sequence comes from Acleris laterana, assembly GCA_963966035.1. NCBI lineage: Eukaryota > Metazoa > Arthropoda > Insecta > Lepidoptera > Tortricidae > Acleris > Acleris laterana. Next base: position 7,830,743 of record OZ014456.1, on the reverse strand, counting down.
AATCAGAGCTACTGTTTAACAGATAGTATACGTCGCCCTATTTATATATACTGGAGTGTCAAGTTCAAATTAACCGGTTAATTTCGCTCATCAGAACTTTGTATCGCGATAATAGTCAGCAATTTTGTATGGCGATGATTGTACCGACGAGTAATTTCTCAAATCGTAAAGGTGTTAATGGAAAATTTCCAGTAGCTTCTAAGAATACTCTTAATTTTTGTATGGGTCGAGAACATTATTTATAGGTACTCTCCAATAATGTTTTTGAGACTGATACTGAGAACCTTTCTCAGTATGTTTTTGAGTAGATTTAAATACAGGAACAATCGGCAACTTGCTAATTGCTGGTCCTACCGCTCATATAAATAGTAGGTACGTTGACTTCGGACACGGCAGGTTCTTTTCTATCACTCAAAATGTATTTTCGTGCGTTACGATGAACAACGTGGTCAATTGTCATCCCGTACATTGTTAGAGTACTAGAAAAGAAACACGTTAGTAGCGTTTGCATCTTGGCCATGGCCCCTGAAATTGTAATTTTCGATTAATATCGAACACCGTGCGAAAACATCCTTATCAACAACCTGTATTTGGACTCAAGACTGTATTTTGAACGAATATAAAAGGTAAAATTTCACACATTACACAGTACCCTTTAGACATTTAGCCCGAATCGCACTTGGCAGTTCCTTATCAGTCCGCGCCATTCGCAACACACTCTATCTCGTTGTCCAAATTGAGGATATTGAATACATCCGCGCTTGAGCCCTACACATTGTAAGGTATCCTCCATTTTCTTCATTAGTTTCGGCCAACCGTAGTGAATTTAAGCTTATTTATACTTGAAGTATTGGAGGATTTTAAGCGATTTATGACGCTGCTGTTGGGCATGTGAGATTGTATTTTTGATATGTGTGACCTTTTATTATTTATTTAGGTAGGCGCTTTATAATATCCTGAGGCCGTATTGAGCTGTCAAAACCTACCAAGTTCCAGTCAGTGCGAGCTTTGGACAGGTCATAATACGGGATCTAATAATATTTTATGACAGCGTTTAAACTTACAATTATAAATACCTAATCTTTCTACGCATAGGTTGTGTAGTGGCTGGATGCTATTCTACAGAGAAAAACTTGTAAGTACTAGTTCTATTATTATAAACGTAGTACACACTGAAATAGCAACACTTAAATACCAATCGAATACTCAAGAAAAATCAGTATTTTGGTCTAGCCAGAGTATTTAATACCTGCCTCAACGTCATATAAAAATAAGTAATAAAATAAGAAACAAGAATGCAACATTCCAATAAGCATAAAGCCTCATGACATGAAAATTGTATTATTTCCTGCGTTTGCCGTACCGAATATTATGGTGAGATTGTACAGTGGCCGCAAATAACTGGCACAAAGGCTGCAAAACATAATTTAGAAGCAATAAAGTTGGAATGAGAGCAGAAACAATTTCAATCAGCCGCGCATACAGTATTTATGACAGAAATACCACTTGACTGAATCCTTTGCTGCGGCGGATGCAAAATTCTTTGCTGTTGCTGTTTTAAAACTCTCAAAAGAGAAACATTTTTCATTTTAAAACGTTCCGTTTGTTGACGGACACTTTTAATATTAATACTTGACTCACTGTTGCTAGCAAAAGATTTTTTTATTTCAACGCGAAGGCAAACTAACTGACAAAAAGTTCTGACACTTATAGAAAATGTAAATGGTAATATAAATAAAAAAAACAGTCGATTGTGAGTAAGAAGAGAGAACATTATTTAGAATAAGGCCCCGAAGAAATGCTTAAATTTTTTTGAATTTTATTTTGTATTCAATAAGGCCCGCCTACATTTTGTTACAGTTTTTGTTGATGGTTATTTTGTAAATTTTTGACTTTGAATCGAAAATTACGTCACAAACCATTACATTAAAAGTTTTAGCATATGCAAATCAAGCCCTTTTAAAATAATTGTGTTACAATAAAATTACTTTTATGTTTCAATCACCCATTTAAGACCCATTCTTCAGTATTAATTCATTCATCCATCAAAAATATATAAATGTGGGAAAGTAGGTAAGTTAAAAGGGTTCCTTTTTTAGAATTTTAGTACGACACCCCTAAAAACGACTTCCTATGCCGTTGATAAATTTTTTGATGTTTGTAACACATTAAAATTGAATAATCTTGCATCAGCTGCTTTCGTTTCTACACTACTACTGGCTCCTCTCTATCACCGCGGGCCAACTCTTTCATCCTGTCCCACCGAACTACTTATTGTCGCCTACTGGAACTCTAATATCGGAGCAAATATTGCTTTTTAGGTTGTTTCACGTCGTCGACAGCTCTTTGTGCCCACTTTCAATTAGCGCTCGCAGGTATTGGAAAGGCTTCAAAGCGGCTAACGACAAACAGAACACCCGGAAATTTACGGGCCTGTAAATTCCAGAGAGAAAATTCAGGTTGTCGCACACTTTATTTTAATCTGGTACGAAAATACCTTTTGTCTCGTCCGGTGATTTTAGCTTAATCTTTTACGCAAATTCTTACATTATCTAAATATTTGACTGACCAGTGGCCCGACAAGTTGGATTCTGTAAACGTTATCCTTATCGAAAATGTATAGGATTGACATAAGCTGCCAGAGGGTTGCGTGGAGAGCTTAAATCAATTCTATGCAAATTTTAATTGTCGAAAATCATTAAATTCCTTCGAGACCGGCAACTTATTGGTGACGCCTACGGTTGCAAATGTCCATAGGCGGCGGTCCCCACTTTCCTTCAGGCAGGCCATCTGCCTGTTTGTCCGTAGACGGAAATAATAATAAAAAATCGTGTACGTTTAGCATCTTGTCAAGAGCTCCAGGGATCAATAAGATTAACTAATTAATTTTAATTTAATTACAATTACGAAAACGAGTTGTTTAAAAGTTGTTTATCGTGCCAGCTGGAAACTAGGTGTCGCTTGAAATAACTGATGAGTAAAAAATTGCAAGTCTTATCCCCATAACCCATCATTTTATCGAAATACACTACACCGATTGCATCATTTCATCGAATTTCATTTCATCGAACGCTATTTTTTTTAGAAAACATCATGTTTTCAGGATATCTTAAACAATAATTACCATGGATATAGGACAGGAAAAGGCAGAGCTAATTTACCTAAAGTTTGCAGATACGATCTTTGAAAGGTGTTTCGATTGTATAATAGGTACCCCTTTTTAAAATGTGTATAGTGATCTAAGAATCATTAGGTAATCGTATTATTTTTCCCACTAAATTTATCCAAAGGCATACTTCTAAAAACGTTTCAACTATTATTGGTACATCATTGACTCCCCTAAGCTTTAAACGTGAGGTAATTAAACTTGGGCTCGTAGAAAATGTCCTCCTAATCAAATCCAACATTCATTCAACTTTTTTATGTGTTCACCACGTTATTATCTACTAACACAAAAGGCATCGAGGCAGATTACTCTCCAGTTTCATATTCATAAAGATGATCTCACCAACGAGATATCTCGAAAACGAATGTCAAATGTACTGAATATAGTCGTTATTTTGTTATATCTAGTACGAGATCATATTTATTAAAGTGAAAAATACAGAGCTGCACCAAAAAAGATATTTATATAATTAAGATAATAACGTATGCGGCAGCGTTTTCCCTGTAGCGAATGTGTATAGATTAGACCCCAATACCCAAACCAGTTGCATCCGGGAAAGGTAAAACCAATAATATCAGGCGACAATCTTACATAAATTAGTCTTAGGCTTGTACTATGGGTAGGTAACTAGATAGCACTAGACAACTATAACGACAAATAAATCCTTTCGTACATAAAAAACTTCCAAGACTTAGGAACAAATACTCACGCTCATCACACAAATGTTTCCCTTACCGGAAATCGAAAGACTAATCGTGTCGTAAAACAAAATGTCTAGGAGCACAGGCCCTAGCCAAGATGCATCACGCTAACTAGCGTTTCTATTCGTTTCTTTTTTAAACCAATCGTGTCACTGGTAGATGACGTTATATGAAGAGTCACGTGATCTACCAGTGACACGATTGGTTTAAAAACGAAACGAATAGAAACGCTACTTAGCTTAATGCAGCATTGCTTGGGTCCCAGATTTACGTTAGAGCCATCGTGCGTTCGCCTGTCTTTCAAGTAGATTTCAATTAAGCTAGCCCTATGGATTTTTTTGTATACAAAAACCTTTGTAGGTGACTCCATAACACAATGATTCACGCGCAATCGTACATCCGCCGGAAGTCGCGCCCGCGGGCTCCCTACTCAGCACCCCCCTTACTTTGGCTTACATTCTTTTATTTCTCGCACGTGTCATTGTGCAGGTACTTCAAATGAAACACTTCACATACATACAAGTGTTTCTATAAATACAATTCGCTCCGCTCCGGGCCATTAGCAGCTCGTGTTTGCCTGCTTAGATTTAGGAACAATTCTAGAACATGCCATGTGAATTGTTTCGTCCGGATTGTTTGCCCCACCTATTGGTAAGTTGCTCAACGGAATATAATAACGGGAACCTTAGCTTGATCTAATACCTAAGTGCTCATTATTTATTTTTCCATTGAAGAAACTTTGTTATAATAAATATTGTAATTTTGTATAGAACGTATTTCTTCCTCGCATCCAAAGTGAAAAGTGTATGTTTAACGCGAGACCATGCAAACAACCATAATGCCACTGAAACTATAGCCACCCTCGGTCAGCTCGCGTGGCTAATCATCTGATGTCATGTCACTATTATAGTCCCTAGCGCCACTAGCTTGCCCAACATTTTCATAGGCTGCCTCTGCCAACGTACGGTTATCTATAGCTCTCCTAAAATTATATGATATAGTTGTTTGCCCTCATTAGTAATTCTGGATAAAAATTGTATCCTAATTAAACAAAAGAGAATCTAGGCGGGTTAACTTAAGGTCAAGGTAAATGTTCAGTTTTAATATGTTATAAGTAATATATCAATGTATAAAATTAAGACGACTGTTGTCGTACACTACTACAAACTACATTTTCACAAACATAGTTGAATCTCTACCTAGAAATATCGATTCGTCAGTTCTGTACGTCAGACAGCGAATACGCAATACGAATATACCAAGCCTAGTACTTATCTACTACTCTTCCTTCCAGAGTTAAAAGGCGATATGCGCATATGGGCCCCATACTCTTATACCGCCTTTTTCCCCTGAGCTCACAACAGTACTGCGGGTAGTCGCAGTAGTCGCAGCTCGTGTTCAGGTCCTCATCTCATGCCCACGTCAATAATTGGAGCGGTTGTTCATGTGTTTTTTTCTCCTGCAGGCGTGCTCTCCGCGGGGCCGCATTGTTCCCGCGCCGGCCCGCCCCCCCCGCCACCCCACGTAAAACGGTTCGTATTTTTCATTGTTGCTTTAAAGCCTTATAGGTTTTGCTTTATTTATGCCCTTTATAACTCTCCGTGAAAGATAAATGCCCCGAAGGTGATGTTCTGTTTTTGTCACGGACGTTTTTTTAAGAGCAAAAAATATTAGGTGTTTACTCTGAAGTCTTGTTAATAGACGTCCATTAGGGAAAATAAAATATTTAAATATTTCATGCAGTTTTCGTCTGATTTAATGGGCATAAAAGGGTCAATTTTTGAAGAGTGTGTTCTTTCGACATTTGTATGGCATTTTTTTTATTTTATTTTATTTGGTTCTTAGCGACGTCATCAGGTGGGGTTCTTAACAAGAAAAAATATGGTGTATGAGGCACCACTCTGCTTCTAATAGTTAGCTAGATATTGACGCAAAAAAAATGGTGGCATACAAATGTCGATACTGCCATACAAATGTCGAAAAGTCTTATTTACTTGCATTAATACCTTTTAAAACAAACTTACTGATTATTATATCGAATTTAGGAATAAATAAAAAAGAAAGATTATGTTAATGTTTATTTAAAAAAAGTACAAATGTTAAAAAATAAAAAAATAAATAAAAAAAAACACATCTTATAAAACCCAAACATGTTAGGGTCAATTTTCAAACAAGCGTTTTTTGCGGTCCCAGAGCTATAATACCAAGTATATTTAAAATTGAGTATAGTTAACATATATATTTACATTTTGTGCATTTTAATTTACTTGAAAATATACATTATAGTTTACTAAATATTAATGGATTCCGAAAGAATCGAATTTGAAATCCTAAAAACAGCAAAATTTACCGCTTTTCGCGTGCCCCACTTCCGGTTTTGCTTAAATAAAAATTCGACAAACGTCAGTGTAACCTTCAAAACAAACTCCTCAGCCGCGTATGTTTATCAGTCTGGGATAAACTCGAAAAGTACTTGACCGATTTTGATGCGGTTTTCATTAACCTTTAGCTTGATACTTGGGGGTGGATTAAGTATATCATTTATATGTATAGTCTCTCTCCGTGTGCCGTAATTCACGGGAAACACGGACTGGGTCACTAGTTAATACTTAAATATGAAAACCTTCGCTTATAAGTACTTTATTTTTATACGACAGCTCACAAAAAAATTACAGTTATGAAACTTAACAAAAAAGTTGATATTATTGGACATGGAATTGATATATTTCGATTTTATTTCGATTTTTATTTTAACTGACATTTGTATGCCACATTCGACATTTGTATGGACAAAATAACCGTACAAATGTCGCCATACAAATGTCGACAAAAATGTTTTTCACCGATCTTTCTTACACTACTTACTCGATTCACTTATTTACTAATACGAAATTCTTACTTACCCATATTGCTAACAATTGTTATGAAACACACATTTTTATTTCATTCGTACGTCAATAAATACACGCCCATACAAATGTCGTGATAACCGTACCAAAATACTTCTTTAAAAGACTTACCCTGTTTCCTCCGTCAAAAACACTGGCTCTGCGTCCACTCTCGTTGGCGGTCGAAGCCCAACTAACGTGCTTTGGTATCCTAACGTAAATATGAAGGTAGGTCATTAGACCAAACCAGATTCAGGGGGTTCCCTTGAGTCATTACTAAAACGGTCGCACGCGGGACATCCACGAAAAGACTTTCCAGGTTTTAATTATTAATGTTTTTTTTTATTTTTTTTTATTATTTAATTTGCTAATAAAGGCTCTTTACAACAATATATGTTGTATATTAATACGTTGTCTACGTCCAAAGTTATGAATTTTTATTTAAGCAAAACTGGAAGTGGGACACGCGAAAAGCGGTAAATTTTGCTGTTTTTAGGATTTCAAATTCGATTCTTTCGGAATCCATTAATATTTAGTAAACTGTAATGTATATTTTCAAGTAAATTAAAATGCACAAAATGCAAATATATATGTTAACTATACTCAATTTTAAATATACTTGGTATTATAGCTCTGGGACCGCAAAAAACGCTTGTTTGAAAATTGACCCAAAAGGTGTTGCAAAGCGACAAATTATTGGCTAAAGCGTCAAATTCACGGGAACAAACGTTCAAACACTCGTATATACAGGCTGTGTCAACGCGTTTATCACACTATTATGGCCGCGTTCAATCAGCATAAACGCGAAGTTAGTAAACAGCGCATCATAAGCTGTAACACGGTAATGAAATTTACATTCGCTTTGTTCAAGCTTGTATTGCTGATGGCGGTGCGAAGCGAAGCTAAATAGAAGCTAACGTGTGCACATAGAGATAGCGGAATGGACACGAGTGTCCGGCCCACGCTACTGGCTTATCTTTTATTTTCGCTAATACTCGGCAAATACAGATGGTTTCGACCGGCTCACGGACGTCAGCGGACGAATGATTTTCTCTTACGGTTAGTAAATGGTTTAGCGTGATGCTGCTTTATTCTCAGGTATACCGTAGCTGTTTGGTTATATAAGAGTTTGAGGTAATATGATAAACGTACTCCTAATTACGAGGATGTTGAAACATTTGTTATATTTGGGTCTGACTGCAGTGTTAAAAGTTACGTTTCTTTTAATAATTGGCGAGATGTTCGGTTACTCGTTCTTTTGTAAATTAAATGAGTTCTTTTTTAAATTACTTATGTTGCTAGTCCAGTTTAAAAATAACTTTACTTTAAAATAACTCGCTACTTAACAGAAACAGAGAGCAGAAAGTTATAAAAAGGTTTTTAATGTGTGCTTGTAAATTTTAATAAAACTGTCTGATTAAAAAAGTGTAAATAAGAGTACTTACAACTTACATAACTTTCTAGTATTTATTCTTAAACGGTCGCACTTTTGGAGTTGAGACACTCAGTGGATAGAAGCGTCATTAATGTCATTATGCTACAAATGTATAGGTACGGGCCTGTATTCTACTGGGTAAAATCATATGGCTTTTGACATGTCATCGTAATGTTTAACTCTTATTTACTTGACAGTAATGGCGGCTGAGTTAAAAACAAAGCACACTTGTGAATATTAAGAGGATGTTAAAAGGTTAGGTTTATATCAGTTTGCTCCTTTAGTATATTATACCTATTTTAAAATAGGGCTACAAATACATTTAGTGCTTATTACTATTAATCATGCACCATGCATCAAGCACGCAAACGTCACTAAGACAATTTCGCCTATTTTATTTCTGTATGGTTTTCGCCAACCATTTCTTCTTGCCTTTCCTTTCAATACTTATAAAACGTCTTCAATTTATAGGGAAATATGAATAGAGTAGGTAAAACGACTTTTAAAATAGCCAAAACATTTTGTGAAAAAGATCTCACGTAAATTGATCTTAAATTTCTTATTTCTTTTATGGAATACCAATACCTTTAAGTAGTCAGAAGCACCCTTAGATATTTAATAATGTAGATTGATCGACTTAAAGAACATTAGAGTACTCGTTACAGAGAATGATTCGTTTTCCTACTCTTAAATAAGTACTCTTAAAACATCGGCAGATTGTTTGTAAATTAAATTTAAGAATTAATATTTTCTTAACAAATTTTATGAAATTGCTGGAAAATTACACGTTTCACATTTTGATAGGGAATATTTTAGTAAAAAATAAATCACTATATTCAAGTGGCCAAGTTCTTTGGATACTTAAATATAAAGGCCATAAAATGTGTTTTGACATCTGGGACGCGTAAGTCTGTTTGGAAAGCTCTGCAAACACCAACTAAACCTAAATATGTACAAATACTTGAGACGATGACAAAGATTATCCTCAACTGAGAGATTACTTAAGTACTACCAAGTGTATGACTAAGATTGTGTTGTATGGGTGTATCTGTGGAGGCAAAACAAGTATGTTGCTTTTACCCTACTCAAACAGAAGTATTGAGCATGTGTCAAGTCAGGGTTATGAATGGTTCGAATTTTAAGTACACGAGCGAACCACGCTGAGTGTATTGTTGGACGAGGGAAAAATAAACGAGTGCGTTCTCAGTGCGCAATTAAATTTGTTACTTATACTTAAGTTATAACTGATGTGTAGGGTTCGGTACTTAACTATTAAATAAACGAACTAGAGTAAAGTTCATATTAGGTATTTGACTGTATGTAGTCGTAGTAGTTATTTGAGGCCAGTCATCACTAGTAAAGTACATGTTGATAGATTTTGATGCAGGAAAGTTTAATAGTTCTTCCATATAATTTAGAGGTAGGTTGCTGGAATTTTAGTAATGAAAAATTTTAAAAAATTGTGCTTATTTTTAATATTGATTGGACCTTTTAGAAATACAAGTTTTACTACCTCATTACTTTTTGTAAAACCTGCCTGAATTTGATGATCAGCAAAAAACCTTTAGCCGCGGGACGTACATACTTTTAGGTACCTTCATTTAAAAGGTCCGAAACACAGTGACTGACAACTATAGGATACCGGTCACATGTAAATGTCATACAGCGGTTCAACCCTCGGAAATCCATAACCACCTCACCCTTGTCACACGTTTCGTGTCGTTCACCTCCAAATCTTGGAAATTGAATTTTTATGCGAGTAGGTCGCGCCTGTAGTGCTCCGTCCGAGCTTAATATGACTCGCGTGAAATGGAATCCTACTTTAGGATGTGAAAGGGATTTCTTTACCGTATGTATACTTATTTAGATTAAAGGTGTTTGCTCGGTACAAGATTTTTTGGTAATGGGATTTGGAGATATTAAGTAAGTGGAAATCTACCTCGTGGTATATTTTACAATCTTCGTGCAACATACAGCCCATACCTACAGGCTGTTTATGTAAAATAGTTAAAATAAAGTACTTTGCTGGTCAAAAAGAGCGTACTAGTTAAAGTGTTTTGTAAATTTTCACTAAAACACAGTAGTATCTGATTTTATTCTCATCAATATTTTTTTACATTTTGATATAAAAAGCATTCAAACATTGTATAAACTTTCGTGACACAAACTAGTTGTAGAGGAATAAAGTTAGGACTTATACAGATTTATTATACTTAAATGCTTTTTCTTTCTTTCTTTAAAACTTATATAAATAATTGTATACTTTTTACCCCACCAAACTTTACATGAACTTTAATTTTATTTAAGTAAGGTCAACCGGGGTAAAGGCGTCACTGTTTTTTTACATTTTTTTAAGACCTAAATTACGATATATGTATATACTATATTGAAATACTCATTCGTTCTGTTATTTTTACAACTCTTTGGGAATTTAATTCGTGTGTTAAATTTTTCGCTGCACTATAACTAAAAGATATATAGGCATTTTTTAAAAAAACGAGATTTTAGACGCTTTTTCCCCAGGTTGGGAAAATGCATCTTTTAAAAATAATTGTTAAAAGATTGCAATTAGGCCTTCAAAACTTCATGACACGTTTCTGCAATACAGTTTTCTAGAAGGTTTTATAATTAGAAGGGCCCAAAAACAGCTATTAACAAGCTGAGACAGAAAATAATATAATTGGGGAAAATGCGTCTACAATTTGTAGACGCATTTATCCAAACCTAAATACCAGATGTAAACATTTTTCTTCGATTGAAAAGAGTGAGATAGAAAATTTATGAAAGAGATGTTATTTTCACCTTGTGACCGATTGCGGGTAAAACCAAATAGAGTTTTTCGATTTTATGTATGCAAGTACTTATTCTGATATTAAAAGAGAGCGGACACGACTCAGAATTTTAAACTATAATTCAATAAAGTTAAAATTAAAATTACGTATCAAGGAAAAGGTTGTTCACCACTGACATTGGGGCAAAAGCGTTACACTGACGCAATTACCCCAAAGGTACTGACGCATTTAGCCAAATTTGAAAAATAACCTCCAAACACTTTATATGGAATTAACTTTAAACATTGAGCATTTTAAATACAAATTGGAGTTCGTACGTGTGAGTTAACTAAAACTGGTCATGTTTTAATAAAAAATAATACCGAAACCTAAAGAAAAAACAGGATGTAAATGGATTTTGAACACTTACCTCACGCTCCGCGTTGGTCTGGATTGACACTAAATTTCAAAATGATCAACGACTCGAATACGATCTGTTAAAACGCCCTCTATGGTACGCGTTTTCCTCCAAGTAGTTCAAGTGTCTATCACTACATGGCGGGAGCAGTTGTAACTCACGTTGTTTAAAAAATAATTCGAATAAACGCAATAACCCCATAGTGGCTTTTACCCCGGTTGACCTTACTTAGTTAAATAAACGTACATGAAAGTTCTTGATATTGTATAAAATATTTCTACTTTTACAGAGCTTTTATATATTTTTCGGGCCTATAAGCTGACGTGTTCATGCATACACGTAGGGCGTTATGAGCAAAAAAGGTTTCCACGAGGAAGCCTGCCTAATTAAAAAACACGGACGAAAAAATGTAAACACTAATCCATTCAAATAATTTAGGCGGTAAAAGCTTACCCGACAGAAAGAGCGGCTTCAACAAAAAGGCAGGAAAGCAATTTGTACCAGTTTGCAATGCATCAGACCTGTTTTTTTTCCTTACCTGGTTCTACTTTTGTTATTGAAAAAACTTCCTGTTTAAAAGTTACAGTTTTTGTGCGAAAGACGTTAATAAAATTAGACCAATGCTTTTTTGGCCTTATTTCCTTGAACGTAACTACAAAATTAGATTAAAACCCATTACAATGAGGGTAGACGCGTCAAGATCAATTATTTTTGCGGGTAGTTCCGGGATATCGCGGCATTCGCTTTAACCCTCAAAGTTTAATTAAGGCGCCCACTTCAATAGATTCACACTCGACTGTAACCGCTACTTTCGTTTAAATGGGCGCAATGTAAACATTGGAGGGACCGGTTAGGGTTAGAGTGCGTTCCACACGCATATATTGGATTCGGGGTGCTCTTTAAGCATTAATGGAACGGTTTTCGTCGACAGTCACTATTCTGGTGACTTGATAGGAATTTTTAGATGCTATAAGATGGTAACAGGGCCCAGCCAAACCTATTTGAATAACTATACACCCTGTGTAAAAATGAAATTTTCTTATAACAATCGCTTCTACATTACTTATACTGTCGATGATAATTATATTAACATAGGGTAAAGTCACTAGTAGTCAGCCAGACGAAGTCGGCCTTTACCTATACTTTGTATAAGTGGGAAGAGTATGAAAGATATATTTCCCACTCTTCGCACTCATATAAGGTACTGGTCTCAGGCTGACCGGTGGTGACTTTACCCTACTATTTGTAAAAGTCGCCAAAAAATCAACAGCACATTTTATAGTGGAGCTATAAATATGTCAATGGCACAAAGAGCTTGAGTTGGGTAACGTGTTATGTGCGAATCGAAGTACGGTAAATAGTTGTGTGCAAGCTGGGCTATATGTTAACGTTTATAAATGTTTGTGTTTGCGGTGGCGCGCGGTGTATGATGAATTGGAATAAGTTGGGCATTACTGGCGTCCATCTATCACCGTTCCATCGACAGCGCTAAACGGACTGCTAGCCGCCGGGAATTTAATTGGAATACCCTGCAGCATTTGGTTGGACGTGGTTTTGGAAATCGTTAACTGACCACAGTATGAAACATATATATTTTGCAGAAATTTTATTAGCATATTGTTGTACTGCACAGTGTTACTTGGGAGAAATATTTTTTTTATTGTTTATTTCTGGTGTTTAGGTTAGAAGCCAACCAAACACAACATCTTTATCTTAAAGTTATCTAAATAATAAAAAATAAAATATCATGGGAAAATGTCACACACTCACACAAACTGACAGTCCCAAACCAGCTTTAGGGTGTATACTAATCAAATCAAATCAAAATCAAAATAATTTATTTGTCAGAATACAGTATTATACGAGGGCTGCTACTTAAGTAACCGGAATCCGGGATTCCAACATTTTTAAACGCTATATCTGACCTCCATGGTAAAATTTTCACTTTTTTGAATACTGGCCGCTATATATTTTTTTCTTATCTTACGTAGTCTTTTGTTTTTGGCGGGTTTAAATTTTAATCTCGCTGCAAGTATGGAACTCACTCGTGAAAATATTCGTGCTATGATTTATTACGATTTTCGGCGTGGTTTAACGCAACAACAGTGCATAGATCAACTAACTTCGACTTTTGGTGATGAAGCTCCATCCAAAACTACTGTGTATCGCTGGTTTAGTGAGTTCAATCGTGGACGTAGTATGCTCAGGGACGAAGTTAAGGATGGTCGCCCGAAATCGGTCGTTGTACCACAAAATATTGAAGCTGTGCGAAAACTTATCATGCATGTCCGTCATGTTACGTATCGCGAGATAGAGGCGACTATAGGCATATGTATGACGAGCATTAATAAGATATTACATGAACACTTAGCTGTGAAAAAAATTTGTTCGCGTTGGATCCCGCACAACTTAACTAAGGATCAAAAAGAGGCTCGCGTCGAATGGTGCAAGGAAATGTTGAAAAAATATAACCGTGGTGACTCAAAAGCTGTTTATAATATCTACACAGGTGACGAATCCTGGATCTATGCGTATGATCCCGAAACCAAACAACAATCAACGGTGTGGGTGTTTCAAAATGAGCCGAACCCTACGAAAGTAACTCGTGCAAAAAGCACCTTGAAGCAAATGGTGGCCTGCTTTTTTGGTATTAATGGCCATGTGGCTACAGTGCCCCTGGAGAATCGTAAAACGGTTAGTTCGGAGTGGTACACGACCATTTGTTTGCCGGAAGTATTTGAAGAAATACGGAAAAACAACCAGCGACGGAGAATCATTCTGCACCATGATAACGCCAGCTGTCATACATCACGTGAAACGACTCGATTTTTGGAAGGTCAAAATATAGAATTAACGGGTCATCCACCTTACAGCCCTGATTTGGCACCCAATGATTTCTATTTATTTCCAAATGTAAAGAATAAATTACGTGGTCAACGATTTTCGACCCGTGAAGATGCCGTCGACGCGTTCAGACAGCACGTTTTGGAGATACCTCAGTCAGAGTGGAAAAAGTGCTTTATAAATTGGTTTCAACGTATGCAAAAGTGCATCGATTATCACGGAGAATACTTTGAAAACCAATAAAACCATATTTAGCCATGTACGTTTGTTTATTTTTTCTATTCCGGTTACATAAGTAGCAGCCCTCGTAAGGTGTTATAATTATTTTTGCACTTGTATTCAGCATGCAAGCATGCGTACAAATGTTAGTCGTAGGTATATACAAATTCTATTTCATAATTTACAAATTCTATTTTATAATTTACATTAGGTACTAATTTATAAATACATTTTATTATGGTCAATATCGACATTTAATATATTTCATATTTCCTTAAAATTTACATAATCCTTGACACTGTAGAAACATTTCTCCATCAACCATGTTGTTAACCGACATTTCAATCTATTTCCCGACAAAATTCTTAAATTCTCTGGTAAATTATTAAAAATTTCTATGCTCATATTAAAAATGTTTCTTTTATAGATATCTTTGCGACATGGGGGTTTATACAAAAGAGACATGATATGTGCTCTTGTCTTCCTCGGTATCACTTCACTGCGTTTCTTAAAGTACGCTGGGTGGGAGTTGACAAAAACACATACGTCCCAATGTACAAACATGGCAGTGGTAAAATATTTAGTTTCCTAAATAGTGGGACACAACTGTCGTCCCACCTAGAATTACAAATTTCTCTAACACATTTCTTTTGAATTTTGAATACTCTTTCAATAGCTACCGAGTTTCCCCACAATATTAAGCCATAGCTGAGCACAGAGGAAACATAACCGTGGTATGCCGTTAGAGCAGCTTCTTTGGAGACAGTCTCTCTCAATCTTTTCAGGGCAAACACAAAACGATTTAACTTATTACATACGCTATCAATTTGCGCTTTCCAATTAAGGTGTTTATCTATAAATATGCCAAGAAATTTCATTGCGTCTACTTCGTCCACTTTCTCAACTCTACTCTACTCTACTCTTACTATGGGTACTAGACAATGATAAAACATCCAAGATGCAGGAACACATATTCGCGCTCATCACACAAATATCTGCCATTACCTACCTACCTTTGAACCCAGGACCGTTAGCTTCGTAGGCAGGGTCACTACCAATTAGCCAAACGCGTCGTCAATCTAGAGAAATCCCTTGAATTTGAAACGTTGAGAGCGATCTCTTGGTTTGGCATTGTTGGGTAAAATATTTTTGCATTAAAAAATCATGTTCGCTCCCTGCCCCCATCTCATCGCAGCCTGGGTTCCGGGAAAATGACGAGTCATGAAAGAAATTAAAAAGGCATTCGGCCTCCATTTTTAACTTACAAATATAACATACCTATTCTGTGATGGTATTTTTTTATTACGTTTTCTTTTACTCTGTTCTACTATTGTAAAACTGTATCAGAATTGTAATCTGTGTATTAAAAGTGTTTCCAACAAAAAAGAATATGACACGTTACTTAGATAAGTTCATTAAATATTTTTTTTTTAAATGGCCATTGTACAGAACCCATTAGGTTAGGTTTGTTTTGTTTTATAATCAAAGTTTGTGTCGCATCAGCCGATCTGGGATTACCGTTATTCTTAATTCTGTGATACTAGATATACTTATGTAGGTATGCTTAGTTAGTATGTAATGTCAGTTAGCAAAAAAGAATTTCAGGCCTACGGCCATTTTTTAATATTATATCGTGTTTGTAACTATTTGGTTGTGATGTGAGGACGATACCTACCAATCCAATCCAATTTTCATTTCAGTGGCAATCGGTCACAAGAGGCGAGCGACTATTACTGCCAATGACTTATCTATTTGGCAACAGCCAGAGTGGTAAATGATTGACAATACATACACACATACATTAAATCACGCCTGTTTCCCAGAGCGGTAGGCAGAGACCACTTCTTTCCACTTGCTGCGATCTTAACAAATTTCTTTCGCTTCTTCCACATTCATACATCGAATCATGCACGCACGTCGGTTTCGGGTAAAGATTCGGCTTATGATTGAAAATAAGTAATTAAAATACAGTCCGAAACAGGTAGATGTCGTTTCATTGTGTACCATAAAATGGGGTGAGTAGGGACCTAAAATAAATCATAATGCTACAAATTAGAATAATTATTAAATGGACAATAATGTTACGTCTATTGGAAATAATTTCAGTCGTATAATTAGTAACATATGCTTCATTTCAGGTTGTGTCCCTACTCACCCCGTTTTACGGTAACCTGTGCACAACATATAGACACCACTAACATAGGTACAATGAGATAATAAAAATACTTGAGTGAAACACCACATGTCACGATGCTGTAGTGTTGTCAAATACCTCTATATCGACATATATTACCTATCTTTATGGACACCAGGTTTACACAGACGATTCTACATAAAGCACTACACTAATGGTAATAAATTACTTTCCCGTGTTTCATGTCGATTCGAAGAAGTTCTCTGATATTCGAGTAACGATCTGTTTCTAGGAAATTTATCTATCCACAGCATACGATATCTGTCCACAGCAAACGATAGGTACTAAGTAATTGGTGTAATTACATTGCAATTTCAAAATGTTATTCCTGTGAAGGTTGAAGACTTCCACGTCGCTTCATTGGCCCGATATTTTAAATAGAATGACTTAAAAGTAACGGTTAGTTGTCATGGACAGAACCAGACATAACCTCATAATAAGAGTTATATTTATATATGAATATTTTAAATAAGCAACAATTAATAAAGTTTAAATTAGAAACACCCCACTCTCATAGTCCTTTCACTTGATTAGGTTTTCAGAAAAAAAAACAAAAGAGTAAATACATTTGAAAAATGATCGAGTATTGGCACGAGTAAAACTCTTGTCTAATTTTTAAATTTATGACACAGTGTCTCAACTCTGTTTTGCACTGTGTTTCGTGTCCATTTCATTAAATTAAGTTTACCTACTGTAAAATGTCGTAAGCCAATATTTTTCCAAAATCACTGCAAATACTCGATTTAATAATGATATTCAGTCAAAGCAGAATGCGGACTGAAACCGCGGAACATCCAGTGCGTGATAAATCTCGTTGTCGGCGCCATTAGATATTCCCATCTGCGTCATCCATCAGCGCTGTCGATACGGTTGACGCGCGACTTATGAACAATACAGCCGCTCTTATTATCTGCGATATTACTGCATGATTGCGAATATTACGGGTAACTAGTTCCGTGTATTATGTCATCCCAATCCTATTTATCTGTCGACAATAGTTATGCATAATGCAAATGATACCAATTTTCGAAAAGTCATTGAATTCACTTAAACGACTCACGCAGACAATTGTCAGCTAACGTCAATCCTTTACGTATTGTCAGTCTTAATAAATCGTTAACGTTAGCATTGTGCATCTTATCTAGTCCTCTTTCTGCCAAACTGATAGATAAGTGGATATACTTTTACAAACACTCATAATGCTATTTGAATAGGAAATACCTAAAACGTAATAAGTTTAATAACGTTACCGACATGTTATATTTAATTCTGTTGGCTATCAAAGTGAACGATACGACAGTGCGCAGGCAAATGCCTCCAGCCATAACATGGAGTTCAAACATTGTTGCACATTAGAAACGACTTATACCTATTTTCCATTTACTATTTTTCAGACAAAAAACAAACCTTGACGTAGTATATTATGGACAGTATAAGAGGATAATAAAACCGGGCAAGGTGTTGGACGATGCACAGTGTAGGGTTCCTATGCCATTACCACAAACACAAAACTATCTTAAAAATAACATCGACGAATTAATTTTGTATTTAGATGATGTTCAGTAGGTATAAACACTTAAGTCGCCTGTATATGTAACTAATCAAGGAATAGAAATAGAAATATAAATCTTTATTGTCAGAAGTGAGTGTAGTTACAATATGATGTCATTAAATAAGGCAAGAGCAGCGCGTCACATTCTACCGATTTCCGGTGTACACCAAGTCTTCTTAATCGTGATAGTTTTTCTTGTAAGTTCGTTATTTGTGCTTTCATTTAGGATATCTTTCAGATTTTTATCTTTTGTAGTTTTAGGTTGGAGGGAGGGGAGCTCAATATTTCCTAAACAGCCCCTAAAATCTAAAAATATCCAGATGGTATGTAATGATTGTTTAAGCGCTACCTCCTTCGATGTCATAATGTAAAAAAGAAATTATTAAATACCATTCCTTTACTTGTATGGGGTTTCTTGGTACCTAGAGTCTCTGAGTTAAACCGCGGACATAGCTAAACTATAATTGTTCCTTGTTTAGTACAGAACCCTAAAAAGCCTCAAGGCGGGAAGCATAAACTTTTATTCTTCTTTTCTATCACACAATAGGAACGTCTCGCGGTAAAAATAATATGTCCTCAACTAAAAGGGTAGCGAAGTACGTAGGTGTAACAATGTGTTCTTTATGGGCGGGTTACTCTATCGAGGAGTTAGTGGAGGACGGTAGTGCCGAGGGCGAGGGCGGGATAACCTCGGGATGGATGATCAGGGGTAAGTGCGGAGCGGTTGCGGAAAAGGTTTCACTTCAAGTTCCTACAGTCGGCTTTATAAGTAGCACACTTTAGTACCTGTGGGGTTATTATGACATATCTGTGCAATTCATTTTAAGCTGAGAGAAAAGGACCGCAAAACTACACAACTATGGTCCTGGGCTACAACAATAGTCCAATTTTTCTTTTCATATTATTCTAAAAATATGATAGATTTAGCTATAGCTAGAGTTTAGAGCAGTCAATTTTAGGCCGAACAGTGCATATACCCAGCAATAATAGCAGTAAGGTATCATATTTTAGAATAATGTAATGAGGAATATTGGACTATTGTTGCAGGCTAGAACCATAGTTGAGTAGTTTTACGGGCCCGAGTTATGTTACTACTATAGCTTCATCTTTTACGCTCAACGAAAAATGAACTGCATAACCATGTCATAATAACCCCCCTGGTCTATTGAACATCTTGGGTACCATTAGTACAGCAGTTCAAATATGACGTTATAATGACAAAGCACTCAGGTATGCTGCTATTTCTATTTATAAGGTCGAACGTATCATGTATATAGATAGGTCTTTGACTAGAAATGAAACCTTCTCGTAGTAAATTTTTGTCAAATCATTGTCTCTATTTACATAGTATCTCAATCTAGTAAGTAGCAAACAGATATTTTTTTCTCCATTATATGATACTATAAATTCGTTTCTAAAAAGGCCCTTGTCATCTTTCGTTAAGCTAAGTTTAGAGTAATTTATCCCAATAGGCCGTTGGGCCTTATGAGGAGGAGGTTAAGTATAAGTTATTTCGTGGCAAAAAAAAATTGGCTACATAAAAATATATCCGCTTATCTCTTGTTAATGGCGCCAAATCACTGGTTCATTGTGAGCGGCGACAACGCATTGTGTTACGAGTGTACTTTCCTCTCACGCTTCCGAAAATCCGGTAAAACTTAGCTACTTACGATCGTGAAACCATTTTATGTCCATAACCTTTTACTTTTATACGGGGCTAGATTTAACCATGGCAGAAACATAATAAAGGTTCCTACTGTAACATATTTACAGAACATTTTGGTTACATGATTTTGCCATGTTATCATATTGTTTTCTACTCGGGCACCATTACTGTCAAATAAATAACAGTTATTTTAGTCTGACATGCTTTTAAATAATGCCTCTATTAAGTATAAGAGACGTCATATATTTTTGAGTTCAATGTTGTGTTGGATAGTATATCATTGGTGGTGTGGTGAATGTAGGTACGTAGTGTTTATAATTGTTTGTGTCATTCACCTTATATTCAACGTTTTGAATTTACTTATGAAAAACAAGCTTAAACGGGAAAGAACATTATTTACCCCGAGTGTGATTATATGGACGACTGTTATATTTCTTGCAGATTCCGCCATGTGGAAGCTGATTTGAGATTGTTCTACGAGTGCCGATCGAAAGGGATGGGTGAGTATTTATAACTTTAACAATTATTATTTGTAGGGAGGCTAAAAGAAAACAACGTTTCAATGATAGATACTGCAATACCGCGTAACTAACAATTTCAATAACTTTCAAAATTTTACTTACTGACTAGTATCACCTACGATTTGTAGGTAGTTTCAGTTAGGGCTATTCTATTAACTCTCACTCGTAGCAGACTTTATAAACATTAAGTTACATCACTCCACATCAAACTCAGTGCTGAATTTTTAAATTAAATGCAATTCCATAATAACTGTAAAGCAAATAAAAACGCTTTAGCAGCGCATTAACTCGTTGCAAGTGTTTCAAATAAAAAATAAAGTAGGCAACGCTTGAAAGCGGCTTAAAAGCAATGCAATACGTAAATTAGTAGATGCCATTATCGCGGGCGCGTAACGAACGATGGAGTGGCCCCGCGCTGATTTACGCAACAACATGAAATGAAAGAGCGTTTTCGACCCGTATTCGTTCGGAAACGTATCTCATTACGCGAGTGAGACGAGGAATAAATTGGAACAGACTATTTGTCGAACACTTGCGAGCGCTCCCGATCCACCCGATTCAATTTGCCCCAAATTTAATTGCAATTGAAATGGTTGAGTGATATAAAAGCGGGTTGTGGAGATAATCGTCTGTAGCTGAAAAAATATTTATTGTAGCCATTAAAGGCTGTAAATTAATCTTGTTTTCGGAACCGCGCTGTTGGTTCGTGAAATGTTATTACGCGCTTGCTTTCCCCCTGAGTTGCTTGTTCGAGTTTAATTTGAATGTTGAATGTTCAGTTTATTTACGCAGTATGCTGCAATCAAAGTTTCAATTATTTTTAATATCGCTTTGCATAAATAACCATAACTCACTCAGCTTCACAAAACCACACGGTGGCGTTAACATACGCAATACGCCCAATTCGGATGCAAAACCCGAAAAACTTCAATAGCGATGACAGTCAGAAATCTTGAATCTTAAACGTAACCACATAATAATAGTTAAGAACAGCCTCCTCGGATTACTTATTTCGATTTCATTCCTCACTAGCCAATGTTTCAACACAACAATTAGGGAAATAAATACCTGCATGTTTTAGAATTGCGTAAGAATGAAATTCATACCAGTTCATATTCGAACCTCTTACTGTTTCGTGTTCTTTTGCTAAATGCTGTCCGGTGAACATTTCGCAAATAGAAATAAATAAAATTAGAAACAAATGGCCGCAATTAAAGTCAGTTAATGAGGGTTAAGTCGTTCCTTATTGACGACTAATTCACATTCAAAAGAGGAGAAGGTTCTATGTTTTGCTGTATGTTTTTTTTTCACTCACAAGTTTAAATAAGGGAACGAGTGAATAAAAGTCGTGTAAATGCAGTTGAAATGCGCACTTTGCGTAGTATATGTGGTGTGAAACTGATTGATAGAATAAGGAATGAGAAAGTCAGAGAGAAATGTGAAATAAAAGAAGATGTAGTGACTAAGATTGAAAAGGGCATGCTTCGATGGTTCGGTCATTTGGAAAGGATGGATGAAAGATGATTGACGAAAGAGATATACAGATCGAAAGTGAGTGGACGGGTCGGAAGGGGCCGCCCTAGGCGTACTTTTTCGAGTCAAATCGGAGAAATACTGGAAAAGGGCCGAATCTTAAGTACCAGAAACCGACGTGCGTGCATGACTCGATGTATGAATGTGGAAGAAGCGAAAGAAATTTGTCAAGATCGTAGCAAGTGGAAAGAAGTGGTGTCGGCCTACCCCTCTGGGAAACAGGCGTCATTTAATGTATGTATGTATGTAACGAGTGAATTTTCTCTAAAATGTCTCTGAGTACGACGGAGTCTTCTTTTCATCTTAAAATGCGGTAATCAGTTGAAAAGATGATTTAAGTGATAGATTTACCGCACGATTCGGTCGATAAATGATAGACCATAGCATGTCAATCTCTAGTGACGGTTGGTTTTACAGGCTGGATGTTGTTGTGTATCAATTATTCTAACTTTATAGTTTCATAGCAAAAGCACGTACTAAATTTGATGGTAAACTCAATTCTTAATTAATGAAAAAGAGTTATATATAATAAATATTTTTGAAGTTATTAGTTGACAACTCGCTTGGTTAAAACTACTATTGCGTGGAATGTAAAACTATATTTTGTCACACAACCCGTCCGTTTTCGAATCAAATCTAATCAAGCCTATAACACTGGCAACCCATACATGTATATTGTATCAGGCTATTGAAAGCCGGCTACAGGCCTTTTATGCATTAATAACGTCCCTTACAGCCTAGCGCATTGTTGCCATTTTATGGCTAACTGAATGTCCATCGTTATAAGTAACGTTGCGATAAAATTTTGGGAAGCAGAATCGATTATAGAAAGTTCAGGGTCTCTATTTGACATCGTGTACTTAGGTGGTCGTTCAAAGGTCGATCTTTTAAAATTAGACTATATACACGTCAAATACCATTTCGGAAATATTTAATGTATTTTTCAAGTCTAGTAGGATGTAGCTTTCTCTATCATCTAGACAAAATTTTGAAACGGGCCTCTATTCCACACATTGATTCCAAACTGTATTTGAATTTGTTTTTGAATAGTTTTCATTCTCTTGTCATTAAGTGCTGTATTTACGTAAACGGTATAATGACGATATCAAAGAAAGATGGGTTTAAAACCAGAGTGAACCAAATCTTACATGTTTTTTTTAATGGCATTTAGAAGGCAAACGAGCACACAGGCCACCTGATGGTAAGTGGGATCTGTGGCCCAGAGACCTTCACATTCTTCAAAAACTTTAAAATATAACACTTACCTTGGTAGCCTGGGTTCTCGCGTGCCTTCTCCTAAACCATAAAACAATCCTGGCTATAAAATTGCGATCGCTACTTTTAAGCCGCAAACCGCTTCCGCCACGCTTATGGAACGCTTTTTAGTATGGGAACACGCTGCAACGCGCCGCCTCCGCTCCCAATGCGTTTGCGGCTTTAGTTAGAGCTAGTAACTTTAAGGGCCAGCGCACATATTATAGCGAAGCTCAGCGCAGTGCATTATCGTATTTAGACGTATTGAAATTAGATCGAAACTAATACACACATGCTCAGGAGATGCTAGTGGCGATTATTTGTGATGTTAATCAATTTGAATCTTACAAATCCAATAATGCTTTGGCAGTGAAAAAATATTTGCGCTACGCTTCGCAGTATGTGCGCCGGCCCTAAAACGGTCAAAACGATCTTCATCAAAACTTGCTATCTAGTAATTAATATGAGCTTTAAAAAAGACCGCGTACGCATCGGTTCGGTTTGGAGTTACGATGGTACAGACAGATACATATACACAAGTTAAACTTAATATACGTCTCTGTTCTATTTATATATAAATATTTCTATATGTTTGCGTAGGGGGTGAAAGCTGAGGGTCCACTGGGTCGGAATTATGGCGTACAGAGAGGATGGATCTGTTGCTTTGTATTGATTTCTTTGAATATAGATACATCGATCCTGTACGCGCTATC
This sequence comes from Acleris laterana, assembly GCA_963966035.1. Lineage (NCBI taxonomy): Eukaryota > Metazoa > Arthropoda > Insecta > Lepidoptera > Tortricidae > Acleris > Acleris laterana. The sequence continues at coordinate 7,806,868 of OZ014456.1, read as the reverse complement.
ATAGAAATCGATACAAACCAACAAATCCGTCCGCTCCTTACGCTCCGATTCTACTGTGGAAGCGCAACTCATAAAGAAGACAGGGACATTATAAACTCATACTATAAAAAGGGCTAGTGTACGGTTGGCCAAGAATAGTACATTGTAGCCCAGGTACAGAAAGTAAGCAATAGATGGACGAGTTAGTTCGCGGGCCGAGCCGCAGGTGAGGACCGCGAAGATACGAGTCCATCTATTGCACTTTCTACCGAGGCAATACTATGTGCTTTTCACGCCTAATGTAAGGAAATAAAACAGGTTAGGACATAATACACAGTTTAATTAAAAGTAATATTGATATTAGCATTAGGACAGTTGCTGAATGACAAGGAATTGTATCACTCATTTTTGTTGAATATCGTACAAATTTCCAATCAAAAGTTCAAAAGTTTAGCGTTTGTTTCCAATTAAAAGAACAGAAGTAATTTTCATTCCCGCCTTTTTAACTTTTTTAATTTTTACCTTATTTAAAGATGCAAAGGCGTTTTTCACGTACGCCTTAAAAACTTACATAAAAACACGTTTACAATCGCAAAAATACACTTTCACTGAGCGGATTTGACGTTTTAATTTTTTAATTAAACGTTCTAATGTCATATTTGTCAAACATTTTTTTATTTATTTCCGAACGAGTTACTAATGTCATAAATAACCGACCAATAGCAGAGTAGAAAGTAAACTGGTCTAAAAACACTCCATTTTACTTTGCAACTCAACATTGTTGGACTGTTTTTGTGTTGTACTACTAAGAGCAACTTTCTATTCTGATTTCGATCCTTCTTTGGCCATATTTCCGAGCAGTGGCGTGAAAAGTGGTTTACCAGTTTTGACAAAAAATACTGTGAGCTAATGTCATTATTGCAAAGGAAAATCGAACTGGTTGTACCATGACGTGCAGATTAACTTCAACCGTAGGATGGTAGACCACATTTTTGGCCGACTGTACAGTTAATATCGGTTAATCGTTATACGTAATAACGCCTGTGGTTGGCTCACTTAGAGTGGCTTACGTCCAGCAGAGGACGTCGATTAGCTGATTGATTGAAGCCATGCCACAGCCATGCCACTTGCCACTTGCCAGTAAGGTTGGCATACAACCAAAATGTTTAAGTGAGTTTCGGTATCAAGTTTAAAACTAAAACCCACCTACAAATCAAGTAATCGTTATCACGTCACATCTTATACTGTTTGTGTTTCGAGATCTCGAAATGGCACAGTCGATTAGAAAGAGATGTAGAGTATGTATGTGAGACCACTTTCGGACCTTATTACGATGCAATAAGGAGAAATCCACTTTTTGATAAAAATGTGTTTGCGTGGGACTGCAGTCTTACCTGATAATGTATAAGGGCCTCCTCTAAAACATGCACGATCCGCTCCGTGCACCTGCGGTAGCAATGTACAAGTTGCAGAACATTCTCAGAAGTTAAGTAATCTTCTTATGAAATTACTGAGAATATTATTGGAAACATTTGAGAGCATTCAGAATGTTCTCTTTCCATACAAAATTTAAGAATATTCTTAGAAATTTCCGAGAATTTCTCATAAGAAACTTTCACAATTTATATTATCGCTGCTCGAACTATTTTTAATATAGTCTCGCGGTCGTGCATCTGCGCATGTTTTAGCGGAGGCCCTATAGAGTAAAAAATGTGCGGTTACATAATAGCATGGCATTCAAAAGCTACTCAAAAAAAATATGTTAGCTTAGCATTTTAAGCATGTCAAATTCGCTATGGTTAATTTAACAGTGCGTCACCTAGCGAATGACACGCAGAATACTGAGACGAAGCCAACGTCAAACAAGGGAGTAGATGATCATACAAAAATACTAACTGACAAACGTGGACAGCTAAAATCATAAGCCTCCTTTTTAATTTACTGTAGTCAGATAAAACAAAAACTCTATTTGGAAGATCTTGAAGTTAGCACGAGTGTTGTTTTTTTTAAAGGATGGTCATATCATAAAAGTTTGTTTTTAATAATTTAAACATAATGGCACGTTTACATTATACGGTTCAGCTCATTCGCTCGCCGACTAGTGTAAACAGTTTTCATCATACTAATTAACGAATCTGGATAAACCGAATGCGGCCGATATATTCGGTCACCAACCGAAAAGCGCTTTGATTGCGGAAAGAACGTTAATTTATGGTTTATTGTCATTATTATGTGTTAAAAGTATTAATCCACTGAGTCGCCCCACTATTTCATTTTAATTAGAAGTGTGTCAATTAGAGTGTCGGCGTGTTTGAGTAACGCCGTGGTCGAAAAACCGTCCGGCCTATTTTGCCTAATGTTTTCATTTTGTATGCAGACAAGCCTTCGATTTTCATATTATATTATCTTCTAACTTCTCTACTTCCACCAAACCATTGAAGTATTAACACTTATCATTATCAAGCTATCGCTTTTTATACCCATACCAGACATACGAGTACATTCAGCACAAATCTACACAGCTTCACTGAAAATACAAATAGGATAGGATGTAACGCTTCGACTGTAAAGCAATAATCGAATGGGTAAGATGGACTGGGTCTCTACAATGTGCAGTATAAGTGGGATAGTGACTCTCTAGCTACAAACAGGAAAAACTAGGCTGTTAGCTGACAGCTTCTATGATCATAACACCTGCTGCTACCCGTTTAAGCTTCCTCGCGATAAATTTTCAAAAGCCCCGTAAAATGTTCGTAGAGATCATTCCGTTTTAACTGATTCGTCTAGTTTTAGGATTTCAATCCACAATAGATAATAAAGGAATCTTTTGGGTGAGACTTTGTGCACCTGAATATCACAGCAGTTTTTCTCAGCAACTATAAAAGCTACTTAATTGAAATTTAGGTACTTTCTTATTACTTCAAGTATTTTCTTATTAGTAGTATTTTGTTTTTACTTATAAAATCGGGCAAGAGCATAATCATACTCAATGTAGGGTATTTTTGAAAGACCTATCCAACGACACCCCAAACCAAAGGGTAGACGAAAGAAAAAATACATCCCTACGTTACACGTAGAAGAGGTAAGTGGATAAAAAAAAAGGAATTTTTCAAGATTTTACCACTGTCTCGGCTTCACTCATATGTTTATTCATGCCAAATAACAGCTTTCTAGAACTAAGAGTCTCTGAGCTATATAGCTTTGGACGAATGAGCGGACGGACATGGCGAAACTATAAAGGTTCCTAGTTTGATTGCGGAACCCTAAAAACAGAACTAGGGATTTAATTTTTCTTAAAACATCCGTTTCGCACACGTAAGAACCGTAAAAGACTTTGATTGTGCTATGAAGACTGATTAAACAACTTGGATTACAATCAGCCTTGGAAAAACTTTCCCCATAATGCCGAGACTATCGAAATTGGCAAACTGAAAAACGGGGAAAAGCGCCAGGCGGATAATTATGATTGGTTCCGAGACCCGAATTGAACGGACTAACACCGTGCACATAGCCAAAGTTCGGAGGCGGGTTTATTACATACTAGAACTCGTTTGTAGCTATTCCATTTAGGAACTATGCATTTTCTGGGCTACGTATCACAAGGTCAAATTTCAGTTACCAATCGTTTCGTTTTTCCGAATTTTCAAATACTAGATTTATTTTCTGAAACCTTTAAACTTTCCCACTTTTTGAAAATTAAATGGGTTCAGAAAAATAACTTATGAAATGGAACTTTGTTTTTTTTTTTTTTTATGGCATAGAGAAGGCAAACGAGCACACAGGCCACCTGATGGTAAGTGGAAACTGTGACCCATAGACATTCGCATTCACAAGACTGCAATGGAATCCTAAGACTGCAAATGCGTTGCCAACCCTGAGGACTAAGATGGAATGCCTCTATGCTAGTCATTTCACCGGCTGTCTTATCCCCAAACCGGAACACAGCAATGCGAACACTGCTGTTTGGCGGTAGGTAAATGGATAAGATGGAGCATGGATGGATGGCATGGATGGATGGATGGATGGTGGTAATTGCGATAGGATAGCATTTTTCTTGGAATAAAAATTATTTTTTGTCTTCTTCCGAGGTTTAAGCTATCGTATCTCTATATAGGCCGTGCATCTGCGTTTACGTGCGCGCATTGTTTAAATGGTTGATAATCATAAATCAATTGCAACATTTTGTTCTGAATTATTAATGTGTTGATTTTACACTATATTCAAAGACCTCGGCCCTTTTAGACCAGCGCAATACAATTGTTATATATGTACAACTCTATTTAATTATGACAATTAATTGACTTTATTACATCAAGCGCTCGACTGGCCCTCAAAGGATTAACCTATAACTGTCCCTTCATTGGCTTAACACCGTCATCTAGTTTCTAAGCCTAAGCCGTGTCGAATGTCGCAGGTTCCCCAGCCACCCAGCTGGTTGAAATGTGCAGCACTATGCAGGGGCCCAGTCTGCGGTGGTGCGTCCATAAGTGCCGCGGACACTCAAAACGAATGGTCCAGGACACATCCGGGCTACACGGGTAAGAGCACTGTTGCATGTAAATTTATACAACGTGTCCCCAGCCTATGGACATAGGCGAACACTACACGTTTATTAGGATATTTTTGACCAATATGCAAAGTATTAAAACAATCGGTCTAGTATTTACCGAAAAAACAATAGTTTTAACATTTTAGCCTTTAGAGCACCCTCTATTAACACTGTGTTAATTAAAATGCAATTATGGGACTAATGCAATCTCTTTTGAAGAGTTTGAAGTGTAGTACTGTAATAACAATTTTGAAGTGGAAACTTAGAGCGAGAAAGACGTTCTTGTATCTCACTCTTATGTCACACTCACACAGACATGTCATCTTGTTCGTGTCAATAATGATACAGTGTGCTACTTTTTTCTGTCGTTAATCAGCAATTAAATTTGTTAGAAAATTTTGATTTTTGATTTTACTACTAATTAAAACAAAAATTGTTTCACAGCATTAGTGAGAAGTAGTATTACGTGGGTGTTCATTCTGTGTCCATAGGGTGGGGACACGTTGTATAACAGTTAAGCTTTTTAGTTTATTCCTTTTTTCATACACTTACCTACTTATTTCACTTGTAGTCAGAATAGAATAACGAATATACTCAAGATAAAAAAACAAAGGCATAATGTACTGAGTAAGGCAGATTCTTTACGTTACCTATTAAAGAAGAAAACCATTTAAAGCCATTACAGGAAACTTTTACAGTGTAAGTGAAATTTATAAAGCCATTTTTTGGATTCATACGAGTTTGCCTAAGTTTGTTTCCTAAGTCGAGTTATTTCTCTAAATCTTCTACCTAGTTCACCTGTTTGAAACTTTAAAGTTTTTCTAGAAAGTTACCCGTTATTTACAGTGCAAGCGCTACGCTTACATCCAAGAACGACGTATCAACAAACTCTGGAAACACAAGTAAGTTAATATTTTTACGTAACTTTAGTTGGAAATTGTCACTATGTCATAATTACGCCGCCAGCTAAGTCCCGGAAAAACCGCCTTTAACTTTCTTATCTACAAAGTTTACGCAAAATGGAAATACTGATTTATTGCTCACCTGATTCAAAGATTTTAACGATCCAATTAGTGGGGCAGTTTACGGGAGTTTCAGGAGCTCGAGCCGGCTCCGCGACTCGACAAACAAGGCGCAAGGAGCCTCGCTTTGTCGTCTCGACGGCTGCCTAGTGGTTACACGCGATTTGTTTTCATTTTCTGAATTTGTAAATCCGCTTTACAACTATAAAATACTATAGGTAGAACCCGATCATCAGCATTAACCGTATGACGTGAAGCGTAAAACAACTATAAATTGTACCTCTACTATCGGAAAGTTTTCAATAGAGCCACAACAATGGGACAAATTACCAGGCAATTTCGATCCATTGGCCTCTAAATGCGGGCACATAAAACATCTTGTTTGCGCGGTATCGCACAATAGCCCCGTCGCTGTGGCATTCGTAAAATTCCCGCAATTCGTCCCACTTTGTCTCCATTGCTGGCTGTCTCCGCGGGGACTAATGCGAGAAGGACGCAGGAGCGACACTCCGTATTTCATTGTTTTACGTGTCACAATGTTACTCCCTCACCATGTCTGGCCATTATTTATTCGTCGTGGCCCTACGCAAATAATTGATCAACCGAAAAGGTACTGAGACAACTTTTTCTTGTCACACGGGCTCGAATTTAATAATATTGTCTGCACGATTCGCAATATTTACTGAGCTGGCTTTTATAAGGCTTTCCGAAGACGTGTCTGTTTGAAACTGAAAAGCGTCTTTTTTATCTTCATTTTCCAGCTTCTTGACAGCTCGTATAGCACTTAACATTTCGAAGAAATTCATGTCGCCTTTCATTTGAAACTGTATCTCCGACAGCGGAATTTTTTCCAAACTAATTTTCCCTAATAAGCCACAAAACACACGTTTGTAAAAATGCAACAATAAGCTAAAACAATGCAATAAAGCAATTATGTGCACACAAACATCCACAGGGAACACAAAAAAGGAAACGAGGATTTTTTTCTTTTCATCCCAGTTTTGCCTATTTATGAGTTTCCCTAGTTTTCAAAGGGAGAGAGACATTGCGCGCCGAGCTCGTATTTGAGCAACAAGAGTGTAATTTCCGCAGGGTTTTGTCTTACGGCAACACATTCCGCAAATGGGAAGACGCCGGCATTCAAAGCGGGATCTTGAATTTTTAAAACCGTCCGCAGTGGCCGGTCCGTCCGGAAAAAAACTCATGGCCGTTAATGGATTTTAAAAGGACAAGGTTTCACATTTTGTACCCCTCAATTAGAATTAAGAATGTAAGCCAATCTCGTGGGAGGCCGGGGAATGTTGTTGACATTCTGTCGAATAATGTGACGCTGTTAAATATATGGCGTTTGCATGCATAGTAACAGATAACGAATGTATTTGTTCATCACAAACATTTTTACGTTAGGTAGTAAGTTATCCGATTACGTAGACTTTTAGTAACTAACTATACTTCATTATTTCTAAATAGCATACTAAAAATGATTATTTTGGAATCTATACACTATTTCGCAATATAATAATCGCTTAAGAAGTTTTTATGTTAATCGCTTTCTCCAGAGTGATATTGTCCCCGAGTACATTCAAACAACGTCGTCGTTTGGCCACGATTAACCGTAACTTCTCCCCAAGTGAGACTGAAACTATTTCGTACTGCGAGCGTTTGTCTTCGTGTACGAGTTATTGCGAAACTTTAACTACTCGCTGTTTTACCAGCTTTATTGAGTAAATAATTTGTTAAACCACTCGCAACGAGGTGGTTATTACGTTGTCTGATATAATGATAAACAAAAGTTACAAGGAAAATTTCTTCTAAAGGTGGAAACCCATAACACCATATCATGCCATGACCGTGCTATGAACGTATTATTCCTTAGTATTAAAATGTTAGTCGGTGACAGAACGGTCTAGTGGGCATAGTCTCATACTTTTCAATACAAAGAATATTTTTTCGTCTGACACGTTCATAGCACGGTCATAGCATGATATGGTGTAATGGGTTTCCACCTTAAAGCCATGACACGGTTTTTTTTTATAATTTACTGCATCTTTTAAGACAAGATGAGGCAAGACGTATTTTATACTTATGAATAGTTTACATTTCTTGATTGATTTGATATTTAGTTTAAGAGTTAAAACTCTATTTATATCCAATCAATCAAGAAATGTAAACGATTCTTAAGTATACGTTCTTTCTTTGTGAACTCTATACAAAATGAGAAAAAAAAAGTGGGCTAGGGAATTTGCGTTATTAAATTATAGTTTTATGACGATGTATGGGTATGGCTCCGATTTAACTAGAAATCCGAATAGGTGTACGGCGGAAAATAAATATGGCCGCCATAAAACTGTTACGATGCACAGTTTTGTTTTATCTCGCATTAGAGTAACTTTCTGTTTGATGCTTACTCTAATATGTAATGGTTTTTTCTTTAAGTTCAGCTTTAGCAAGATCTCAACACAAAAAGACGTTCATCATTTGTCATCATACGCTCCTTTCACGGGCATCATCATACATACCTAGGTTGTTGATTAGGTACATTTTAGGAAGTAAGGTACTAATTAACATATTTATCTACGAATGATATACGACGCCAAAATAAACACCAGGTTCATCCCAAGATAATTATCGATAACTGTATGTGTACTTAACTAATGGAAATTCTGTTTAAACAGACAACGTAACATAGGTACATAGTGCAAATATGAGATGTGCAAATTAAATACACGTACTTTAAAAATTAAAATATACTGTACATACATAATGGCAAAGTATTTTTAGGATGTTTTCACAGTAACTCATATCGAATTAACCAAATATTTTCAAAAGGTATATTTACTTTATCCCGTAAGCGCGACCACTATTGGACTTCACAATCAACACCTCCCTACGTATAGCTACAGTCCGTTAACAATGCGTTTAAAACAGAGGCGGTTTTGAGCGTTGTGTATTCAAGACAGGCGGGGGCTGCATCGCGCAACGGATTCTCAAAGCTTTGAGGGGATGAGACATTGCGATTCATTCTCGCATTTAAAAGCAAGACTGTAATTTCGCAGGCCTTTGTCTCGTCCCGCGTGGCACGCCGGCTCGGGAAAATATGCGCATTCAGAAGCATTTTTTATCGTTTTTCAAGTGGCACGCTTTAGTTGCGGTGTGCCGAGGTAATCTGCACTGTCAGCGAACGCAAATACATCTGCTGAATAGCATGGTGGTAAATAAATATGCAGCAACGTTATTTTGAAACAACGCTACGGGGAAATGCACCCGTGAGTGCGTAATTTTCGGTTTTCCAGCCGACTTTATCATATGGCAACGTCAGGTAAAAGCAATTTCCTGTGAGGTGGATTCCCTGTGTGTCTGAAATGAATAGTGGGCCTTTTGGCACTCATGAATCTCGCAACGCCACGGAATGAAGTATGAGGTATTTTCCGTCTTCCATATTTTGTAGAACGCGTTTGTTTTTATTAAATTCATGGAAAGCGTTTCTCTTTTGTTTATGCCACGAATTTTGTATTAGTTCTAATCTGCTTAAGGCGACATTTTATTCTGATAATACTCGTACCGCTCTCATACAATGTGGCTTATGTGGCAGTGTTACGGCGTACATTGTGTTCCTAAATAATCCACAACGCCCGTTACGGGGAGTCATTTTGTCTTGTCAAGCCAAATTGTATTTTCAAGCCCTTTGCTTTTGACATAAACGTGACTAAAGTTAAGTAATATCACAATCCCTGTTGTGTTTGAGGTTAGGATGACAATAACCGATTGTTAGCGCTGTAAACCATGTAAAGCGGAAATATAACGTTTCAATTTTCAACGCTGACTGGGCAAACTGAGTTGGTTTAATTATGTATACCTGCATTTGTTTAAATATTGACCAGTTTATTATAGTTCAGTTCCGTTGTATTTCGTTATAATTAACTCGGGAATGACAGCTGTTTAATTGGCGTGCATCAACATCCCCGATCGGCTTTATTTCTCGCTTCGGTCGGTTTGTGCAATGCAACGTGTGCCGGTTGTAGCGGGAGTAGGTCACTGCACTCTTGGAAAGTTCACAGTATTGATTTTATTGGGCATGCCCGAAAATATAAATGGAATGTGCCTTCGCAACGAAGTAACCATTCGCGCGTGTGCGCCGGAAATTACTCTGTAACTGCCCCGCTAGTTGTATAACTACCTTTACGGTTCCGTTCCCGTTGATAGGAAGAGGATATTTTTGTAATGATATTACCCGGAGTTATTGTATCTTACATATATTTTCTTCACTTACTAAGGAATACTCCAATACATACAATACAATACAAATACTCTTTATTGAACACCAAAAGAAAACATTTTTTTTTTTTTGTAATCCGATAAAGAAAACGTTAAATTTGCTATCCACACAGAGATGTCACTTTTCGCCAAAAAATATGAACAGTAACATTCACGCTTAATGTTACAGTAACCATGTAGATAAAAATAATCCCGGGTCATCTCATATCGAACTCAGCTGGGTGATTTATATTAATATTGTGTTTTTATTACAGCTCGTCCACAACTAATAAAGAAAGGCGCATTTAAACGGATAACGCTACACAAGTGCACTGTTATTCAACTAAAGGAGTAAGTAAAGTTTAAGCGATCACACTAAGTTATAATAAAGCAGTTGTAGCTGCGACTATTATTCATGCTGCACAACAACGTACAGCGGCTACCTTTGAATAAAAATATGAAAGTCATTCTAAGTGTCCAGGTTTAGTTACACTTTTGCTTTAGACCTAAAGCAAAAGTGTACCTAAAACAGTTCGCCATAGACGTTAAAGTTGTGTAGCGTGGTTTTCGCGACATCGTTACGTAATTAGACGCCCGCGCGGCCGACGACCCCGCTCGACTTTGACCCACTTCTTACCCTAATTTTCGCGTCTCACCCTGTAGACAACTTTATCTCGTCTGCCGCCATTACTCCCTGTTTCTTATGCGTTTTGTAAACTTTCTTCGTCAAAACATAATCGAATATTTCATTACAAGACATAAAATATGCAATTTCACTAAATCAAATTACATTTTGCAGACAGAGAGTTTTTAAAATTAGGTAACTCTGTATTGTGTTAGTGAAGAAAAGGTTGAAATCTTCTTGAAATAAGTAAACTTGCCTCGTCTGCTTAAATCCTCCTATCTTTTCAGACATGTAAGGTTGAGCAAAGAAATATTAACTGAACGCAAAGGTCGTATTAACATAAAAGTATTTCAGGGCACGCCCAGTCGGGTGTTCAGACTACGTCAACAAAACACACAGCCACTTTGTTTTAAAAGAGAAATATCGTGAAATGTTAAGGGTTATCAACGTTAATGGAACGGATAGTTCTGAGTCAATGAAACTTGATATCTTTGTTGATAGAGCTTCTGGCTGAGCTCCCGGTTTCGCTACGGTGAGAGTACGAGTGATAAATTGAATGACTAAAGGAATATTATTTCACAGTGTTCGAGTAAAACTTTTTATAAACAGCTTGATTATGTTAATACGATAGAAAGCCGCCAATGAGGATAAACCTTGTCTGATCGTAAGATTTGTGTCAAAGGTATTCAGTCACATCGTCAATGTATTAACTCTGACGTTGATATCAGCTGGGTGTAATTTGTGTGTATGACAAATGTATCGTATACATTTAGTTGTCAGCTAGTGATAACATTTGGCCATGAACTCTATTTTTATCGGTTAACCCATACCTATTGCTTTTGACGTGTTATCGTGTTGTCAGCGTTAATTGACAGAAATGGTGGCCGAGTGAAAATAATACAGTAAAATATCAAAAGCAATATGGTTTTACCTAGTAGAACATAGCCCCATTAAAAGATCACGTTTTGTTAAAAAGTAGTTGAATAAATTAAAAGTAGTTATTTATTTACTTAAATAGTTCATTGCACAAAATTAAAATGGTGTACAAAAGGCGAACTTAATGCTACAAGCATTCCCTACAAGTCAAGGTGAAACAAAAATTTAAAAAGTATTTTGTACTTATGGTTATGAGGTAATCAAAATGCTTCAGCAAATAATATAAAATGTTTTACTATTAAAAATAAACGAATGCCATGTCTTAATTAGCAGCAGAACGTATGATCGTGAAGTTGACCGCCCCAAAACGTTTGCCCGCAAATGGCATGTCTATATCGTTAGTTCATCGTTAGTTCACGTTTGTTCACTATATAAAATCGTAAGGACCCGACTCCAACATATTTTTTTTTAAAAAACAAAATGGAGGGGGCCAGCTTCACGTTAACCACCCCAATCCACTTTTATGGTTTCTGAGGATTGATATCGGTAGATATTCGTTAGTTCACGATCATTAACACAAAAATATCGTTAGGACCCGATTATAAATAGGTTTTTTTTTTATTCAACTGGGGAGGCTAACTTCACGCTTACCACCCCAAGTAAGAAAAACTAAAAATAACTATCTAGAAGCGTTAAGCATCGTTAGTTCATCTAATTTCAGGCATTTAAACCGTTAGGATCTCAATGGTTTCGCCAGAAAAAAATAAAATCGAAAATTGCAAAGTGGCTGTTTGGATATTCGGGAAAAATGATAAGAGAAGTAAAATAATCGGATCCTAACGATTCCACTGCCTGAACTAACGTCTAGAGACGTGGCTTAACCGATTGAGGTGGGTGTCTTGCGGGCAAACGGCCATAATAGATAGAAATCTTGAATTTAATTTTGTATGAAAATCGCAGCGGGGCGGCTAGCTTCACGCATACCGCCTGAGCCAGCCCAGCCGCAAATTACATAAACTAGCTATGAAGGCACGTTAAACGTCGACCATCATCGTTTGTTCAGGCATTTAAACCGTTAGGATCTCAATGGTTTTGCCAGAAAAAAATAAAATCGAAAATTGAAAAGTGGCTGTTTGGATATTCGGGAAAAATTATAAGAGAAGTAAAATAATCGGATCCTAACGATTCCACTGCCTGAACTAACGTCTAGAGACGTGGCTTAACCGATTGAGGTGGGTGTCTTGCGGGCAAACGGCCATAATAGATAGAAATCTTGAATTTAATTTTGTATGAAAATCGCAGCGGGGCGGCTAGCTTCACGCATACCGCCTGAGCCAGCCCAGCCGCAAATTACATAAACTAGCTATGAAGGCACGTTAAACGTCGACCATCATCGTTTGTTCAGGCATTTAAACCGTTAGGATCTCAATGGTTTTGCCAGAAAAAAATAAAATCGAAAATTGCAAAGTGGCTGTTTGGATATTCGGGAAAAATGATAAGAGAAGTAAAATAATCGGATCCTAACGATTCCACTGCCTGAACTAACGTCTAGAGACGTGGCTTAACCGATTGAGGTGGGTGTCTTGCCGGCAAACGGCCATAATAGATAGAAATCTTGAATTTAATTTTGTATGAAAATCGCAGCGGGGCGGCTAGCTTCACGCATACCGCCTGAGCCAGCCCAGCCGCAAATTACATAAACTAGCTATGAAGGCACGTTAAACGTCGACCATCATCGTTTGTTCAGGCATTTAAACCGTTAGGATCTCAATGGTTTTGCCAGAAAAAAATAAAATCGAAAATTGCAAAGTGGCTGTTTGGATATTCGGGAAAAATGATAAAAGAAGTAAAATAATCGGATCCTAACGATTCCACTGCCTGAACTAACGTCTAGAGACGTGGCTTAACCGATTGAGGTGGGTGTCTTGCGGGCAAACGGCCATAATAGATAGAAATCTTGAATTTAATTTTGTATGAAAATCGCAGCGGGGCGGCTAGCTTCACGCATACCGCCTGAGCCAGCCCAGCCGCAAATTACATAAACTAGCTATGAAGGCACGTTAAACGTCGACCATTATCGTTTGTTCAGGCATTTAAACCGTTAGGATCTCAATAGTTTTCTCAGAAAAAAATAAAATTGAATATTGCAAAGTGGCTGTTTGGGTGTTGACGACAGACTTTGTACGGAGTTAAATAATCGGATCCTAACGATTCCACTGCCTGAACTAACGTCTAGAGATGTGGCTGAACCGATTGAGGTGGGTGTCTTGCGGGCAAACGACCATAATCGATAGAAATCTTGAATTTAATTTTGTATGAAAATCGCAGCGGGGCGGCTAGCTTCACGCATACCGCCTGAGCCAGCCCAGCCGCAAATTACATAAACTAGCTATGAAGGCACGTTAAACGTCGACCATCATCGTTTGTTCAGGCATTTAAACCGTTAGGATCTCAATGGTTTTGCCAGAAAAAAATAAAATCGAAAATTGCAAAGTGGCTGTTTGGATATTCGGGAAAAATGATAAAAGAAGTAAAATAATCGGATCCTAACGATTCCACTGCCTGAACTAACGTCTAGAGACGTGGCTTAACCGATTGAGGTGGGTGTCTTGCGGGCAAACGGCCATAATAGATAGAAATCTTGAATTTAATTTTGTATGAAAATCGCAGCGGGGCGGCTAGCTTCACGCATACCGCCTGAGCCAGCCCAGCCGCAAATTACATAAACTAGCTATGAAGGCACGTTAAACGTCGACCATTATCGTTTGTTCAGGCATTTAAGTAAACCGTTAGGATCTCAATAGTTTTCTCAGAAAAAAATCAAATTGAATATTGCAAAGTGGCTGTTTGGGTGTTGACGACAGACTTTGTACGGAGTTAAATAATCGGATCCTAACGATTCCACTGCCTGAACTAACGTCTAGAGACGTGGCTGAACCGATTGAGGTGGGTGTCTTGCGGGCAAACGACCATAATCGATAGAAATCTTGAATTTAATTTTGTATGAAAATCGCAGCGGGGCGGCTAGCTTCATGCATACCGCCTGAGCCAGCCCAGCCGCAAATTACATAAACTAGCTATGAAGGCACATTAAACTTCGACCATCATCGTTTGTTCAGGCATTTAATTCGTTAGGATCTCAATGGTTTTGCCAGAAAAAAATAAAATCGAAAATTGCAAAGTGGCTGTTTGGATATTCGGGAAATATGATAAAAGAAGTAAATTAATCGGATCCTAACGATTCCACTGCCTGAACTAACGTCTAGAGACGTGGCTTAACCGATTGAGGTGGGTGTCTTGCGGGCAAACGACCATAATCGATAGAAATCTTGAATTTAATTTTGTATGAAAATCGCAGCGGGGCGGCTAGCTTCACGCATACCGCCTGAGCCAGCCCAGAAGCAAATTACATAAACTAGCTTTGAAACCACGTTGAACGTCGACCATCATCGTTTGTTCAGGCATTTAAACCGTTAGGATCTCAATGGTTTTGCCAGAAAAAAATAAAATCGAAAATTGCAAAGTGGCTGTTTGGATATTCGGGAAAAATGATAAGAGAAGTAAAATAATCGGATCCTAACGATTCCACAGCCTGAACTAACGTCTAGAGACGTGGCTTAACCGATTGAGGTGGGTGTCTTGCGGGCAAACGGCCATAATAGATAGAAATCTTGAATTTAATTTTGTATGAAAATCGCAGCGGGGCGGCTAGCTTCACGCATACCGCCTGAGCCAGCCCAGCCGCAAATTACATAAACTAGCTATGAAGGCACGTTAAACGTCGACCATCATCGTTTGTTCAGGCATTTAAACCGTTAGGATCTCAATGGTTTTGCCAGAAAAAAATAAAATCGAAAATTGCAAAGTGGCTGTTTGGATATTCGGGAAAAATTATAAAAGAAGTAAAATAATCGGATCCTAACGATTCCACTGCCTGAACTAACGTCTAGAGACGTGGCTTAACCGATTGAGGTGGGTGTCTTGCGGGCAAACGGCCATAATAGATAGAAATCTTGAATTTAATTTTGTATGAAAATCGCAGCGGGGCGGCTAGCTTCACGCATACCGCCTGAGCCAGCCCAGCCGCAAATTACATAAACTAGCTATGAAGGCACGTTAAACGTCGACCATTATCGTTTGTTCAGGCATTTAAACCGTTAGGATCTCAATGGTTTTGCCAGAAAAAAATAAAATCGAAAATTGCAAAGTGGCTGTTTGGATATTCGGGAAAAATGATAAAAGAAGTAAAATAATCGGATCCTAACGATTCCACTGCCTGAACTAACGTCTAGAGACGTGGCTTAACCGATTGAGGTGGGTGTCTTGCGGGCAAACGGCCATAATAGATAGAAATCTTGAATTTAATTTTGTATGAAAATCGCAGCGGGGCGGCTAGCTTCACGCATACCGCCTGAGCCAGCCCAGCCGCAAATTACATAAACTAGCTATGAAGGCACGTTAAACGTCGACCATCATCGTTTGTTCAGGCATTTAAACCGTTAGGATCTCAATAGTTTTCTCAGAAAAAAATAAAATCGAAAATTGCAAAGTGGCTGTTTGGATATTCGGTAAAAATGATAAAAGAAGTAAATTAATCGGATCCTAACGATTCCACTGCCTGAACTAACGTCTAGAGACGTGGCTGAATCGATTGAGGTGGGTGTCTTGCGGGCAAACGGCCATAATAGATAGAAATCTTGAATTTAATTTTGTATGAAAATCGCAGCGGGGCGGCTAGCTTCACGCATACCGCCTGAGCCAGCCCAGCCGCAAATTACATAAACTAGCTATGAAGGCACGTTAAACGTCGACCATCATCGTTTGTTCAGGCATTTAAACCGTTAGGATCTCAATGGTTTTGCCAGAAAAAAATAAAATCGAAAATTGCAAAGTGGCTGTTGGGATATTCGGGAAAAATGATAAAAGAAGTAAAATAATCGGATCCTAACGATTCCACTGCCTGAACTAACGTCTAGAGACGTGGCTGAACCGATTGCGGTGGGTGTCTTGCGGGCAAACGGCCATAATAGATAGAAATCTTGAATTTAATTTTGTATGAAAATCGCAGCGGGGCGGCTAGCTTCACGCATACCGCCTGAGCCAGCCCAGAAGCAAATTACATAAACTAGCTTTGAAACCACGTTAAACGTCGACCATCATCGTTTGTTCAGGCATTTAAACCGTTAGGATCTCAATGGTTTTGCCAGAAAAAAATAAAATCGAAAATTGCAAAGTGGCTGTTTGGATATTCGGGAAAAATGATAAGAGAAGTAAAATAATCGGATCCTAACGATTCCACTGCCTGAACTAACGTCTAGAGACGTGGCTTAACCGATTGAGGTGGGTGTCTTGCGGGCAAACGGCCATAATAGATAGAAATCTTGAATTTAATTTTGTATGAAAATCGCAGCGGGGCGGCTAGCTTCACGCATACCGCCTGAGCCAGCCCAGAAGCAAATTACATAAACTAGCTTTGAAACCACGTTAAACGTCGACCATCGTCGTTTGTTCAGGCATTTATACCGTTAGGAACCCAATGGTTTTGCCAGAAAAAAATAAAATTGAATATTGCAAAGTGGCTGTTTGGGTGTTGACGACAGACTTTGTACGGAGTTAAATAATCGGATCCTAACGATTCCACTGCCTGAACTAACGTCTAGAGACGTGGCTGAACCGATTGAGGTGGGTGTCTTGCGGGCAAACGGCCATAATAGATAGAAATCTTGAATTTAATTTTGTATGAAAATCGCAGCGGGGCGGCTAGCTTCACGCATACCGCCTGAGCCAGCCCAGCCGCAAATTACATAAACTAGCTATGAAGGCACGTTAAACGTCGACCATCATCGTTTGTTCAGGCATTTAAACCGTTAGGATCTCAATAGTTTTCTCAGAAAAAAATAAAATCGAAAATTGCAAAGTGGCTGTTTGGATATTCGGTAAAAATGATAAAAGAAGTAAATTAATCGGATCCTAACGATTCCACTGCCTGAACTAACGTCTAGAGACGTGGCTGAATCGATTGAGGTGGGTGTCTTGCGGGCAAACGGCCATAATAGATAGAAATCTTGAATTTAATTTTGTATGAAAATCGCAGCGGGGCGGCTAGCTTCACGCATACCGCCTGAGCCAGCCCAGCCGCAAATTACATAAACTAGCTATGAAGGCACGTTAAACGTCGACCATCATCGTTTGTTCAGGCATTTAAACCGTTAGGATCTCAATGGTTTTGCCAGAAAAAAATAAAATCGAAAATTGCAAAGTGGCTGTTGGGATATTCGGGAAAAATGATAAAAGAAGTAAAATAATCGGATCCTAACGATTCCACTGCCTGAACTAACGTCTAGAGACGTGGCTGAACCGATTGAGGTGGGTGTCTTGCGGGCAAACGGCCATAATAGATAGAAATCTTGAATTTAATTTTGTATGAAAATCGCAGCGGGGCGGCTAGCTTCACGCATACCGCCTGAGCCAGCCCAGAAGCAAATTACATAAACTAGCTTTGAAACCACGTTAAACGTCGACCATCATCGTTTGTTCAGGCATTTAAACCGTTAGGATCTCAATGGTTTTGCCAGAAAAAAATAAAATCGAAAATTGCAAAGTGGCTGTTGGGATATTCGGGAAAAATGATAAAAGAAGTAAAATAATCGGATCCTAACGATTCCACTGCCTGAACTAACGTCTAGAGACGTGGCTGAACCGATTGAGGTGGGTGTCTTGCGGGCAAACGGCCATAATAGATAGAAATCTTGAATTTAATTTTGTATGAAAATCGCAGCGGGGCGGCTAGCTTCACGCATACCGCCTGAGCCAGCCCAGAAGCAAATTACATAAACTAGCTTTGAAACCACGTTAAACGTCGACCATCGTCGTTTGTTCAGGCATTTATACCGTTAGGATCTCAATGGTTTTGCCAGAAAAAAATAAAATTGAATATTGCAAAGTGGCTGTTTGGGTGTTGACGACAGACTTTGTACGGAGTTAAATAATCGGATCCTAACGATTCCACTGCCTGAACTAACGTCTAGAGACGTGGCTGAACCGATTGAGGTGGGTGTCTTGCGGGCAAACGACCATAATCGATAGAAATCTTGAATTTAATTTTGTATGAAAATCGCAGCGGGGCGGCTAGCTTCACGCATACCGCCTGAGCCAGCCCAGAAGCAAATTACATAAACTAGCTTTGAAACCACGTTAAACGTCGACCATCATCGTTTGTTCAGGCATTTAAACCGTTAGGATCTCAATGGTTTTGCCAGAAAAAAATAAAATCGAAAATTGCAAAGTGGCTGTTTGGATATTCGGGAAAAATGATAAGAGAAGTAAAATAATCGGATCCTAACGATTCCACTGCCTGAACTAACGTCTAGAGACGTGGCTTAACCGATTGAGGTGGGTGTCTTGCGGGCAAACGGCCATAATAGATAGAAATCTTGAATTTAATTTTGTATGAAAATCGCAGCGGGGCGGCTAGCTTCACGCATACCGCCTGAGCCAGCCCAGAAGCAAATTACATAAACTAGCTTTGAAACCACGTTAAACGTCGACCATCGTCGTTTGTTCAGGCATTTATACCGTTAGGATCTCAATGGTTTTGCCAGAAAAAAATAAAATTGAATATTGCAAAGTGGCTGTTTGGGTGTTGACGACAGACTTTGTACGGAGTTAAATAATCGGATCCTAACGATTCCACTGCCTGAACTAACGTCTAGAGACGTGGCTGAACCGATTGAGGTGGGTGTCTTGCGGGCAAACGACCATAATCGATAGAAATCTTGAATTTAATTTTGTATGAAAATCGCAGCGGGGCGGCTAGCTTCACGCATACCGCCTGAGCCAGCCCAGCCGCAAATTACATAAACTAGCTATGAAGGCACGTTAAACGTCGACCATCATCGTTTGTTCAGGCATTTAAACCGTTAGGATCTCAATGGTTTTGCCAGAAAAAAATAAAATCGAAAATTGCAAAGTGGCTGTTTGGATATTCGGGAAAAATGATAAGAGAAGTAAAATAATCGGATCCTAACGATTCCACTGCCTGAACTAACGTCTAGAGACGTGGCTTAACCGATTGAGGTGGGTGTCTTGCGGGCAAACGGCCATAATAGATAGAAATCTTGAATTTAATTTTGTATGAAAATCGCAGCGGGGCGGCTAGCTTCACGCATACCGCCTGAGCCAGCCCAGAAGCAAATTACATAAACTAGCTTTGAAACCACGTTAAACGTCGACCATCGTCGTTTGTTCAGGCATTTATACCGTTAGGATCTCAATGGTTTTGCCAGAAAAAAATAAAATTGAATATTGCAAAGTGGCTGTTTGGGTGTTGACGACAGACTTTGTACGGAGTTAAATAATCGGATCCTAACGATTCCACTGCCTGAACTAACGTCTAGAGACGTGGCTGAACCGATTGAGGTGGGTGTCTTGCGGGCAAACGGCCATAATAGATAGAAATCTTGAATTTAATTTTGTATGAAAATCGCAGCGGGGCGGCTAGCTTCACGCATACCGCCTGAGCCAGCCCAGAAGCAAATTACATAAACTAGCTTTGAAACCACGTTAAACGTCGACCATCATCGTTTGTTCAGGCATTTAAACCGTTAGGATCTCAATGGTTTTGCCAGAAAAAAATAAAATCGAAAATTGCAAAGTGGCTGTTTGGATATTCGGGAAAAATGATAAGAGAAGTAAAATAATCGGATCCTAACGATTCCACTGCCTGAACTAACGTCTAGAGACGTGGCTTAACCGATTGAGGTGGGTGTCTTGCGGGCAAACGGCCATAATAGATAGAAATCTTGAATTTAATTTTGTATGAAAATCGCAGCGGGGCGGCTAGCTTCACGCATACCGCCTGAGCCAGCCCAGAAGCAAATTACATAAACTAGCTTTGAAACCACGTTAAACGTCGACCATCGTCGTTTGTTCAGGCATTTATACCGTTAGGATCTCAATGGTTTTGCCAGAAAAAAATAAAATTGAATATTGCAAAGTGGCTGTTTGGGTGTTGACGACAGACTTTGTACGGAGTTAAATAATCGGATCCTAACGATTCCACTGCCTGAACTAACGTCTAGAGACGTGGCTGAACCGATTGAGGTGGGTGTCTTGCGGGCAAACGACCATAATCGATAGAAATCTTGAATTTAATTTTGTATGAAAATCGCAGCGGGGCGGCTAGCTTCACGCATACCGCCTGAGCCAGCCCAGCCGCAAATTACATAAACTAGCTATGAAGGCACGTTAAACGTCGACCATCATCGTTTGTTCAGGCATTTAAACCGTTAGGATCTCAATGGTTTTGCCAGAAAAAAATAAAATCGAAAATTGCAAAGTGGCTGTTTGGATATTCGGGAAAAATGATAAAATAAGTAAAATAATCGGATCCTAACGATTCCACTGCCTGAACTAACGTCTAGAGACGTGGCTTAACCGATTGAGGTGGGTGTCTTGCGGGCAAACGGCCATAATAGATAGAAATCTTGAATTTAATTTTGTATGAAAATCGCAGCGGGGCGGCTAGCTTCACGCATACCGCCTGAGCCAGCCCAGCCGCAAATTACATAAACTAGCTATGAAGGCACGTTAAACGTCGACCATTATCGTTTGTTCAGGCATTTAAACCGTTAGGATCTCAATAGTTTTCTCAGAAAAAAATAAAATTGAATATTGCAAAGTGGCTGTTTGGGTGTTGACGACAGACTTTGTACGGAGTTAAATAATCGGATCCTAACGATTCCACTGCCTGAACTAACGTCTAGAGACGTGGCTGAACCGATTGCGGTGGGTGTCTTGCGGGCAAACGGCCATAATAGATAGAAATCTTGAATTTAATTTTGTATGAAAATCGCAGCGGGGCGGCTAGCTTCACGCATACCGCCTGAGCCAGCCCAGAAGCAAATTACATAAACTAGCTTTGAAACCACGTTAAACGTCGACCATCATCGTTTGTTCAGGCATTTAAACCGTTAGGATCTCAATGGTTTTGCCAGAAAAAAATAAAATCGAAAATTGCAAAGTGGCTGTTTGGATATTCGGGAAAAATGATAAGAGAAGTAAAATAATCGGATCCTAACGATTCCACTGCCTGAACTAACGTCTAGAGACGTGGCTTAACCGATTGAGGTGGGTGTCTTGCGGGCAAACGGCCATAATAGATAGAAATCTTGAATTTAATTTTGTATGAAAATCGCAGCGGGGCGGCTAGCTTCACGCATACCGCCTGAGCCAGCCCAGAAGCAAATTACATAAACTAGCTTTGAAACCACGTTAAACGTCGACCATCGTCGTTTGTTCAGGCATTTATACCGTTAGGAACCCAATGGTTTTGCCAGAAAAAAATAAAATTGAATATTGCAAAGTGGCTGTTTGGGTGTTGACGACAGACTTTGTACGGAGTTAAATAATCGGATCCTAACGATTCCACTGCCTGAACTAACGTCTAGAGACGTGGCTGAACCGATTGAGGTGGGTGTCTTGCGGGCAAACGGCCATAATAGATAGAAATCTTGAATTTAATTTTGTATGAAAATCGCAGCGGGGCGGCTAGCTTCACGCATACCGCCTGAGCCAGCCCAGCCGCAAATTACATAAACTAGCTATGAAGGCACGTTAAACGTCGACCATCATCGTTTGTTCAGGCATTTAAACCGTTAGGATCTCAATAGTTTTCTCAGAAAAAAATAAAATCGAAAATTGCAAAGTGGCTGTTTGGATATTCGGTAAAAATGATAAAAGAAGTAAATTAATCGGATCCTAACGATTCCACTGCCTGAACTAACGTCTAGAGACGTGGCTGAATCGATTGAGGTGGGTGTCTTGCGGGCAAACGGCCATAATAGATAGAAATCTTGAATTTAATTTTGTATGAAAATCGCAGCGGGGCGGCTAGCTTCACGCATACCGCCTGAGCCAGCCCAGCCGCAAATTACATAAACTAGCTATGAAGGCACGTTAAACGTCGACCATCATCGTTTGTTCAGGCATTTAAACCGTTAGGATCTCAATGGTTTTGCCAGAAAAAAATAAAATCGAAAATTGCAAAGTGGCTGTTGGGATATTCGGGAAAAATGATAAAAGAAGTAAAATAATCGGATCCTAACGATTCCACTGCCTGAACTAACGTCTAGAGACGTGGCTGAACCGATTGAGGTGGGTGTCTTGCGGGCAAACGGCCATAATAGATAGAAATCTTGAAT
This sequence comes from Acleris laterana, assembly GCA_963966035.1. Classification (NCBI taxonomy): domain Eukaryota; kingdom Metazoa; phylum Arthropoda; class Insecta; order Lepidoptera; family Tortricidae; genus Acleris; species Acleris laterana. The sequence continues at coordinate 7,784,362 of OZ014456.1, read as the reverse complement.
TTAATTTTGTATGAAAATCGCAGCGGGGCGGCTAGCTTCACGCATACCGCCTGAGCCAGCCCAGAAGCAAATTACATAAACTAGCTTTGAAACCACGTTAAACGTCGACCATCATCGTTTGTTCAGGCATTTAAACCGTTAGGATCTCAATGGTTTTGCCAGAAAAAAATAAAATCGAAAATTGCAAAGTGGCTGTTGGGATATTCGGGAAAAATGATAAAAGAAGTAAAATAATCGGATCCTAACGATTCCACTGCCTGAACTAACGTCTAGAGACGTGGCTGAACCGATTGAGGTGGGTGTCTTGCGGGCAAACGGCCATAATAGATAGAAATCTTGAATTTAATTTTGTATGAAAATCGCAGCGGGGCGGCTAGCTTCACGCATACCGCCTGAGCCAGCCCAGAAGCAAATTACATAAACTAGCTTTGAAACCACGTTAAACGTCGACCATCGTCGTTTGTTCAGGCATTTATACCGTTAGGATCTCAATGGTTTTGCCAGAAAAAAATAAAATTGAATATTGCAAAGTGGCTGTTTGGGTGTTGACGACAGACTTTGTACGGAGTTAAATAATCGGATCCTAACGATTCCACTGCCTGAACTAACGTCTAGAGACGTGGCTGAACCGATTGAGGTGGGTGTCTTGCGGGCAAACGACCATAATCGATAGAAATCTTGAATTTAATTTTGTATGAAAATCGCAGCGGGGCGGCTAGCTTCACGCATACCGCCTGAGCCAGCCCAGAAGCAAATTACATAAACTAGCTTTGAAACCACGTTAAACGTCGACCATCATCGTTTGTTCAGGCATTTAAACCGTTAGGATCTCAATGGTTTTGCCAGAAAAAAATAAAATCGAAAATTGCAAAGTGGCTGTTTGGATATTCGGGAAAAATGATAAGAGAAGTAAAATAATCGGATCCTAACGATTCCACTGCCTGAACTAACGTCTAGAGACGTGGCTTAACCGATTGAGGTGGGTGTCTTGCGGGCAAACGGCCATAATAGATAGAAATCTTGAATTTAATTTTGTATGAAAATCGCAGCGGGGCGGCTAGCTTCACGCATACCGCCTGAGCCAGCCCAGAAGCAAATTACATAAACTAGCTTTGAAACCACGTTAAACGTCGACCATCGTCGTTTGTTCAGGCATTTATACCGTTAGGATCTCAATGGTTTTGCCAGAAAAAAATAAAATTGAATATTGCAAAGTGGCTGTTTGGGTGTTGACGACAGACTTTGTACGGAGTTAAATAATCGGATCCTAACGATTCCACTGCCTGAACTAACGTCTAGAGACGTGGCTGAACCGATTGAGGTGGGTGTCTTGCGGGCAAACGACCATAATCGATAGAAATCTTGAATTTAATTTTGTATGAAAATCGCAGCGGGGCGGCTAGCTTCACGCATACCGCCTGAGCCAGCCCAGCCGCAAATTACATAAACTAGCTATGAAGGCACGTTAAACGTCGACCATCATCGTTTGTTCAGGCATTTAAACCGTTAGGATCTCAATGGTTTTGCCAGAAAAAAATAAAATCGAAAATTGCAAAGTGGCTGTTTGGATATTCGGGAAAAATGATAAGAGAAGTAAAATAATCGGATCCTAACGATTCCACTGCCTGAACTAACGTCTAGAGACGTGGCTTAACCGATTGAGGTGGGTGTCTTGCGGGCAAACGGCCATAATAGATAGAAATCTTGAATTTAATTTTGTATGAAAATCGCAGCGGGGCGGCTAGCTTCACGCATACCGCCTGAGCCAGCCCAGCCGCAAATTACATAAACTAGCTATGAAGGCACGTTAAACGTCGACCATTATCGTTTGTTCAGGCATTTAAACCGTTAGGATCTCAATAGTTTTCTCAGAAAAAAATAAAATTGAATATTGCAAAGTGGCTGTTTGGGTGTTGACGACAGACTTTGTACGGAGTTAAATAATCGGATCCTAACGATTCCACTGCCTGAACTAACGTCTAGAGACGTGGCTGAACCGATTGAGGTGGGTGTCTTGCGGGCAAACGACCATAATCGATAGAAATCTTGAATTTAATTTTGTATGAAAATCGCAGCGGGGCGGCTAGCTTCACGCATACCGCCTGAGCCAGCCCAGCCGCAAATTACATAAACTAGCTATGAAGGCACGTTAAACGTCGACCATCATCGTTTGTTCAGGCATTTAAACCGTTAGGATCTCAATGGTTTTGCCAGAAAAAAATAAAATCGAAAATTGCAAAGTGGCTGTTTGGATATTCGGGAAAAATGATAAAAGAAGTAAAATAATCGGATCCTAACGATTCCACTGCCTGAACTAACGTCTAGAGACGTGGCTGAATCGATTGAGGTGGGTGTCTTGCGGGCAAACGACCATAATCGATAGAAATCTTGAATTAAATTTTGTATGAAAATCGCAGCGGGGCGGCTAGCTTCACGCATACCGCCTGAGCCAGCCCAGAAGCAAATTACATAAACTAGCTTTGAAACCACGTTAAACGTCGACCATCGTCGTTTGTTCAGGCATTTATACCGTTAGGATCTCAATGGTTTTGCCAGAAAAAAATAAAATTGAATATTGCAAAGTGGCTGTTTGGGTGTTGACGACAGACTTTGTACGGAGTTAAATAATCGGATCCTAACGATTCCACTGCCTGAACTAACGTCTAGAGACGTGGCTGAACCGATTGAGGTGGGTGTCTTGCGGGCAAACGACCATAATCGATAGAAATCTTGAATTTAATTTTGTATGAAAATCGCAGCGGGGCGGCTAGCTTCACGCATACCGCCTGAGCCAGCCCAGCCGCAAATTACATAAACTAGCTATGAAGGCACGTTAAACGTCGACCATCATCGTTTGTTCAGGCATTTAAACCGTTAGGATCTCAATAGTTTTCTCAGAAAAAAATAAAATCGAAAATTGCAAAGTGGCTGTTTGGATATTCGGTAAAAATGATAAAAGAAGTAAATTAATCGGATCCTAACGATTCCACTGCCTGAACTAACGTCTAGAGACGTGGCTGAATCGATTGAGGTGGGTGTCTTGCGGGCAAACGGCCATAATAGATAGAAATCTTGAATTTAATTTTGTATGAAAATCGCAGCGGGGCGGCTAGCTTCACGCATACCGCCTGAGCCAGCCCAGCCGCAAATTACATAAACTAGCTATGAAGGCACGTTAAACGTCGACCATCATCGTTTGTTCAGGCATTTAAACCGTTAGGATCTCAATGGTTTTGCCAGAAAAAAATAAAATCGAAAATTGCAAAGTGGCTGTTGGGATATTCGGGAAAAATGATAAAAGAAGTAAAATAATCGGATCCTAACGATTCCACTGCCTGAACTAACGTCTAGAGACGTGGCTGAACCGATTGAGGTGGGTGTCTTGCGGGCAAACGGCCATAATAGATAGAAATCTTGAATTTAATTTTGTATGAAAATCGCAGCGGGGCGGCTAGCTTCACGCATACCGCCTGAGCCAGCCCAGAAGCAAATTACATAAACTAGCTTTGAAACCACGTTAAACGTCGACCATCATCGTTTGTTCAGGCATTTAAACCGTTAGGATCTCAATGGTTTTGCCAGAAAAAAATAAAATCGAAAATTGCAAAGTGGCTGTTGGGATATTCGGGAAAAATGATAAAAGAAGTAAAATAATCGGATCCTAACGATTCCACTGCCTGAACTAACGTCTAGAGACGTGGCTGAACCGATTGAGGTGGGTGTCTTGCGGGCAAACGGCCATAATAGATAGAAATCTTGAATTTAATTTTGTATGAAAATCGCAGCGGGGCGGCTAGCTTCACGCATACCGCCTGAGCCAGCCCAGAAGCAAATTACATAAACTAGCTTTGAAACCACGTTAAACGTCGACCATCGTCGTTTGTTCAGGCATTTATACCGTTAGGATCTCAATGGTTTTGCCAGAAAAAAATAAAATTGAATATTGCAAAGTGGCTGTTTGGGTGTTGACGACAGACTTTGTACGGAGTTAAATAATCGGATCCTAACGATTCCACTGCCTGAACTAACGTCTAGAGACGTGGCTGAACCGATTGAGGTGGGTGTCTTGCGGGCAAACGACCATAATCGATAGAAATCTTGAATTTAATTTTGTATGAAAATCGCAGCGGGGCGGCTAGCTTCACGCATACCGCCTGAGCCAGCCCAGAAGCAAATTACATAAACTAGCTTTGAAACCACGTTAAACGTCGACCATCATCGTTTGTTCAGGCATTTAAACCGTTAGGATCTCAATGGTTTTGCCAGAAAAAAATAAAATCGAAAATTGCAAAGTGGCTGTTTGGATATTCGGGAAAAATGATAAGAGAAGTAAAATAATCGGATCCTAACGATTCCACTGCCTGAACTAACGTCTAGAGACGTGGCTTAACCGATTGAGGTGGGTGTCTTGCGGGCAAACGGCCATAATAGATAGAAATCTTGAATTTAATTTTGTATGAAAATCGCAGCGGGGCGGCTAGCTTCACGCATACCGCCTGAGCCAGCCCAGAAGCAAATTACATAAACTAGCTTTGAAACCACGTTAAACGTCGACCATCGTCGTTTGTTCAGGCATTTATACCGTTAGGATCTCAATGGTTTTGCCAGAAAAAAATAAAATTGAATATTGCAAAGTGGCTGTTTGGGTGTTGACGACAGACTTTGTACGGAGTTAAATAATCGGATCCTAACGATTCCACTGCCTGAACTAACGTCTAGAGACGTGGCTGAACCGATTGAGGTGGGTGTCTTGCGGGCAAACGACCATAATCGATAGAAATCTTGAATTTAATTTTGTATGAAAATCGCAGCGGGGCGGCTAGCTTCACGCATACCGCCTGAGCCAGCCCAGCCGCAAATTACATAAACTAGCTATGAAGGCACGTTAAACGTCGACCATCATCGTTTGTTCAGGCATTTAAACCGTTAGGATCTCAATGGTTTTGCCAGAAAAAAATAAAATCGAAAATTGCAAAGTGGCTGTTTGGATATTCGGGAAAAATGATAAGAGAAGTAAAATAATCGGATCCTAACGATTCCACTGCCTGAACTAACGTCTAGAGACGTGGCTTAACCGATTGAGGTGGGTGTCTTGCGGGCAAACGGCCATAATAGATAGAAATCTTGAATTTAATTTTGTATGAAAATCGCAGCGGGGCGGCTAGCTTCACGCATACCGCCTGAGCCAGCCCAGCCGCAAATTACATAAACTAGCTATGAAGGCACGTTAAACGTCGACCATTATCGTTTGTTCAGGCATTTAAACCGTTAGGATCTCAATAGTTTTCTCAGAAAAAAATAAAATTGAATATTGCAAAGTGGCTGTTTGGGTGTTGACGACAGACTTTGTACGGAGTTAAATAATCGGATCCTAACGATTCCACTGCCTGAACTAACGTCTAGAGACGTGGCTGAACCGATTGAGGTGGGTGTCTTGCGGGCAAACGACCATAATCGATAGAAATCTTGAATTTAATTTTGTATGAAAATCGCAGCGGGGCGGCTAGCTTCACGCATACCGCCTGAGCCAGCCCAGCCGCAAATTACATAAACTAGCTATGAAGGCACGTTAAACGTCGACCATCATCGTTTGTTCAGGCATTTAAACCGTTAGGATCTCAATGGTTTTGCCAGAAAAAAATAAAATCGAAAATTGCAAAGTGGCTGTTTGGATATTCGGGAAAAATGATAAAAGAAGTAAAATAATCGGATCCTAACGATTCCACTGCCTGAACTAACGTCTAGAGACGTGGCTGAATCGATTGAGGTGGGTGTCTTGCGGGCAAACGACCATAATCGATAGAAATCTTGAATTAAATTTTGTATGAAAATCGCAGCGGGGCGGCTAGCTTCACGCATACCGCCTGAGCCAGCCCAGAAGCAAATTACATAAACTAGCTTTGAAACCACGTTAAACGTCGACCATCGTCGTTTGTTCAGGCATTTATACCGTTAGGATCTCAATGGTTTTGCCAGAAAAAAATAAAATTGAATATTGCAAAGTGGCTGTTTGGGTGTTGACGACAGACTTTGTACGGAGTTAAATAATCGGATCCTAACGATTCCACTGCCTGAACTAACGTCTAGAGACGTGGCTGAACCGATTGAGGTGGGTGTCTTGCGGGCAAACGACCATAATCGATAGAAATCTTGAATTTAATTTTGTATGAAAATCGCAGCGGGGCGGCTAGCTTTACGCATACCGCCTGAGCCAGCCCAGCCGCAAATTACATAAACTAGCTATGAAGGCACGTTAAACGTCGACCATCATCGTTTGTTCAGGCATTTAAACCGTTAGGATCTCAATGGTTTTGCCAGAAAAAAATAAAATCGAAAATTGCAAAGTGGCTGTTTGGATATTCGGGAAAAATGATAAAATAAGTAAAATAATCGGATCCTAACGATTCCACTGCCTGAACTAACGTCTAGAGACGTGGCTTAACCGATTGAGGTGGGTGTCTTGCGGGCAAACGGCCATAATAGATAGAAATCTTGAATTTAATTTTGTATGAAAATCGCAGCGGGGCGGCTAGCTTCACGCATACCGCCTGAGCCAGCCCAGCCGCAAATTACATTTAAAAATCTATATTTAGGCTAGTCAAAATGCTTATTTTCTTTTGCGTTTTTCTATGTCTTAAATACGGAACCTTCGGTCCAAGTCCGAATCTTTACTGTTTTTTTTTCTATGCAGTTAAATGATTTTTAGATGAAACCGAGTCAAACTGTATTATAAAAAATCTAAATTACATTTTACGTACCTACGATTTACACTTCACCAGACGCTCGACCGCATTTTCCCATCCTTAGTTTATAATGCTACTAGCAAATCCGCCTTCGCTTTGCTTCGGGTTATGTCAGTTTAACACCAGTTTTACATAAACCAGATTTTACTACCCATAAAAATCTAAATGATGTTGAAAAACCGCATGAAAATTTGCACAGTATTCATTTTCAGATAATATAGCGAACGATGTGTTCTAATTAATTATACATCGTTTTACTTCTTTATGTAATATTTTGCACTGGTGCCTTTTATGTCTAGGTACTTACTATTTTGATAGGCTAGCAAAAAATAATTGCGAACGACCGACAAAAATGTCATCATCAGTCAACTAAGCGCCATCTAACAGTAAAAGCGTGCGAAAGTTTGACAAATACCAATAAGTCAATCGCTTTGTTACTCGTTAGATGGCGCGCAAATTAAAGGCTTCACTAATCGGTACGAATGATCAAGGTCAATTGCCCCACCTGTCGGTCACTTTAAAAACTTACGTACTCACGTATAAAAAAAAGTCTATTCAGAATAGGATGGGTACGGCGACACATGACAGTTTTACATTTTACGCAAAAGCCGTTTTAACCAATCCAGCTGTCAACAAATTTAAAAAATATATATTGCAAAGAAATTATTTCCAATAAATTAGATTTATCGTTTTTCGTAATATAATAATCAAGTTCCATTAAATTACGTGTTTATGTAGTGAAAATAGGTCAATAAAATAATTGCACTGCATCTTCCGATACGTGAATGGAACTATTAATAGAGATTGGCAACACATCTGTCATCGACCGAATCGAACCGCCATATTAACAAATCGCTTCACTCGCGTCACGATTATATTGAAATAAAGAACATCTAGTGCTTTATTTAAATTTACGTGTAAATTATTGTCTTCTGACATTTATTTAATGACTGAATTCACCATTCATAATTTGTGTGCAATATAGTTTTAAGAAATAAAAAATATTGGCAAGTGCATAAAGAATCGATTATTTTCCCTTAGCAAACGTAATCGATAATCGTCAATAATCCTTTCAATTTCACAAGGCGACAACACTTTATCTGCCAAGTGTCATATGTCGCCGTACCCATCCTATCCTGAATAGACTATAGTTAGGATTAGTTGCAATTTCATTAAAAAAATGAAGTTTTAGACAGTCTTCCGACCTTAATTTTGTCTAAGTAAAAAAAAACACTTCATTAGCGTGGGACCTTTTTGAATTTAGTGCCTTTTTATTTTTACATGTTTTCTTTATTTTACGTCCTAAGCCCGATATATAAATACCTATCAATATTCAGGATTCATCCCTGTATTGTTACATATGAATAAGTACACCTGCGGTGGTTGATACATTCTAGTGGAGTCCGTTTTATCGTCGTTAAAAATAAATTTAAATTTATAATAGGTATTTGAGTAAATTATATACGTATTCTCAAAATGTTTATGCTTTGTGTACAATTTTATTCTTATAAATTTACGCTGCGTTTGCAATGTGTTATTATGTGTTCGTGTAACCCCATCTATCGATTAGCACTGTAGTGATATTAGTTCACTTCTAATTTATAAGATGGCACCACTATCATTTCCAGTCTAAACTGAATTTGATCAATTTATTACGGACATTACGGACACAACTCATCGTCGTGTTCGCCGCATGGAATTTTAACAAAATTATTGTTCTTCAAGTTTTTAAAACGCTTTAATTGTGTTCCTGTTATTCGGATAAGCAGTAGGAGTCATTTATCAGTGATCGATCAGTGATAGATTGTCATCGGAATTGGGTAAGTAAAAATTGTATTATTATTTCTAGGTTAACATTAAGTACATGTATTAATTAGGCTTAATTTAGTGTACTACGTCGTTTTTTAGGATTGGAATGAGGTTGCCATTACTTTTCACACATTTTTATATGGCTTCTTATTTTGATGCTATTTTAAGCTTGAGTTGTAGTCTAGATTTCTTAGTTTTTTTTTTTTTTTTTTTTTTTTTTTTTATGGCATAGTGTAGACAAACGAGCACACAGGCCACCTGATGGTAAGTGGAAACTGTGACCCATAGACATTCGCATTCACAAGACTGCAATGCAATCTTAAGACTGCAAATGCGTTGCCAACCCTGAGGACTGAGATGGAATGCCTCTATGCTAGTCATTTCACCGGCTCTCTTATCCCCAAACCGGAACACAACAATGCGAACACTGCTATTTGGCGGTAGGTTAATGGATAAGATGGTGGTAGCGATCCGGACGGACCCTGCACAACGTCCTACCACCCGCAAAAACAACTAAATAGGTAAACGACTAAATAGCAATCTCAAGTAAAACTGCTACAAATATGTGACAAAACTGATTTTATCATGACGTTCTTTTAAGCGGTCACCCATCATCTTTTAGACTACCTACCTACGCTTATAGTTGCTTAACTTTGGAAGTCGTAATATTTTTACTAATTCGTTTTGAGGTTAGGTAGGCATTTAAAAGGCTGGACGGATTTAAATAACATTTGGAATGGAGATAGCTTATACCCTGGATGTGTGTGATGGTCAAGTCGGACAAAGCTGCGGAAAAAAGAAAGTAAATCATCTTTATGGGGTTTTTCTTTAAGGTTACTTATATAGGTAGGTATTAAACTTAAATTGAATTTTGGTTTATACCCATTTTTGTTACGAGTTAGTAGACTTATTTATTAATTTCTCGTGTCACCCTATTTTACGGTATATTGTTAGGCATTTGAGTGACTGTTTGAGAATGCCTATACGTATGTATCAAATTCGCAATTTTCACTGTTTAAAATGTTAAGGCTGATAAGCTCAAAATATATGAATATGACCCTATCAAAAGTTGAAACTTAGATGGTTATTAACAGTTTTTTTGATATGCCTCACCTCTGTTATTGGATTTTTTTATTATAAAATGCTATCCATAGTGAACATAAAAATAAACATTCCTAAAGATCTATCCATTGAGATTGCCTCTGTAATAAATGTCGAAATTATTAATATTTCGATCATACAAATTAGTTATAATCACACTAGAACTTGCATGTATTTTTTATAGTTATTTATAATTACTTATGGTTAATTTTAGTGATTTTAGAGTAATCTTCAACTACAGGTTTCAAATGTCAATGAAAAGCTGCCGGCAAATGGATGACGAAGATGTCAATTAAAGATTATGTACTACCTGCCCCAAAATCATAGTACCTACCTACCTACTTACAATCTAGCATGTTATTATCGTTAACCTAAACCAAATAAGGTGTAAAAAATAAATAAAAGATCATTAATTTAGAACTGTTACTCATCTCCAATCACTTCCCAAACCAAAGAAGAGACACAAATGTAAATTAAGTTACTTAGCCTTGTCTCTAGTCTTCTGAGAAAACTATTGAGATCCTAACGGTATAAATGCCTGAACAAACGATGATGGTCGACGTTTAACGTGCCTTCATAGCTAGTTTATGTAATTTGCGGCTGGGCTGGCTCAGGCGGTATGCGTGAAGCTAGCCGCCCCGCTGCGATTTTCATACAAAATTAAATTCAAGATTTCTATCGATTATGGTCGTTTGCCCGCAAGACACCCACCTCAATCGATTCAGCCACGTCTCTAGACGTTAGTTCAGGCAGTGGAATCGTTAGGATCCGATTAATTTACTTCTTTTATCATTTTTACCGAATATCCAAACAGCCACTTTGCAATTTTCGATTTTATTTTTTTCTGAGAAAACTATTGAGATCCTAACGGTTTAAATGCCTGAACAAACGATGATGGTCGACGTTTAACGTGCCTTCATAGCTAGTTTATGTAATTTGCGGCTGGGCTGGCTCAGGCGGTATGCGTGAAGCTAGCCGCCCCGCTGCGATTTTCATACAAAATTAAATTCAAGATTTCTATCGATTATGGTCGTTTGCCCGCAAGACACCCACCTCAATCGGTTCAGCCACGTCTCTAGACGTTAGTTCAGGCAGTGGAATCGTTAGGATCCGATTATTTTACTTCTTTTATCATTTTTCCCGAATATCCAAACAGCCACTTTGCAATTTTCGATTTTATTTTTTTCTGGCAAAACCATTGAGATCCTAACGGTTTAAATGCCTGAACAAACGATGATGGTCGACGTTTAACGTGCCTTCATAGCTAGTTTATGTAATTTGCGGCTGGGCTGGCTCAGGCGGTATGCGTGAAGCTAGCCGCCCCGCTGCGATTTTCATACAAAATTAAATTCAAGATTTCTATCGATTATGGTCGTTTGCCCGCAAGACACCCACCTCAATCGGTTCAGCCACGTCTCTAGACGTTAGTTCAGGCAGTGGAATCGTTAGGATCCGATTATTTAACTCCGTACAAAGTCTGTCGTCAACACCCAAACAGCCACTTTGCAATATTCAATTTTATTTTTTTCTGAGAAAACTATTGAGATCCTAACGGTTTAAATGCCTGAACAAACGATAATGGTCGACGTTTAACGTGCCTTCATAGCTAGTTTATGTAATTTGCGGCTGGGCTGGCTCAGGCGGTATGCGTGAAGCTAGCCGCCCCGCTGCGATTTTCATACAAAATTAAATTCAAGATTTCTATCTATTATGGCCGTTTGCCCGCAAGACACCCACCTCAATCGGTTAAGCCACGTCTCTAGACGTTAGTTCAGGCAGTGGAATCGTTAGGATCCGATTATTTTACTTCTTTTATCATTTTTCCCGAATATCCAAACAGCCACTTTGCAATTTTCGATTTTATTTTTTTCTGGCAAAACCATTGAGATCCTAACGGTTTAAATGCCTGAACAAACGATGATGGTCGACGTTTAACGTGCCTTCATAGCTAGTTTATGTAATTTGCGGCTGGGCTGGCTCAGGCGGTATGCGTGAAGCTAGCCGCCCCGCTGCGATTTTCATACAAAATTAAATTCAAGATTTCTATCTATTATGGCCGTTTGCCCGCAAGACACCCACCTCAATCGGTTAAGCCACGTCTCTAGACGTTAGTTCAGGCAGTGGAATCGTTAGGATCCGATTATTTTACTTCTCTTATCATTTTTCCCGAATATCCAAACAGCCACTTTGCAATTTTCGATTTTATTTTTTTCTGGCAAAACCATTGAGATCCTAACGGTTTAAATGCCTGAACAAACGATGATGGTCGACGTTCAACGTGGTTTCAAAGCTAGTTTATGTAATTTGCTTCTGGGCTGGCTCAGGCGGTATGCGTGAAGCTAGCCGCCCCGCTGCGATTTTCATACAAAATTAAATTCAAGATTTCTATCGATTATGGTCGTTTGCCCGCAAGACACCCACCTCAATCGGTTAAGCCACGTCTCTAGACGTTAGTTCAGGCAGTGGAATCGTTAGGATCCGATTAATTTACTTCTTTTACCATATTTCCCGAATATCCAAACAGCCACTTTGCAATTTTCGATTTTATTTTTTTCTGGCAAAACCATTGAGATCCTAACGAATTAAATGCCTGAACAAACGATGATGGTCGAAGTTTAATGTGCCTTCATAGCTAGTTTATGTAATTTGCGGCTGGGCTGGCTCAGGCGGTATGCATGAAGCTAGCCGCCCCGCTGCGATTTTCATACAAAATTAAATTCAAGATTTCTATCGATTATGGTCGTTTGCCCGCAAGACACCCACCTCAATCGGTTCAGCCACGTCTCTAGACGTTAGTTCAGGCAGTGGAATCGTTAGGATCCGATTATTTAACTCCGTACAAAGTCTGTCGTCAACACCCAAACAGCCACTTTGCAATATTCAATTTGATTTTTTTCTGAGAAAACTATTGAGATCCTAACGGTTTACTTAAATGCCTGAACAAACGATAATGGTCGACGTTTAACGTGCCTTCATAGCTAGTTTATGTAATTTGCGGCTGGGCTGGCTCAGGCGGTATGCGTGAAGCTAGCCGCCCCGCTGCGATTTTCATACAAAATTAAATTCAAGATTTCTATCTATTATGGCCGTTTGCCCGCAAGACACCCACCTCAATCGGTTAAGCCACGTCTCTAGACGTTAGTTCAGGCAGTGGAATCGTTAGGATCCGATTATTTTACTTCTTTTATCATTTTTCCCGAATATCCAAACAGCCACTTTGCAATTTTCGATTTTATTTTTTTCTGGCAAAACCATTGAGATCCTAACGGTTTAAATGCCTGAACAAACGATGATGGTCGACGTTTAACGTGCCTTCATAGCTAGTTTATGTAATTTGCGGCTGGGCTGGCTCAGGCGGTATGCGTGAAGCTAGCCGCCCCGCTGCGATTTTCATACAAAATTAAATTCAAGATTTCTATCGATTATGGTCGTTTGCCCGCAAGACACCCACCTCAATCGGTTCAGCCACATCTCTAGACGTTAGTTCAGGCAGTGGAATCGTTAGGATCCGATTATTTAACTCCGTACAAAGTCTGTCGTCAACACCCAAACAGCCACTTTGCAATATTCAATTTTATTTTTTTCTGAGAAAACTATTGAGATCCTAACGGTTTAAATGCCTGAACAAACGATAATGGTCGACGTTTAACGTGCCTTCATAGCTAGTTTATGTAATTTGCGGCTGGGCTGGCTCAGGCGGTATGCGTGAAGCTAGCCGCCCCGCTGCGATTTTCATACAAAATTAAATTCAAGATTTCTATCTATTATGGCCGTTTGCCCGCAAGACACCCACCTCAATCGGTTAAGCCACGTCTCTAGACGTTAGTTCAGGCAGTGGAATCGTTAGGATCCGATTATTTTACTTCTTTTATCATTTTTCCCGAATATCCAAACAGCCACTTTGCAATTTTCGATTTTATTTTTTTCTGGCAAAACCATTGAGATCCTAACGGTTTAAATGCCTGAACAAACGATGATGGTCGACGTTTAACGTGCCTTCATAGCTAGTTTATGTAATTTGCGGCTGGGCTGGCTCAGGCGGTATGCGTGAAGCTAGCCGCCCCGCTGCGATTTTCATACAAAATTAAATTCAAGATTTCTATCGATTATGGTCGTTTGCCCGCAAGACACCCACCTCAATCGGTTCAGCCACATCTCTAGACGTTAGTTCAGGCAGTGGAATCGTTAGGATCCGATTATTTAACTCCGTACAAAGTCTGTCGTCAACACCCAAACAGCCACTTTGCAATATTCAATTTTATTTTTTTCTGAGAAAACTATTGAGATCCTAACGGTTTAAATGCCTGAACAAACGATAATGGTCGACGTTTAACGTGCCTTCATAGCTAGTTTATGTAATTTGCGGCTGGGCTGGCTCAGGCGGTATGCGTGAAGCTAGCCGCCCCGCTGCGATTTTCATACAAAATTAAATTCAAGATTTCTATCTATTATGGCCGTTTGCCCGCAAGACACCCACCTCAATCGGTTAAGCCACGTCTCTAGACGTTAGTTCAGGCAGTGGAATCGTTAGGATCCGATTATTTTACTTCTCTTATCATTTTTCCCGAATATCCCAACAGCCACTTTGCAATTTTCGATTTTATTTTTTTCTGGCAAAACCATTGAGATCCTAACGGTTTAAATGCCTGAACAAACGATGATGGTCGACGTTTAACGTGCCTTCATAGCTAGTTTATGTAATTTGCGGCTGGGCTGGCTCAGGCGGTATGCGTGAAGCTAGCCGCCCCGCTGCGATTTTCATACAAAATTAAATTCAAGATTTCTATCTATTATGGCCGTTTGCCCGCAAGACACCCACCTCAATCGGTTAAGCCACGTCTCTAGACGTTAGTTCAGGCAGTGGAATCGTTAGGATCCGATTATTTTACTTCTCTTATCATTTTTCCCGAATATCCAAACAGCCACTTTGCAATTTTCGATTTTATTTTTTTCTGGCAAAACCATTGAGATCCTAACGGTTTAAATGCCTGAACAAACGATGATGGTCGACGTTCAACGTGGTTTCAAAGCTAGTTTATGTAATTTGCTTCTGGGCTGGCTCAGGCGGTATGCGTGAAGCTAGCCGCCCCGCTGCGATTTTCATACAAAATTAAATTCAAGATTTCTATCGATTATGGTCGTTTGCCCGCAAGACACCCACCTCAATCGGTTAAGCCACGTCTCTAGACGTTAGTTCAGGCAGTGGAATCGTTAGGATCCGATTAATTTACTTCTTTTACCATATTTCCCGAATATCCAAACAGCCACTTTGCAATTTTCGATTTTATTTTTTTCTGGCAAAACCATTGAGATCCTAACGAATTAAATGCCTGAACAAACGATGATGGTCGAAGTTTAATGTGCCTTCATAGCTAGTTTATGTAATTTGCGGCTGGGCTGGCTCAGGCGGTATGCATGAAGCTAGCCGCCCCGCTGCGATTTTCATACAAAATTAAATTCAAGATTTCTATCGATTATGGTCGTTTGCCCGCAAGACACCCACCTCAATCGGTTCAGCCACGTCTCTAGACGTTAGTTCAGGCAGTGGAATCGTTAGGATCCGATTATTTAACTCCGTACAAAGTCTGTCGTCAACACCCAAACAGCCACTTTGCAATATTCAATTTGATTTTTTTCTGAGAAAACTATTGAGATCCTAACGGTTTACTTAAATGCCTGAACAAACGATAATGGTCGACGTTTAACGTGCCTTCATAGCTAGTTTATGTAATTTGCGGCTGGGCTGGCTCAGGCGGTATGCGTGAAGCTAGCCGCCCCGCTGCGATTTTCATACAAAATTAAATTCAAGATTTCTATCTATTATGGCCGTTTGCCCGCAAGACACCCACCTCAATCGGTTAAGCCACGTCTCTAGACGTTAGTTCAGGCAGTGGAATCGTTAGGATCCGATTATTTTACTTCTTTTATCATTTTTCCCGAATATCCAAACAGCCACTTTGCAATTTTCGATTTTATTTTTTTCTGGCAAAACCATTGAGATCCTAACGGTTTAAATGCCTGAACAAACGATGATGGTCGACGTTTAACGTGCCTTCATAGCTAGTTTATGTAATTTGCGGCTGGGCTGGCTCAGGCGGTATGCGTGAAGCTAGCCGCCCCGCTGCGATTTTCATACAAAATTAAATTCAAGATTTCTATCGATTATGGTCGTTTGCCCGCAAGACACCCACCTCAATCGGTTCAGCCACATCTCTAGACGTTAGTTCAGGCAGTGGAATCGTTAGGATCCGATTATTTAACTCCGTACAAAGTCTGTCGTCAACACCCAAACAGCCACTTTGCAATATTCAATTTTATTTTTTTCTGAGAAAACTATTGAGATCCTAACGGTTTAAATGCCTGAACAAACGATAATGGTCGACGTTTAACGTGCCTTCATAGCTAGTTTATGTAATTTGCGGCTGGGCTGGCTCAGGCGGTATGCGTGAAGCTAGCCGCCCCGCTGCGATTTTCATACAAAATTAAATTCAAGATTTCTATCTATTATGGCCGTTTGCCCGCAAGACACCCACCTCAATCGGTTAAGCCACGTCTCTAGACGTTAGTTCAGGCAGTGGAATCGTTAGGATCCGATTATTTTACTTCTTTTATCATTTTTCCCGAATATCCAAACAGCCACTATGCAATTTTCGATTTTATTTTTTTCTGGCAAAACCATTGAGATCCTAACGGTTTAAATGCCTGAACAAACGATGATGGTCGACGTTTAACGTGCCTTCATAGCTAGTTTATGTAATTTGCGGCTGGGCTGGCTCAGGCGGTATGCGTGAAGCTAGCCGCCCCGCTGCGATTTTCATACAAAATTAAATTCAAGATTTCTATCGATTATGGTCGTTTGCCCGCAAGACACCCACCTCAATCGGTTCAGCCACATCTCTAGACGTTAGTTCAGGCAGTGGAATCGTTAGGATCCGATTATTTAACTCCGTACAAAGTCTGTCGTCAACACCCAAACAGCCACTTTGCAATATTCAATTTTATTTTTTTCTGAGAAAACTATTGAGATCCTAACGGTTTAAATGCCTGAACAAACGATAATGGTCGACGTTTAACGTGCCTTCATAGCTAGTTTATGTAATTTGCGGCTGGGCTGGCTCAGGCGGTATGCGTGAAGCTAGCCGCCCCGCTGCGATTTTCATACAAAATTAAATTCAAGATTTCTATCTATTATGGCCGTTTGCCCGCAAGACACCCACCTCAATCGGTTAAGCCACGTCTCTAGACGTTAGTTCAGGCAGTGGAATCGTTAGGATCCGATTATTTTACTTCTTTTATCATTTTTCCCGAATATCCAAACAGCCACTTTGCAATTTTCGATTTTATTTTTTTCTGGCAAAACCATTGAGATCCTAACGGTTTAAATGCCTGAACAAACGATGATGGTCGACGTTTAACGTGCCTTCATAGCTAGTTTATGTAATTTGCGGCTGGGCTGGCTCAGGCGGTATGCGTGAAGCTAGCCGCCCCGCTGCGATTTTCATACAAAATTAAATTCAAGATTTCTATCTATTATGGCCGTTTGCCCGCAAGACACCCACCTCAATCGGTTAAGCCACGTCTCTAGACGTTAGTTCAGGCAGTGGAATCGTTAGGATCCGATTATTTTACTTCTCTTATCATTTTTCCCGAATATCCAAACAGCCACTTTGCAATTTTCGATTTTATTTTTTTCTGGCAAAACCATTGAGATCCTAACGGTTTAAATGCCTGAACAAACGATGATGGTCGACGTTTAACGTGCCTTCATAGCTAGTTTATGTAATTTGCGGCTGGGCTGGCTCAGGCGGTATGCGTGAAGCTAGCCGCCCCGCTGCGATTTTCATACAAAATTAAATTCAAGATTTCTATCTATTATGGCCGTTTGCCCGCAAGACACCCACCTCAATCGGTTAAGCCACGTCTCTAGACGTTAGTTCAGGCAGTGGAATCGTTAGGATCCGATTATTTTACTTCTCTTATCATTTTTCCCGAATATCCAAACAGCCACTTTTCAATTTTCGATTTTATTTTTTTCTGGCAAAACCATTGAGATCCTAACGGTTTAAATGCCTGAACAAACGATGATGGTCGACGTTTAACGTGCCTTCATAGCTAGTTTATGTAATTTGCGGCTGGGCTGGCTCAGGCGGTATGCGTGAAGCTAGCCGCCCCGCTGCGATTTTCATACAAAATTAAATTCAAGATTTCTATCTATTATGGCCGTTTGCCCGCAAGACACCCACCTCAATCGGTTAAGCCACGTCTCTAGACGTTAGTTCAGGCAGTGGAATCGTTAGGATCCGATTATTTTACTTCTCTTATCATTTTTCCCGAATATCCAAACAGCCACTTTGCAATTTTCGATTTTATTTTTTTCTGGCGAAACCATTGAGATCCTAACGGTTTAAATGCCTGAAATTAGATGAACTAACGATGCTTAACGCTTCTAGATAGTTATTTTTAGTTTTTCTTACTTGGGGTGGTAAGCGTGAAGTTAGCCTCCCCAGTTGAATAAAAAAAAAACCTATTTATAATCGGGTCCTAACGATATTTTTGTGTTAATGATCGTGAACTAACGAATATCTACCGATATCAATCCTCAGAAACCATAAAAGTGGATTGGGGTGGTTAACGTGAAGCTGGCCCCCTCCATTTTGTTTTTTAAAAAAAAATATGTTGGAGTCGGGTCCTTACGATTTTATATAGTGAACAAACGTGAACTAACGATGAACTAACGATATAGACATGCCATTTGCGGGCAAACGTTTTGGGGCGGTCAACTTCACGATCATGCAGAACGTAGATGATGCAGTTGAAGTTAATTAACGTTTAAGTCTCGGATTTATTTCACAACAATCTTGTTGTTTTATTCTACAAACAAGAAAAATAATAATGTTGTATGAAAAATTTTCATATCTGTTTATTTCAAGGAAAGAGGAGCAATAACTTTTATTTTATAGATACAATAGTCATACTCATACTTTAGTGTTCGAATAGTCATACTTAGCTTATGGGTCACGAATTCCAAATAGTATTACGGAATGAATTTATACATTTTAAAAGTATTTTACCAGTTCAACCAGTCCCAGACCTGTCAGATAGGCACACCAAAATTAAATAATCATAACTTGAAATTACTTCGGTGTGTTTTCTAACATTTAAATCAATAAAATCAAACCAACACGCTGTATAGCTTCATCAATAGTGCCAGTGTTGAACTCTGAATACGTATTTAATTATATTCAAACCAGTTTCAAATTTCAAACAGCCGTTTGAGTGGAGTAGAATTGCAATAAAAGTTGTTCCATTGGCGTCGGGCGGCGCTTTCAAAACTTTGTCATAGTCAAGTGCTCGGCAAACTTGGCGGTATATGTACTTACTTTGACTTTACCACTCCATCTATGGAGATCAGCACAAAAACATTTATTTATTGTGATACACCTTTAAACTCTTTTTTGCACAAACATAACCTCTGCGAAGAAAATTTAAACAAGACTAGTAACTTTCCTATTACACTGCATAATGCATTTTTTTTTTGCTAAACTAAGCTAAATAATAATATGTTTTTCGGTGTTATTTTAGTAACCGATCTCGCCTAAAAGTGCGAGGTTGAAAGGAACTGTACGTACAGTTATGGAATTACAAAAGGATCTATAAAATATTTAACTTTTTAGATGACTTATAGGTATTCTTGATCGGGCTTTTGATCTCAAATGACGAAATGTATTTTCGCGCTCAAATAGTCAAAAGAATTTAATTACGCCGCGGTGCCGGGCGGATCGGTCAGCTCCCTATATAAATTGTCTCTCGATTCATTTTACTCCGTGAAATATTTCCGCCTCGCCCCATTTTTTGCGCGTCACTGAAACTCAATTTTAAATATCAAGCTATCGATGATTTTTATCGGGAATTTATTTTGGCTTTATAAATGAAGTTGCTAGAATAGTCAAATGACAACTGAATTTTTAAAAAGGTGTTTTTGATGTCAATGTAAAGTTTTTTTATTAGCCAAACCAGTTGAGCATTTAAGTTACAAATATACTAGTACTAGGTATACAGTAGGTATTTAAAGAGCGAAAACAGTGTAAAATCTCTCAATAATGTACCTATTCACAAACGATAGGTACACACATCACACTGGTGGCCAAACCTAAAACAAAATAGCAATATAATAAAAAAAAACGTATGTTATTGAGATACGAACCCTTAATTATTGACCTTCCAAGTAAGAGATTACTTGGAAGGTCAACAATCATGCCTCCAGTTCAACTGCCCGACAAAGATACCCGTAATTACTATAATTCGTTTGATTTTAAAACTCATTTTCGGGTTATTGCGTCGTAAAATTAAACTCTACCCACGCAGTAAGTTAATTTAACCCATTTAGATATAAAGTCTTTGATTACGCCTCAATTTGAAACTCGACGATCCAACATTTATGAACGTCGTTTGTAGAAATTAATTGCAGACTTTGAACTAAGTAAGTTCCCATTTGGAACATACGTGTGCCACCTCACGGTGGTGAAGTGTCTTCGGCCTCTCGTCTGACTGTGTGTGTACGTCTGTGGTGTGTAAAATGAGATAAACTAGCGAATGTAGGGTCACCTATCAGGAGGTTACATTTTTGTTCCCAACTGTTCAATTTGTCCGAATTGCCATAGATAGAAATGCATTTGTTTCTGAAACTGTATAACTTTCCAGGATTGTTATAAACGGAACCAAACTGCACCTATGGGTTTCGTAGGTACACCTTCTTAAACGGTGTCTGCTTGTTTCACTGACACTTATTCTTAAGAAGAATCACTTCTCAGAATTTTAGTTCCATATAAAACTATTTTCTGCTGAACCTATGTTGATGTCAGGTTGTCTTGAATGTGATTCGAGTAGGCTAGATTAGGTTAGACTAGAGGTAACAATCACAAGATAACCTGAAATCAACACAGGTTCAGCAGAAAAGAGCTTTCTATGAAACGAAAATAATTAAAATAAATCAGAAATAAAACCCCTGGACTACCGAAGCGTATGTATCTAGTAACGAACGCAAGGTACTAGAAACCAATGAGTAGTTTTGTTCAATTATTAAGACACCATTTTACAAATTACAAGCATTGTTTAAAACTGCTAAAACGATAAAAAAAAATTAGAACTCGTAACACATAAGTACCGCCAATCCGATCTCTCGGTAATTTGTCTATACATAGAAGACAATCGCAACTGCCATTTTACACACACAAGCACCGAAGTGTGTGTGTGTCAATTATCCGAGTCACTGTCGTGTTGATTTTACTACTACACCCAGACGTCCCCGGGAGTGTTTTCCTACATTGACGCGTTCGTACTTTGTGTCGTCGTTTGTGTTATTTTCGCAATTAGCGCTCGGATAAAAAGGAGCTCGAGGATATTCAAGTTCATCATTAAGCCCCGAGTAATTGGCAGGTCTTGTGTTGGCACATCAAACAAACGACCTCAATTACACACGTTTAATCAACCTCAATTGATAATAAATGAGCAAATAAATTCGCTTCCCTATTATTACGTTAGACTTAAAATTAAATTATTCTGTTCAATGTACGCAGTACTGTTTCTATGTTAGGCCGTGTTTATGCGTATGACTAATATTATATTACTATTTTTCAGATTCCGCAAGTTAAGGAATAAAACGCCAAAAGTTTACAAGCTCAATTCTTCGAGACGACATAATTTGGAAGACCATGGAGAAACAGGTAAGTTTCGCTTACTTATGGTGCAAAAATAACGAATTCCATGTTTATGTGTAGACATTACGTTTGGATTTCATATTCAAAATATAATTATACAATAATTCAGTATTTCTGAAGAAAACAACATAATAAATACACAGTAAACATTAATTTTTCGTTTGCTATACTTGTAGTTACAGCAATCTATTTTCACCGAACCAAGGGATAAAAGAAGATATTATAGAACATTATAGACGAGGCTTTGAGTGGCTAACGTCCCTAAATAACTGTATAATATTTTATTTCAGCCTTGCGGCTGCCAGGGGCTTATGTATTTATACTGTATCGACTCTTTGGTATTGGGTAAAATTTATTCTTCCGACCTTTTGTAAAAGAAAAATCATTATTCATGGATAATGTTTATCTAAATTAGAAATAGATATTCTTAGAAAAACATCATAGCACCTTTCAACAGGGCGAATACATAAATTACTCGATACTAATGTAGTTTTCATAGGTAGGTACACCAATATTTCCAATATCCGCACCGCGGTATTGGGATGTTCGTAGTGCGCTACGCTACAGTGTACGTGCTACGGCAAAGCATCTCTGAGCTGCTACGCCGTAGCACGTACAATCCCAGTTTTACTATCCGCAATAAATAAAATGATTTTTACGACCCTGTTCCGTAGCATTACATACATCAAGTTGGGGTTGATAAAATATTTTTATAGGCCAGCTACAAAAGATAACAAAAATATTGTAATTCGAGGGAGCAATCACAATAGGGGAACTTCACGATTGTATGTTTTACATTATCTCTGGTCATGTTACGTTTTATGGTTTGCTGATTTTATTGTAATGGTTTTTATTCCCTTAATGAAATAGTTTTTTTAACATTACCTACATAAAAAATATTTCAAGTGAACTTCGCAAACAACTCAGTCAAAAGAGTAATCTTATTAATAATCATTTAATAATTTCAGTGGAACATAAACAAAAACAAAACCTATTTTTTTCAATTAAGTAAACCAAGATAAATAAATAAAATAAATAAATATCAGGGGACAATGTCACACCAATTGACCTAGTCCCAAACTAAGCTCTAGGCTTGTGCTACGGGTACTAGACAACGATATGAACACTAGAGAAATAAATACTTAAATACATAGAAAACATTCATGACTCAGAGACAATAATTAATGCTCATCACACTCACACACGTATCTGCCGTTACCGGGATTCGAACCCAGGACCGCTAGCTTCGTAAGCAACGTCACTACCCTCTAGGCCAGCGCGTCGTCTCATAAAAGCTTTATAATTAAACTAGTTTATTGTGTAACTCTATCACAATAGCCGTAAAACTAACAATTTATGCATTGTAGCGGTTTTGCTTTAATCAAAATTCCATTAAAAAACGGGCTGAATACAATTACGGTGCTATTCACGGCTAGGCAGCCGACCAGGAATAATACTTCGCGGTTCATAATAAGACTGGCTATAAATATAAACGGGTAGACTCTGATTCTTGGGATATTACAGCGTTATATTGGATAGCAAATCTCCTCGGAACATTCCGCTGTATGGATATTGGGCCGGAAATAAGCCAGCTGCCTCTATTACTGGAGGAGAGCGGGAAATATAGTTTGTAGATCAAAAGCGTATACATAAATGTTAAAGTGAAGCATAAAATAAATGATGGTTTTTTTATTCGTTACTAGCGACTCGCTTCGTTTCGGTTTATGTGAGTTTTCTGTAATACCCGTACATAAACCAGTTTTTTTTTATACATGTAAACCATCCTGTTGAATCATTTTATATGCTGCTGAAAACGGCATTAAAATCTGTTGAGTATTTTAAAAGATATAAGCGAACACACATCGGAAGCGACTTCATTGTATACTAGGTATGTAAAGATGACATAAGATCTTATTTGGCTTTTAACTAGAAAACTGCTGTTTATTTCACAAGAGTGTACTAACATCCTTATCCATATTACTTTCACCTGATACTCGGGTCCATTTTTCGTAGTAGATTTTTGTTACATAGCGGAAAAGCGTAGCACTCGTAGCATTGCTGGCACTAAATGTAATATACTTATCTACATTTCTACACTAATATTATAAAGAGGAAAGATTTGTATGTTTGTAACAAATAAACTCAAAACTACTGGACTGATTTCAAATATTATTTCTCTATTAAAATGGTATATTATCTTTGAGTAACATAGGCTCCTTTTTATCTCAGAAAAATGAACAGTTCCCGTGGGATGACAAAAATACGAAGTCGCTGGCAGAAACGAATAAATTATAATTATGAATGAACCTTACTTTGCGTACTGCGAAATCAAGTGTAAACGACTGAAAGAATTTCATAAAATTCAGTAAATGATACAAGTACCCTAATTTTGCACTAGTAAAAACATGTGATTTAATAATAAACAAAATCTTTGAAATACGTGACGTTTTAAGTTATTTTGTGTTAAGTGTGTCACTATCCGTCACTTCACCAAGCGGTTCCAACGGAAGACCAGTGCTGGCTTTACGGCTAGCGAATGCTGAGTTGGGACCGTTTCGCAACTGTTTCTCTGTCTTGTTATTTTTGTATCTATGTACCTAATGTTTGTATTGTTGCGAATAAATGTCTCTTTATCTTTATCTTTATCTTTATCAATATTTGGTAAACTATGATCGGAAGCCATTTTAAAATATACCGTGTATACCACCAATTCAGCCCCGATTCTGACGTCACAGGCGGCTGATGTCGTCACGGCCGTACACCTTTTGGTGAATGCACTGCGATGTTAACGGCAGCGCCCTCTATTGCGCAGCCCTCACAATTCTGCTCGGACTACTGGCGCCTTAAATCAAAAACTGGGCAAGATATGCTTAGTTATTGTAGTAACGGTGTCAAAACCCTACTGTAGGAAACTTGGGTTACTAAAAACACAAATAAGTCATCTTAGTCAAATTCTATGGAATTTTTACTTATCTAAGCAAATTTTATAACTTTTACTAGTTAACTTGTAAAGCCCACTTAGCTGTGATAAGTTTATTTCTAATTTATTTATACACTACAACCGTATACATAATATATATACTACTACCGTGGCTTATCACGTACTTATCCACAACAACGCTGTAGATTTTACTCTGAACGCAAAAATTATCACTAAGGCTTAACATTTTTAAAAACGGACCGAAAAATGTTTTTTACACACCCACATTTTTAAAAGCTATCCAACCACACCTAAATAGGATGGATGGGTTAAAAAGAAAAGTATCCTGATTACTATGTATAACCATAACATATTACAGCTTTTTATAGTATCAAGAGTCTCTGATCTGCAAACGGACGGACAAATAGACGCGGCGAAACTACGGAACCCCAAAAAAGAAACACACCTTTATTTCCTCATGACTAGTTGACTATTGCGCATGGGTTAACTTGTATTTATTATTATTTTGTTAAGACAGACTCGACGAATGGCAGGGCTCGTAATGAATTGCATAAAACACAATATATCCCGGCTAGGTGCGGATCCCGAGACAGTTTCCTCTAAGCCACCAAGAAACAAATATACTTATTGCGATTTGCTCCTTCATTTTCTCCCAAGGTATTTTATTGCTTTGGGGTCTCTCATAAATTCCGTACTCACTCAGAAAGAAAAATAAGGACTGCGGGTAGTCGGCTCAGAGGAAATTGGTGCGTGGAAATGCTTATTAGTTTATTCTTGTTGCATAAGCAGTCGCGAGCGCCGCTTCTTGAGCTCATATCAAACTCGCTCATTTAACGTCAAATCCTTGAAACGTGTTTTTTTTACTATTGAAATGAAAAAACCTTGCCAAATATTCACAATTTGTTGATTTATATGGCGTGTAGATGACTTTTGTTTTCGTAAAAAATGATGTGAGACGTGTATTGTATAATTAGTGAGCTAAACGCTATAGTTTTATGTCACTGGATGAGTCGGCTGATACTCGTACGAAAAAGATGGATGCCTTGTGTGCGCGATTAATAACAAATCCAGCAAATGTAATAAAAAGCAAGGTTTTAAACCCGGCTACCCTGCAACATCAGGACTGAGGAGGTTCTAGTAAAACCTATGACACTCCTTGGGTAAATAACAACCCAAAAATAGCCAGCATTTTAAAATCCGCCAATGCGTTTAGCCTACTGGGGTCACAAAGAAACATAGATATAATCATACGTACAGTCAACCAATTTGATTCCTAGGCCACTATGGACTTTGTCAACGTGACGTTGTAAACGACGTGTTGTTGTTAGGTTACACTTTTGACCAAATAAAATTGTAAAATAATGCGGCGGGAAGTATCTCTTTGCGAAATGAAAGTTTATAAAATGATATAGTTTGCTAAATGATTTGGTAAAACATTAGTGAACGTTAAAAATCTATACTCTCATTTTTGGGTAGTCGTTAAAATACAAGTGTTTTCAAATTTGACTGAACATTTCGGATTGAAATTTGTTTTCGTAACTAAGCTCTGCATCAAAGCACATCGCAATCAATTACCGAAATTGAAACGACCTGAATTTAATTAGACCACGTATATATTACATAAAGCTTTTATATGATACGGGTGAAGCTTCCATTGAAATCAGAGTGAATGGAACATACAGATTTTTATCATAACCCGGCCGGCATGGGTTGTCAATTGAGGCTTGACGCAATTGAAATTTTAAAATGAAAATGATTAGGCCAAACGATTAATCGGAATTATAGTGTTTGCCGGTTATAATTCAAATATAAATTTATCAAATATTTTATAGGTGCTTTAAACATACTTATGGAAAATGTTTTTATAAGGCAGGAACATCGACATACCAACCTATTGACGCTGGGTTCTATACAAAATTCTCTTCGAAAAGTGTCCCAGGGCGACCTATACATACTTCATACTTGTATATAATCATTATCAATTTAAAACATTCTAATTTAAATGGTATGTCATTAACGCAATGCT
Organism: Acleris laterana; assembly: GCA_963966035.1. NCBI lineage: Eukaryota > Metazoa > Arthropoda > Insecta > Lepidoptera > Tortricidae > Acleris > Acleris laterana. The sequence continues at coordinate 7,758,025 of OZ014456.1, read as the reverse complement.
TAATTTTGCTTGAAACCATTTATCATCTTATGTTGCTTCGACTAGAGGCTCGTATTTTTACCTTATGCAGCTTCTACTAGCGGAGTGCCAATGTCACCGCGAACAAAGTACAAATGGAGTAGCTTTATACTTAATATTATTAAGGTGGGTAGCAGGTCGGTTCAATATAAACAACTTCTCACGCTATTTTTTCATTATTTAAGACTAGCTTTCGCCCGCGACTCCGTCCGCGTAGAAGTGGTTTATCGCTGCTCCCTCGGGAACTGTCCAATTGCCCGAGAAAAAACTATCCTGTCTTATTCCAGGACCTAAACAATATGTGTGCCAAGTTTCATCTCGATCCGTTCAGCGGTTGAAGCGTGAAAGGCGGACAAACATACACACTTTCCCATTTATAATATTAGTATAGATAATATACAATATTGTGGGCTTGTAAATCGTCATATTTATATTTTTGTAACAAGACATAGAACCGTTTTCAAAAACCCTAATAGCTACTTGAAAAATTTATAACTTCCTTAACCTTTAAATTTGGTATCTCTTGTTGATGTATTGGAACTTTTTTAATCAGATCATCTTGGCGTGGGGATTGAACCTATAAAATTTCACAATTGTAACTTTATAATCTGTGATACAAATATATTAAAATTAAATAAAAAATCTATATACGTCCCGTGTCAATGTCGGCACGTTTACTAAGCTGTTCCTGTAGAAATGAGTTCTGTAATTTTCCTGCTCTAAAAGTAGCATGTGACTTTTCCTGGGATTTCTACAAACCAAATTTCAGACAAATCGGTCTAGCCGCCGTTTAGCCATTCTAAAGTAACAGACAGACAGGTACTTTAGCAATCCTAACACTTTAGGTACAATAACTACATCATCATCTTCGAATTCGATACAGTTTCCGTAGGCACGGTTTTCGGACAGTGGTAGAATCTGTTTTTTATAATTTATGATATTAAAGTGACATATCTACTTAGCCTCAGTTTCACGTCACAAAAATAATGATAAGTAGCATATTATATTAATGGCAAGGTAAATAACCTGCAATTTAGGGACAGCCGTTTTACGCAATCGACGTCTTTGCGAAATTCCCACGACATCGAATTTGTCGAAAATTTTTCCGGGTCTAAAAAACTCCTCCTGCCGTTCACTCGCGACGATGGAATTCCATACCCCACAGTGAAATGGATCACCAGGAAATCTACAAATGAATATTAAATTTACGACTGCAAAAAATATAAAGTATTAAACTACTCCATAGACGCAACTGTTCTGCAACAACCAAATATTGACAATTGTTGGTCCAAAACTAAAATAAATTATTAAAAAAAAAAAACAAAGTTATTTGCTAATTAATATTACGAGTCGACATTTACTTACCGAAAGTATGATATTCCGTCTGAAATTTTTTTGTTGCGGTGATTATTTTTGCAGTTTCTGAAAACGCATTGAGGCATTGTGACACGTGTCCACTGTTGGCGTAGTTGACAGCGAACTAAATTCAAGTAAACTCCCAATTTGAAGTGGGTACCTATATATTCGCTGGGCCGTGTTTTGTTCTCTGACCCGTTATCTAGTTGTATATTGTTGATCGAAGGGCAGGAAGTAAGAAAGTTACTCGTATCGTTTTTGACACATCAAGACAAACCAAGAATGTATGTTATAATACTAGTTAAAGTTATCGTTGATAACCAGTGTTCCTCTGTTATACATTGAAAAACCGTATTTTTGGTTAAAAATACACCATTAACCTACTAGAAGGTTTTCTAAAAAAAAGCTTAGTAAACTTATTTTATTATTGTAAGTAGTTACTTTGTCCAGTTCAATAGGTTTTCTTCTTGAACAAATCAAACGCTGCTTATCTTGAGTACCCTACAGTCAACCGATGCATATAAAACCTTTTTCTAACGTACCGTGAAAACTCCAAGGATTAGGTAAGTGCCAAGTGGCACATAAAGTAACTCCGAATAGTACGTAATATATTTTTTAATAATATTTTACGTCACCACTAGCAGGTATATAATATTTAGCCCGGAATATTATTAATGCAGGAGCCAAAGCGGCGGGTAGCATGTTGCGGATGAGAACGCAAATAGCCGACTTGCTTCTCCCCAAATGTGTGATTTGTACGCGAGATACTAGGCACGGCACGAGACCCCGCTCTGTGACCTACTAACTGTGCCAATCGGCCTCAACCAACGGGTGTTTAGGCTACCCTCTGGGTGACAATGCTTGTTTACACAGATTAACCGTGTATCGACGCAATTTTGCGTCGAGCGTCCGATTTAAACATGATTAGCGCGACCACGAGGGACGCGCGAAATTCAATTTTTCGTCCATATTTGGGGGCAACCAAGTGCGGTTGCTTCACCAAAAGGAAACTTTTCAAATTGGAATAGTTCCCTGGATATTTCGCGCGCTGGCATCCATCTTTGTGGGGGCAGGCGTGAGGGGGACAGGGGGTGTAGTTGGTTTTTTCTCTCGTCACAATGTTCGTTTTGTGTACCGGCTATTTCATCATTGCATTGAAAGATAGGAAGTATCCCGCTGTTATGGCTCTGGAAATCTATCCTGATGTCAAGTAACGTTTGCAGGCTCGTATTGCCGACCTATAACTTTTATTAGATAAATGCGTATTTTATGTATCCCTCAGAAACCCTAACAACGTTTGTCCTAACACATCGATTGTCCGAATTTTCATTTGCCCTAAACTGGTTTTCAGATGACTCAGGCAACTTTATAAGTTTTCCAATTATATCTGCGGTTCGGTTAGGTTAGGGTTGTTTTATAACAACACTAAAAAGTTTTAAAATTTAAGCTGAAATGGTTTTAGGATAAACGAAAATTCGGACAAACGATGCATTAGGACAAATGACGATTAGGGATTCCATAGGGGAACCGTATTTTATTGCCTACACACAACGCTGCAATAAAGTCGTTAAAACAAAACGATTTAAATACATGCTATAGGCATCCGTTGTTTATGGCAAAGATAAGCCAAAGCTATCGGGGCTTCGGTTTATCTCGGCGATTCAGGATTCTACATAGCTGTAAATTTTTTGCCCGGTTTTACTATTTACGAGGTTATAAATTCTGAACGAATGCGGATAGTAAAACGAAAAGCTGAGTGAATATTTCAACAGGCCCTTATTACATTAATGCTACATACGTTGCCGGTTGCAGGGTAATTTTATTGCCAACGTGCTGAACGTAAAAGCTTAATGCGTGTTAATAATGTTGTTTACATACAGGGTGTTAATATTTTCAGTGACATGGTGTTCATTAACGGGTCGGGTCACGCGTACAGCGAAAAAGAAACGGCTAAAGCGTTCACCGGGTGAGTAGAGCCGTAGCGCGGCTGTTGCTAACTTTTATATTATATTATGCCGTAGTTTGATTTAATTAATTCGTTTTTATGCAGATACTCGACCGGAGCTAGTGTACACCTTTATAGAGCAAGCAGTGCAGCCCGGTGCACAGGTGGCGCTTAAATGCTCGGCTGTGGGCGAGCCACCGCCCCGGTTTAAATGGACTCTAGACTCCCAACCAATACCTCCTCATCACGGGTAAGTAACTCTATATGTATATCATAGATGAACATAACTTATAACCTCATAAACCATCTTCAAATCAATGAACGAAGCAAAAACTAGGTATAAGTATAGTGACGACATATTACGTTGCGGAGAGCGTATAACCTCCGGCTATCGGCACTTACGCGGATCGTTTGATATTGATGTACAAAACAACGCAAGCACTACGCGTTATGTCCAATAAATAAGATTATAGGGTTCTGAAGCGTTAGTGGAGTGGCCGAAGTAAATCCGCGATTATTTTTATGTGCTCATGGGGAAAAGCGTTACATTTCATTCACCGTGACTGTAGTTCCCGTTCCAAAAAATTCACTGCGAAATATCACCGTGACTTTGTCACTCCTGTTACTCACATCACGGTATGATATACGTTTCAGACTAAGGTTTTGATATTTTTACGTAATAATAGACATAACCATTGATCCGTAATAACCTAACAGATCGATAGATACCGGATCGAAGGAACGACATATAATTTTATAACGTCGTTCATTGCACTCGTGACAAATCACAGTGATACTTTTACACGGCTGATCACCGTGACTTTTTTATCGCCCTTTCAAATGTGCAGGGCGGTGATAACGGAGGGCCGTGAGAATGGGCCCGTGGGGATGGGCGCGAGCGGGCACTATGTCCTGGCGACGCTGTCGCTGGGCAGCGCGCGCGTCGAGCACGGCGGCCGGTACGAGTGCCGCGCGAGCAACGCGCACGGATCAGTGGCGCACGCTGCGAGACTCAATGTCTATGGTATGTAATTTTAGACCGACGCCACACGCTTGGTCTATGACATAAACACTGCGGGACCCAACTATATGTTAGAGTGGCTACTATGTATTTCCATCTCACTCTAACGTATAGTCCTGCAGTGTTTTTCGGCAAACACCAAGCATGTGGAGCACATTAAACATAAAACTGTGAGTAAGTCACAACGGGTTACTCACGTAAATAATGTCGTAATTTCGAAGAACGCTCGACATGTTTCGGGCCCGTCCGGAGCCCCTAATCATGAGCAGAAGCCGCCGCAACACGACGGACACTGCGGGCCAGAACTCTAGTCGCTCGGCTGCAGTGCTCGGTGTTAAACTACCCCAGTTTTCGTCATTACTGTAATTCTCAAATGTATGTTTGCACCCACTAATTACGTCACTTGTTAAAGTGTCGCGTTGTTGTTGTTTCGACGTTATTTAGTTGAGTAACCCGATGTGATATCTTTAATATGTCTATGGTATGTAGTTACAATCCCGTAATACATCAACAAATAGCAGGACGATCTTACACAAATTGAGCTAATCCTAAGCTTAGCCCTAGTTTTCAGTACGATGCCCGTCTTAAAATGCGATAGACATGATAGGTTTACCATAATTTGACATTTACTTTAGTGTTGAGACGGGTCTTATCACTTAGGGTTAATTTATTAATTCAGCCTTAATATTATTTACTGTTGATATGGTCCGCTTGAAACCAGGGGTATTAAATAACCCAGTTCCATAATAATAGTAATTGTTCCCTAAACTAACCCGACGGGTATTGTAACCAGAGATAGGTGAAGCCATTTATCGCCTTTATTAACTCTTGAGGATGTTTTTCGGTAAATACGTTGGATTGTCTACTGTTGTTTACGGTTTCCCGGATTTGCCACCATTTTGCCGTTATTACTTAGCAGTAATGCCGGCATAAATTTAGCTACACGGTATTCCACGGTATTCTGAGATTTCACACATTCGGCCACATTAGGAGAAGCCAGCTTAACATAAATTAGCTCAATGTATGGAGCATATTCAACGGAGCCTCGTCCTGAAGATATCTGCCGCTGTATAATTAATTTTGCCGTCAATTTTACCCGCTTAATTATGTAGGTACAAATGTTTTTCTCACCATCATATTATTAGGTATTTGTTATATCGATGATTCCAATCCACATTTCATCTTAAAAAACAAACCTTACCTATGCTTCTATTTATTCATGAAAATACTCTTTATTTGACTATATCATCGTAGTTAATGTACCGTAATGTTTTTTACTTTAAAGAAATTCAAGACGCATTTAACTCATGACCATATGTAATTATAGCTGCAACTTGTAAAAACCTGGTTTTTGAAACTGTCGAAAAAGCTAATTTTGTATATTGGTATTTTTATGAAACTTATTGACATTTATTGTTCTAGGGTCCCCATATATTCGGGCTATGAGTAGTGTGAAAGCAGTCGCTGGTTCGGACACTACAGTGTGGTGCCCCTACTACGGTTTTCCGATCGAGTAAGGATTTATTAACACAATAAATGAACAAAAACACGAGTACGTTTATGTGTAATTATAACATGTACATTTATCTTTTAGTTCTGTGAAATGGGAAGGAGGAGCTGGTTCCGACCCTAGATATCAGCAAATTGATGGGCAATTGACTATAAACAATGTAGATCGAAACCGAGACCAAGGAGGTTGGGTTTGCTCGGTCCAAACACCTGGGGGCGAACTGGCGAGGCGAGAGGTAGGTTCATATGTTAAAATGGTTTCTATAGTTACACGAGTATTATTTACAAAAAATATAGGGTGATTTTTGAGCCTAGCCTAGATATACTTTATTTTTTCTTCTCACCGACCGTGTCATGTTTCTTCTTTCGATTTATTCTTAAGTATTTCTCTCGTCTGAAACCTTTTCCTAAGAAATAGAGGTGTGAATACCTGCGAGAGTACAATGGAACGTTCCATGAGGAGCATCAACAATAGGATTAATATCTAGACTGGCGGTTTTTTTATAAATACGAGCAGTGGCAAAGCACGCAAGCGGACGTGATTAAAGTATCATAAATACGTATTTGAAAAGGTTCTCGTTTTTATTATGATGTTCATCGGGATATTATTCCTATTATTATTCCAGGTACAAGTAACCGTCGTCTCGCCCCCGGTCCTCTCCCCCATCGTGTTCCCCCCCGGCCTGAGGTCCGGTGACCGCTCACAGCTGACTTGCACCGTCACCTCTGGCGATATGCCCGTATATTTCTCCTGGCTTAAAGATCAAATGAATATACCTAGCGCGTTACAGGTAATATTAAACCATACATTGCTATCTGTAAGGTACGAATTCGTCAATACTAGAACTTGTTTAAAATTTTAGGTCGACGAACGCGGAGCTGAATTTTACAGCATGCTGCTATTTAAAAGTCTGACTGCCGCCCACAGCGGAATATATACGTGTGTCGTTACTAATACAGCCGGGAAAGCCAATACGTCTGCCGAGTTAGCTATCAAAGGTAAATTCCGGTTGAAATAAAGTTAGCATTTTTTCCTTTTTGGTTGTCTCACGAGTTAGTTTCGTTTCAGTGCCTCCGTATTGGCAAATTGAGCCATCAGACACTTCTGTTTTACTGAACGGATCGTTAACCGTGGGCTGCGAGGCCCGCGGGCACCCTCCACCTTCTATTTACTGGACCAAGTTCTCTGGTAAGTTACACTATTGGTTTAAAACTTAATCCTAAGTCCGTGTTGGGGAAATTTGAAACATTGTTTTGTTTATAGGTAGCGCAGAAACAAGTTTAGGAGCAGTTTCCGAGCCCGCAGTGCTGAATAACGGATCTCTGAGGCTCGAGGCAGCGCGGGCGGAACATTCGGGAAAGTACAGCTGCAGAGCCGACAACGGGGTTGCACCGGCGTTATCCAAATCAATTACAATACACGTTAATGGTAAATATTGTTCGCCTTCTGGGCGTTTGAGGTCCTCGTCTGATTTATCACCAACCAACACTGGACAAGGATCAATAATGGACACTTGAATCTTATTTTACAGAAGATAAGGGTAATTCATTTGTTTGGCAACAATCAATTTAGGATCGTATGCTGTATTAAGAGCTAAGTGACGATTATTGGTGCCTGTTAGCTTAAAATGTCCAACGCTGGTGCCATCACCCTAAACCATTGAAGTAAATTTATATTAGCGGTTTATCATTATTTATTTATTCTATTTATTTTCTCGATCAGAATTGGACGCACGAAAAGATCCTTCAAAATATTTTTCAAAAACCATACCTTCATTATGAATAATTAATTTGTATATATTTTTAGAACCGGCAAGATTCGAAACGCCTTCGGTAAATGCGACCGCTAAATTAGGTGAAACACTAAGATTAGCGTGCGTTGCTCGAGGAGACAGCCCACTTTCCACATCTTGGAGCCATTCTGGGCGAGCATTGCCAAATTCAGATTACAGGTAAGAAATAATGCCACAGAAAATCCTAATAACTCGGTAGATGGATTGTTAAACATTGAATTTTCTTTTAGAATGAGCGTTTCCGAAACTCGAAGCGCAGAAGGCCTAAGAAGTGAATTAGTGGTGGAACGAGCTGATAGAAGAGACTCCGGCGTGTACCGATGTCAAGCTTCCAATCCTTACGGGAGATCCGATCACTTCGTGCACCTAGCTGTACAAGGTAACACTTGCTGTTAATGATACCGAATCTTCGTTAACAAATTCTAATACCAAAGACCATGCCACTGTTTGTTACTTGAACCTAGAATCGTTCCCGACGAGCCGTCAAGCAGCAGTATTTACATTATTGTGTTCCAGTGTGGGGATAAGACTACCGGTGCAATTAGTAGCATAGAGGCATTCCATCTTAGTCTTCCTTGAAGACGCATTTGCGGTCTTAGGATTGCAGTCTCAAGATTGTAGTCTTGATAATGCAGATGCCTATGGGTCACTGATCCCACTTCCTATCAGGTGGCATTTCTGCCAGAAATAAAAATTCTAGAAGATTACTTTCTGTGGATGTAACAACAAAGTGTGTCATTTGTTTTTATCATCAAAGTCTTGTCATATCCCGTCAGAGCCTCCGGGGCCACCGTCGGACTTCATGATCCTGGAGACCTCGTCCCGCACCATGCGCCTGCAGTGGCGACGGCCGTACGATGGCAACTCGCCGGTGTTGGGCTACGTGGTCCAGTACTGCAAGTATGACTCCACCGGCTCAGACCCTTGGAGAGACGCGGACACGCACAACGTTTCTGTATCAGCACATAACATGGATGCTTACTCTGAGTACGTTTATCAAGATTAATATTTAGTTTAGATGTACAATGTGCTTTTTAATTGGCTTAATTCATTGGTTATTATTAATATATCGCACTGCTAGATCTAAAATGGATCAACTCAAAATACTACTGTATTTAAAAACCAACTTTAATACAATTTCTATGAACTCGAAACAAAACTAGCAAGGATTTTGAGTTGATCCTGTTTAGATCTAGCAGTGCGATATATCAGTCTAGTACAACTTTTGAACCAACAGCGAGTGTGTTGTCTAACGCACTCGCAATCACGATCGTTTTCATTTTGAAAATCGAAGGTTTGTCTGCATACAAAATGAAAACAATTTTTCCATTTTGAAGCCGACTGCGATTGCGAATGCGTTAGGCCCCTCAGTTCCCGGTATTCGCAGTTGTTTGATAAATGAAATCGTGATGCTAACTTACAGCTCGCAAGATCTCATCTGTAGTTAATCTAGACGAACAAAACAAAATTATGTCAAGTATGATATCTTTAGCAATGTCTCGTTGAATTTGTGTCGTAACAGGACTGAAGGTGCCACAATATCGGGTCTCGAACCTGCTTCGGCGTACCTGGTGCGCGCACGCACTGTGACCGCGCAATTTGCGTCTGACCACACTACTGCGCTGCTCGCGCTGACGTCACACGAACCCCCTACGCGAGCGCCACTAAGCCTCCGCGCTTCGGCGCCCCGACCGTCCACTATTGAGTTGGCTTGGCAGGTATTTAGAGTTCCTTTTTGGTGTTCTGATTACCTATATATCATCATCAACATTATCATCATTTCCGCCAAAGAACGTCCACTGCAGGACATAGGCCTCCCCCAAGGATCGCCACAAGGACCTGTCACGTGCTACCTGCATCCACCGGGTTCCCGCAACCTTCAAAGGTCTTCCGCTACTGGGCATCTTTATCTAAATTGTCCTGCTGTTTTCTTTTGGCTCTGCCTCTTCTCCAGCTGCTGTTACTCGGGACCCAGTTCGTTGTATTATGGTCCATGGATCCCGATGTATTTGGCAGACATGTCAAGCCCAGTCTCATATGGGCTATAGTTAGTGCTGTTATAAAAGGCCCGTTTTTTTGACAGCTGTCAAAATATGTGTTGAGACAAGATTGAGGTTATATTTTGTACTGTGTTGACAGCTGTCAAATTTTCACAGTTAATTAAATAACAAGACGGTTAATATGACGATCCTCGAGCGTAGCCTATAGATATTGATGATTTACAGCCGCCTCCATCTTCAACGTGGAATGGTAAACTCCTGGGCTACTCGGTCTGGTGGTGGGCGTCAGCTGACGGCACCCTCTCAGGAGGAGCTAACGTTGGCATGGAGTTTGCGACAGTCCGGGGTCAAAGCACCAAGTATACTATTGAGGGTCTAGAACACTATACTCGGTAAGTCATATTTTTAACCTACGACCGTGAAGAAGAGGAGTTTTGTGTTTAATGCCTTCGTCTATGTGTATCTGCTCCTCTTTCAGTTATCGCCTAACCTAAACCAATATTTATTTTAAAGCTTGTTTTCCGGTGGTGGATCTTAGTTATTTAAAAAAAGTCCCCCGCCGCGGGTCTATATGCTCCTGTCTGTACGTTGTCGGTAATATCACTACTACTAAATTACTGAACCGACTTTCATGCGGTTTTCACCGTCAGTTATATACTTTTTCACAGAAGGTTTTTATGTATTATAAACTCTGGTTTATGTACGGGTGCTACAGATAACTCACATAAACCGAAGCGAAGCGAGTGCGGGTCGCTAATGCTATTTAAAACTCGTTTGGGATAGTTTACCTAAAGGTCAATATGAAAAAATTGCAAAAACGATGAAAGCGAGGCAAATAAATATTATTTTCATATATTAGGTGCACGATATATCTATCTACTATTAACAAAACAATGTTTTCAGATATTCCGTAAGCGTTAGAGCATTCAACATTGCCGGTGCCGGCCCAGCCACGGCTCCGGTCAACACGTTGACTCAGGAGAATGGTGAGCTTGACTGAACCTTATTTCCTTAGATCTAGCGTTTGGTAGAGATAATGTAGTTCTTTATACTCACTCAATTTCGGCTAATTCGGCTCTAGGGTGCGGACAATTCGAAACAGAAACAGAAAAAGATTTATTGCCTTCTCAGCAAAGTAGTTTTATATATTATTCCTTAAGATAGATACAAGAACTACAAAAACTACAGCAAGTCTTAACGATGTCTACCAAAGTTATGGTAAAAGTCGCGGGTGTCACTGGATATTTTTTCTTAAAATGTAGTATTGGCGAAATAATAATTATACACCGTGTTTTTTTGATTTACGTTGACTTCGGCATATTGCTAGGTACATCCAGTGGCAGATTAGCCACGTAGCAAGAGTAGCAAATGCTACGGGCACCGCGCATGAGGAGGCCCCGCGCACTCACGTCTCACTGACATTATTTTTTACCAATTATGTGTTATTTAGCACCCTTAACTTAAGAAATATCCAAAAACAAACGAAGGATCTCTTTATAGAATTTGCTACGGGCCCCGCACTGGCTTAATCCGGCACTGGGTACATCCATAGAAACAAAGCGGTAGATTCAATTTCAAAAAATAATTGTTTTGGAACAAAGTCATTAAATGTAGTACGCTCATCGACCTAAGAACGTACCGTTAAAGCTAACGTAAATAAAAAAAACACGGTGTATTTACATGATAACTATAATTATATTTACGACATTATCCAAACAGCAGTAAAGCTATCTTTTTTTTAAATACCGATCAGCCACACTTACCCTTGCGACATCTTTACGTAGTATAAAACAAAGTTGCTTTCCGCATCTGTCCATCTGCCTGTATATTCGCTAACTCCTCTTAAACCACGCAACAGATTTTCATACGGTTTTCACGATCAGTTATAGTACATTACTGCAAAGACCAGTAAGTGAGCTTTCCTGGACGAGTAGGAGTTAAAAGGCCGAACCGCCAGGTGAGGCCTTTTATAGATACGAGTCCAGGATGGCTCTTAATGGGCGAAGCATGAATAGTGCTTTTCTCAAAAATAAAACAAGTACTTAGATTGTATTTAAAAAATAGCACATTCCTACAAGTCTACAAAAAAACACCGAACGATTGAACTTATTTTACCTGGCAGCATACCTGGGTTTTACATACTGGCAACACTGACCTCGTTTTTTTATTTTTTTTAAATAAGTACCTACCTTGTTGTAGTATCAATCTGCCTAACTCTGTAGAGCTGAATTTTCAGTTTTTCATATCAATTAAAAATGTAATGTAAATATGAAACTTTAAACTATAAAGCGTATTTTTATTGAATGATTGCTTTTGTGAAAATCCTTATTGAGAAAATATACTGGTCTGAATTAATTTTTATTTCATGTGGCTTTATCTTGCTACTTCTTTAGTCTTTTCAAAGGCTGTCACAGGTCTGTACAGATAGTTCCAAATTCAAATAATATGGTATGTTATGGATTTTCCATACTTACTTACTTTTTGGTTTCCTAATTCAAAATCACTCTACTTACTGGACACTTTTGAGAGTGCTCCAGGAACTTTAACCCACTGGCTCCTATTTGATGATGTTATGACAAGATTACATAGCATTTTTGAGAAAAATAACTTTTCATGGAAGGGTTTTACGAAACACGAGTGACAAACATACGGTCCCATACCCTAGTGCCTAGTACCCTGTAGCCTATTTTTTAACTGGTACTGCAGTGTTCGATGGTTCTTCCCCAGTGCCCTCCGAAGGCCCTCGCGTGGTGAGGTGCCGCGCGGTGTCTCCCCAGAGCCTGAAGGTGGAGTGGTCTCCGCCACCAGCTCACGCCCACCACGGCTCCTTGCTGGGATACAAACTGCTCTATAGACCTGAACATAGTGAGTAAGACAATATGTATCAATAAATATTGATGGAATTGACTGGATTAAAAAATAAGTTAACTTAGTTCTCGTGGTTTTACTGTTCGCTCTGTACACTTACAGGTTTGATATTTTTACTGGGACTTTATAATCGAACTTTGACTAAGTTCCATTAGCTATACTTGCTATTTTGTTCGCAATTGAAAGTTCAATCACACTTTCAACCCTTAACGGGGAGATGAAGAGGTTACCTATCTAATAAATATCTTTATTACTCCCTTTAGATTTACTTACTTCTCATCAGGATGAAGCCAATCTCATGCCGTTAGATTGGCTCTACCGAAGATAACATCGTTTTGTGTTGCTTTCTATAAATTTATAAAGCATATTCTTATGCATGCATCTTAAAGGCAAATTTAAGAGGTTTTAATATCATTTTATTAATAGTAATTTAAAAAAAGTGTTTATTTAAGAGCAGATGCAGCGTCATTAATTCATAAACAGCTTATCATAACTTTCATGAAATTAATTTTCACAGTTAACTTTTCACTAATCAGAATTCAAACTCCAACAGCGTTCAGGAAATCACAAGAACATTTCTCACTGAAAATTAAGCGTTACATTTGCCAACAAATAAACTTGAAACAATCTCAATATTCCAAGCTGAATGATGGCAGTTGTTTGTCGGCAGCGGCAGAGTGGCTGGAGTGGGAGGTGCGCGGCAACGGCGGGCCGGGCGCGGCCGCGGGCGCCGAGGTGAAGCGGGTAGCGGGCGTCGAGACGCTTCTGCTCGCACTCAGACCATACACCAACTACACGATACAAGCGCTAGCGTACACTGCGGCTGGGGACGGGGTTCCAGCTCACCCGGTGCATTGCATCACGCAACAAGACGGTACTTGTTTTTCTTTTTAATTAAAACAAAATACAAAAGTAGAACAAACTAATAGTACAGTAATCTTTACAGCACCTGGACCTCCGGCCGCTGTGAAGGTGGTGGCAACATCAGTAACTTCCCTAGCTATAAGTTGGCTTCCGCCGAGTCGGTCTAACGGGCCTGTGCTTTATTATACTGTGTTCTACCGGGAGCTTGGAAGGTAAATAAAATGGGTTTTGACCAAAAGTAGCCTAAGCGGTTTTTAAATCAAAATCGAAGTTAAGGTAGCCAATTGGCCGTAGCTTGAAATCAATAATTCCGACTGAACATTACTAATATTAATATTACCTGTAGGCAGTAGCACAAACACAACACGTATACTCGAGGGCATCTGATAAGTATCTGATACTGTATAACCAGGCTCAATCAAATTCGAAATGGGTACTATACTTGCCTAATTAAATAAAAGTTACAGAGGCTAAATGCGGTCTTGGACTTAAATTTAGATAGTTACATCTATTTTGTCAGGGACCGGCCTCCTCAAACGACCACTGTGCAAGCAGAAGATGGTGGCCCGTCGGTCGGCCTGGGTGGCTCTACTGAGTTGCGGTCTCTGTATGAGGACGCGACGTATGAGGCGTGGGTGGCGGCGCACTCTGCTGCCGGAGAGGGCGAGCCTTCCGCGCCGCAACCAGCTACCACTAGTTCCAAAGGTTCAATATTGATGCTTTTCCCTGATATGTTATTATTTTTAAAATACTAATGTTTAAGCGTAACAAAAAAAGCACTGAGAGCGCGCGGCTTGTGAGCGCACCGCCTCCGCTCTCAGTGCGTTTGCGGCTTTACCAAATAATTGATGGATAAACGATAACTTTGCAGTCAATATTCTTACCAATCCGTTTTATATTATGTACAGTGGGCGTGCGTCTTCTCTCCTTCGGCGTGTGGGCCCGCGTGCAGTGTGGGCACCCGCTGCAGCTCGCGTGCATGTGGCGCGGCGAGCCCACGCCGCGTGCGCGCTGGCTGCGCGGCGACCGGCCCGTCACGCACGACCCTGGGACGCATCTCACGTTAAACGGACATCTTGCTATACATAGTAAGTTTACCGTGAGAATGAGTTCTTTCAAATATTTCAAAAAATATATGAATTTGTATTCATTTGTCTTGGTAGAGATGATGAAACCAAACCCATATGTCATGTAAAAGTCAAACTATTTGACGGTTTTTGTCTTCTAAACACGAGTAAGTCATATCAGCAATCAGCTATCAATGTTTAGGATCATTTGCTTTCGAAATCATATTGTTTTCTAGCGATAAAGCTTCAGTCTACTGTCAAGTAAAATATACCATCTATCATAATATTGCCAGCATGATACTACGTTTAAACAGTAACCTGTGGGGCTAGACAAGTTGCCATCGTTCACGAACGCTAGCGTTAGGCGATCACTTTGGTGATCACCTGTCCCTTGGCGCTGTCAAAATTAAATAGGCTAGACAAGCGTGTCAGTTGTAACGAGTGATAGGTATATCACGTGACTTACGTCATTCCCATACATTTTTCAATGACAATACATGTCGCCAGTGATCACCTAACGCTAGCGTTCGTGAACGATGGCAACTTGTCTAGCCCCACTGGTTTAAGACAAAGTGGAATAGTTGAATAAAATGTAAACACAAATCCTAGGATCCTACTAATGATTATCTGACGCTTTGGTCAGGAGTAGATGTTTCGACAAGCGGCAACTACACGTGCTCGGCGCGCAACGCGTTCGGAGCCGAAGAGGCGATATATCGCGTGGAGTGCGTCGCGCCGCCTGCGCCGCCGGCGCTGCTGCTGGAGCACGCGTCGCACCGCGAGGCGCGGCTTGTCTGGCGCGCCACACATCACCCCGCGGCTCCAACTCACGGCAAGTGATGTTTCCATCTATCAGTCGAGGAGGCGACGCACCGCGTTGAGTGCGTCGCGCCGCCCGCGCCGCCGGCGCTGCTGCTGGAGCACGCGTCGCACCGCGAGGCGCGGCTTGTCTGGCGCGCCACACATCACCCCGCGGCTCCGACTCACGGCAAGTGATGTTTCCATCTATCAGTCGAGGAGGCGACGCACCGCATTGAGTGCGTCGCGCCGCCCGCGCCGCCGGCGCTGCTGCTGGAGCACGCGTCGCACCGCGAGGCGCGGCTTGTCTGGCGCGCCACACATCACCCCGTGGCTCCGACTCACAGCAAGTGATGTTGCCATCTATCAGTCGAGGAGGCGACGCATCGCGTTGAGTGCGTCGCGCCGCCCGCACCGCCGGCGCTGCTGCTGGAGCACGCGTCGCACCGCGAGGCGCGACTAGTCTGGCACGCCACACATAAAATTGCGGCTCCGACTCACGGCAAGTGATGTTCCTTTTGTCTGTCGAGTCACACATCGCGTCGAGTGCGTCGCACCGCGAGGCGCGACTAGTCTGGCATGCCACACATAAAATTGCGGCTCCGACTCACGGCAAGTGATGTTCCTTTTGTCTGTCGAGTCACACATCGCGTCGAGTGCGTCGCACCGCGAGGCGCGACTAGTCTGGCACGCCACACATAAAATTGCGGCTCCGACTCACGGCAAGTGATGTTCCTTTTATCAGTCGAGGAGGCGACGTAGTATACTCTCTATAGAGAGTACGTCACGACGGCCGACGCACCGCGATACAAACTTCTTTAAGTTCACCTCACCTAAAGGGACATAAATATTAAGATAATAGCAATAACGGTGTTTTAAAATCAATCGGTTAAATAAACTCCTTGAAAATGTTGAATTCTTACGCTGAAAATATTCTTTTGATAATTCCTACTCAAGATTCTATTTAGGTATGTACTATCAGACCATAGAACTGTGTCACAGAGACGTTGATTCAAGTCATAAGAAGTGTCAAACAAATTGTTTTAAAATGTCACTGTGACACCGTTCTATGGTGGGTCAGGGTTCCATTGGGCTGATAGTACTTAGCAATTATATTTTAGACCCCAATTTTAATGGGAAACGCTGGAAGCTTTATATTTAAACCGCGCGTAAAATTTAGCACGACGACTCACTTGGCGGATTACGCCATCCGTCTGCAACTAGCTATACGTACTTGTATTTCAATGAGCAAACTGAAATGATCTAGAATTCTAAATGTTTGTTCTAACCTTCATAGGTTTTACAATATGGTGGGTCCGGGTGCGCGATGACATTGGAGACGGGCTGGAGACGGGCTTGAGGGGAGAAGAGGAGAGGAAGGTGGAGACTGGAGGGGAGGCGAGTAGTGTGACGCTGCGAGCGTTGTCCTGTGGGGCTTCATACTCGGTGCGCATGGTGGCGCACTCCCGCGCCGGCCCTTCCCCGCCGTCCGCGCCGCTCTTGGTGAAGACAAAACCTCCAGGTTAGTTATTTACATAATTCTAGATTTTTTATTTTAACGTATTTTTGCGTTTCATAATCTAGAGATACGGTAGAAAAGTCATACATACATACTTAGGCTGTTTAACTCATTAGCCTTTTAACACCTTAACTAATTTTCATCCCGGAAAATTCAAATTCAAAATCCACGCGGGCGTTGTCGCGGGCAGAAGTTTGTATCAAAATATGGGATCGGGTTTTTAAAGCTCGATTTTTTTAGTGTTAGTATGGGAAGGCGGGGGAGAGCACCGCGAGGAGAGCGCCGAGGCCGCGGTGTGGAGCAACAGCTCGACGCTCGCGCTGGACGCGCGCCGCGCCGTGCGCTGCGGGGCGCGGCTGGTGCGGTTGCAGTGGCGGCGCACCGATGCCGGTGCTGCGCAGTGGGCCGACGCCGATCTCACGTCGCTGCATCACCACAGAGAGGTGAGTCTCACGGCCTTGTAAACACTGATTTGGTGCACTCGAAAAAAAATGTCAGCCAACTAAGAGAGATTGTCTCTTAGTTGGCAAAATTAATACAATACGAGGGCTGCTACTTATGTAACCGGAATAGAAAAAATAAACAAACGTACATGGCTAAATATGGTTTTATTGTTTTTCGAAGTATTCTCCGTGATAATCGATGCACTTTTGCATACGTTGAAACCAATTTATAAAGCACTTTTTCCACTCTGACTGAGGTATCTCCAAAACGTGCTGTCTGAACGCGTCGACGGCATCTTCACGGGTCGAAAATCGTTGACCACGTAATTTATTCTTTACATTTGGAAATAAATAGAAATCATTGGGTGCCAAATCAGGGCTGTAAGGTGGATGACCCGTTAATTCTATATTTTGACCTTCCAAAAATCGAGTCGTTTCACGTGATGTATGACAGCTGGCGTTATCATGGTGCAGAATGATTCTCCGTCGCTGGTTGTTTTTCCGTATTTTTTCAAATACTTCCGGCAAACAAATGGTCGTGTACCACTCCGAATTAACCGTTTTACGATTCTCTAGGGGCACTGTAGCCACATGGCCATTAATACCAAAAAAGCAGGCCACCATTTGCTTCAAGGTGCTTTTTGCACGAGTTACTTTCGTAGGGTTCGGCTCATTTTGAAACACCCACACCGTTGATTGTTGTTTAGTTTCGGGATCATACGCATAGATCCAGGATTCGTCACCTGTGTAGATATTATAAACAGCTTTTGAGTCACCACGGTTATATTTTTTCAACATTTCCTTGCACCATTCGACGCGAGCCTCTTTTTGATCCTTAGTTAAGTTGTGCGGGATCCAACGCGAACAAATTTTTTTCACAGCTAAGTGTTCATGTAATATCTTATTAATGCTCGTCATACATATGCCTATAGTCGCCTCTATCTCGCGATACGTAACATGACGGTCATGCATTATAAGTTTTCGCACAGCTTCAATATTTTGTGGTACAACGACCGATTTCGGGCGACCATCCTTAACTTCGTCCCTGAGCATACTACGTCCACGATTGAACTCACTAAACCAGTGATACACAGTAGTTTTGGATGGAGCTTCATCACCAAAAGTCGAAGTTAGTTGATCTATGCACTGTTGTTGCGTTAAACCACGCCGAAAATCGTAATAAATCATAGCACGAATATTTTCACGAGTGAGTTCCATTCTTGCAGCGAGATTAAAATTTAAACCCGCCAAAAACAAAAGACTAGCGTACATAAGAAAAAAAATATATAGCGGCCAGTATTAAAAAAAGTTCAAATTTTACCATGAAGGTCAGATATAGCGTTTAAAAATGTTGGAATCCTGGATTCCGGTTACCTAAGTAGCAGCCCTCGTAGATATTATACTAACCAAAGCTGATAGTAGCAACAGCGACTTCTTCAGTGATTCAAATAACATCTTAGTTGATGTACCTATCGTCTTGTTATGCTCATGTTGAGTCAAGTCAAGTCGCTTATGGACAACAATCACAATTTTATTAGAAGCGACATTTTTTTTTGTGTGTTATATGTCTGTTTTTAACCCCTGACGCGACAGATAGTGATCGGAGACTTGCTGCCGAGCGCGTGGTACGCTCTTCGGTTGTGGACCGCCACGGAGTCTTCTCGACACCAGGCCATCATTTATGCTGCTACCACCACCCACGCAGGAGGTATGAAAATGCAGATGTCTAGAATTGTAAACGTTGTTCTGAAACATGATGTAATATATAAATGTGATGTAAGATATCTTGGCCGTCGTTATGTGTTAAGGACTTAGGTCTTTTAGTTTGAAAGCTTCCTTTAAAATAACAACAACTTCCTTCTATGAGACTGAAATGAGATGGCCATACGTGCATATTTTCCTACAGAAGTTATAGCTATTGCATTCAGAGAATTAACTTATGTTGAAACTGAACTATTTGATGTTAAAGTTTTCGTCCTTCGCTCGCAATACATTCCGATTGTAAGGATTCACTAACAAACAAAGTTTAACTGGCATCGAGATCTCGGCCATTCTCCGAGCGTTTCTACCGCCCGTCGCACTTCTAATCAGCGTGTCACCTAAGTGTTAAATAATAATTAGAAATTTGATATCACACCAAATGCTGAACCCTAAAGAAAACCCTTGTGCTGATTAAAAACAGTAATATAATCCATTTCAGAAAAGCATATACAGTCACGATATTTAATTTGGTACCCACCTTAGGTCCAAACTCAATCTGACATTCTACAACAATAAGGTTGAGTTTCCTAAAAGTTACAAATGACTTGACATCTCTAATGACATTGGCGACTTCAAGCATATTTTTCTAGAAATGGGTCCCAAATTAACGCTCGTGACCATACCATTTCCAATAATCGCACAGTTCGACTAGCAAAACTTAATCTTTCTCACCTATGTGCATTTTACTTTACGTTACTTTCGATTTGAACCAATTAAGCGTAAATGTTACTGTGCGAAAGAAAAATCTCGAGCCGTGAGTACTCGTAGTATTTAACGCTTACATTTCATGATATGATTTTGTTATTTCTACTAGAGCGCCTCCGTCGACCGGTAGCTTTCCACTCAGATGGTAGCCCCGCGGGTACGATGACCAAAGCAGATACAGAACGAGTATTGGGCGCCGTTTCACTCGCGTTTGCCGCACTGGCAGCCGTCGCCGTCACCGCGTTGCTTCTGGTTCTGCTGGCTAAGCGCAGGTGAGGCACATTCGACAGCTCTAGCTGGTCCAGCTTGAATTATAAGAGGACTGTTCAGTCTGCACAGCGCACAATCGTCTCCGTCATCGCGTCACTGTTTGTGCTCCTCGCTAAGCGCAGGTGAAGTACTTACAGCCAACTGCGACTAGCATCCAGTTCAATGCATAAGGGGACTATTCAGTATGTAAAGAGATGAGGAAGTTTATATTAGTGGTACCACTTTCACAGGCCTTTTATTGAGTTTGCTTGGTGCCGTAGTTACTTCAGCTGATATATTCAAAGTCACAATTAGATGATGCCGTGTGGTTGCCGGCTTAGAATAGTGCCACTCCTTGTTTTCCTGTGGAAGTCGTAAGAGGCGACTAAGGGATTAAAGGCTTGTAGTATTGTTAGGCGATGGGCTTGCAACCTGACATTAATATACAAATGGTAAACTTCTTAGCCTGTTTGTGCAAAATGTGGTTATAGAATTAACACCAAGTTGTTAGAGTGGTTGGTTATTCTGTAGCGCTGCCTACCCCACTATGGGGTGAAGGCGTGACGGTATGTATGTATCTACAATTAGATGATTACTTTTGCACCTCTCGTTTTCTTCAGTTTGATATAAGTATTTTATGTTACTTAACTAGCGTTAAAACACATGACATAACTACCTTGTCTAAATAGTTAAACTGAATAGTTAGTCTGTTTGAGTGGATTATTTACTTAATTATTTTCACTCAACAATACAAAGCATATTGCAATAAAAGTATGTATTTAGGCGAATTTTCAAATTAATTGGATCCATTTTCCATCATGGATTAAAATGCTTTACTTGGTACAGGTCGCGTTAATCAAAACGGAATAAGCTTTCAATCTTCGAGCGAAGCTAATAATCCTGTATTAATTGGAATAATTAAATAATACTCGTACTTAATTAATGTTTACGAAATCTCCGTTTCTTACCAAAAGCCGAACTTAATTCCGCGAATACGCCAGTTGGCGTGACTGGGAACGAGCTCCATTATAATAAATAACAAAGTAAGGTTTCGACGAGGTCAGTTTACTTTTAGGCGATATTGAATTAATAACACGACACGATAGCCTAGTTGGTAGTGACCCTGCCTACGAAGCTAGAGGTCCTGGGTTCAAATCCCGGTAAGGGCAGATATTTGTGTGATGAGCGCAAATATTTGTTCCTGAGTCATGGATGTTTTCTATGTATTTAAGTATATATTTCTCTATATAAGTACTTATATCATTGTCTAGTACCCATAGTACAAGCCTAGAGCTTAGTTTGGGACTAGGTCAATTGGTGTGACATTGTCCTCGGATATTTTTTTTTTTTTTTTTTTATTTAATTTATATGAGAATTGAAGCCAAGCTAGTTTGTAATAAATTATCATAAAGGCACTCGTGTGTTTTTAACACGACTGTCCGTCCATTAATGTTTTTCGGATGTACTCGTATATACCTATATACGAGTACATTATGTCGTTGTTATGTATTCGTGACTGTTTTTCCGTGGTCGTTGGGTCGGGATATCTCGATGGTGGGGATATCTGTTTGACTACGGGACAGTATGGAACAGAACATAATACCTACCTACTAATGTAAAATATGGATGCCAACGAATAGCAAAAATAATTACTTACCTATGTCTATTCTATATCCACACTGACACTACCTTGTTTTGGCACAGCTCAAGTTGAAAACGAATTTTGCCGAAGATGACAACGTGACAGATTGGTTTCCTGTCCCAAAAAATCCGTATTACGCAATTTTCATCATCATCGTTAGAGCTACTGATACAAACAGTTATATGCATAAATATTGGCTACTATAATAGAAGAGTTAGATCGATATTCGGCCTTAATTATCATCTGTTAAGTATACTTTCAGTTACCTCATACGGATATTTATAACAAACATTCTGATGTCTGTTATAAATTACCGGAAAGTCACACTCGACCATTGAGGGTTCTATACCACATATTCGTGAAAAAAAGGGTTATCTATTACGATTCAAAAGAGACAGCGCTTTAAATGTAGGGCAGACGGACGGACGGACAGCGTACACTTAGTAATAGGGTCCCATTGGACTCCTTTAGTACCCTAAAAATTCACAACACCGAATATGTACGCCTCAGGAAAATAGGTAAGTACCTATTTTAAAGTACTTTAGCGTTGTTGGCTCATTTGTTGATCTCTCACGTGCAGCAATGCTTTCGTTTTCCCAATTTGCCCGCAAGCACGTATCATTGCCTCAACTGCGAAATTGTTTCTTACGGTCGGAAAAGTTTTCTTTTAATAAAATTCAATGTATGTATGTCTAATGTATTTTTATTGCGTTAAATGGTAAATGGTGGTTCATAAATTATGAGTTGTTTATTTAAAGCGGTTAAACTTTACACTAGCATACTACACCACTACTACTACTACTACTACTACTACTACTACTACTACTAGCATACTAGCATACTATACTGTGTTGTTTTTAATAATGCTGTATCTCTGTAATGTTATTGTTTGGTGTACAATAAAGTGTTTTGTATTGTATTGTATTGTATTGTACATATACATAACATATACTATTTATTACGTGATTAAGTCCAGATTTATAGTTTTCTCATCCCTTCGAGTGGCAAGCATTCGTATAACGGCTGCTGTCGAAAACCAATTTAATACTTTATATAACACATTAATTCAAAAGTCAAATTTAAACTTACTAAGGTTATCAAGATTTTTAAAAACTTTGTTTAAGTCTCTTATTTCTTAAACTTCTTTAAATTTGTTATTAAGTTTTTTAATCTGTCACTCTACTGGTTGAGCCACCAATTAGTTATGTCAACATAAATAATAGTTTTCTACGACAGTGTGGTGTAATTTAACTCAATGCTAATTACGAAATGTCAGCCGGAACACATCACTGCTGAACATGACTTTCCCAAAATAAATTCAATTGATTAATTCTGTGCTTGAAACCAGCTGTATCGCGACCCTTATCGTAACGGCTAATTTTTATCGTTAAGTCATAGCTTTTCGTCAAAACGTTAATAAAATATAACGATAAAGAAAACTAGAACTAAATATTACCGATTTCCTTGGAATTTCCGGATACGGAACTTTAACAACGGTCCTTTTGGTATGTTAAATCCATCCATCACTGCGGTTCCCACGGTTTTCCCTAATAAGTCTAATAACCGTGGCTTTCCCACAATGATTCATAGAATTCAATTAGGATTGCACTGCTTAAAGTTAAATTGGGACACCTGCTCAATGGATACTTCATCGATAATATTATTGTAATAAAAAATAAATGTTTGATATTTTACTTGTACCTACTACATATGTTGTAACATTCGCCAAACATGTTCCTTTAATAAACTGTCCCTTCTGCAAAACGTCTAATTGTTTAAAGCCAGCTTATTTATTTTGATACTGTTAAAATATCTAGGTACCTGGTACATATAGTTAAAACCTTTCGTAACTAATATTGTAAATGCGAAAATGTGCTTCTTTGTTTCTTTACGCACAATACAGTACAATACCTACAGTACAGTACAATTCTATACCCATACTTAACAGTAGCGGCGTTAGGGTAGGGCGCGGTTAGGCGACAGCCCAGGGCGCCAGATATAAAGCTGTGCCTACAGCTGGTTATTCTATTTTGTTTCTTGCCTTTTATTCGTATGGGTTTAAATGGCAAAAAAGGGGTATCGTAGAAATCTTGCCCAGGGTAGTGCTAAAACCATACATACATACATAAGCATATTATCCCGAAAACTCGTTCAGTTCCTGAGTTAGAAGCGCTAAGCAACTGCGCATTCAAATCCTTACCGGAGGCCTAGCTCTAGAATTGTAACATATGGCTATAACATGTCTTTTATTGTGAAGTACACTGTGGCCGTGTGGCGGGCCGGTGGAGGAGACGCGCCGCTGCAGCCACTCCGTGGCCAGCACCGACAAGTCGGTGTGCCCCGAGCAGCAGAACATTCGCAACTGCCAACACGACTACAAGCACGACAAGCTGTCACCGGCCTCAGGTGAGACAACTCTTACCTGCCTGAGTTTTTTACCTATTTAATAGGCAAAGCCTGATGACACTTATGATCCAACCAATTTTCATCAAAACTAGCTAAGAACCACTCTATAGTTAATTCAACGGGCCTTCTATTTGAAATAAACTGCGTCCTCTACGATGACACAGATACCTACACAGATATGTACACGGTAACCCATAATTTTATTGAATTTCACTTCATCGATTGTCTCATTTCATCGAATTTCATTTCATCGAAGGCTATTTTCTGCTGAATCCAGGGTATCACATTAAAAAAGTACTCATGCGGCGAGAAATGCCTTTCGATAAAATTAAAATTCTGCGTAATAATATACATATAATAATATGTAAACCGATGAAAGGTGTTTCGATAAAATAATAGTAAAGAAGGGTGGTGTTGCTGACAATAATAAACTGGGTGGTTAATATCGGTACTTTCTTTTTATTTAAGTAAAAACGAGTTACAATAATATTAATGCCTCACACGCTGGTCGAGGGAGGTCTGCAGCAATTATATAAAATAAAGCAGTCGCTGTTACATCGAACAGTTTGTTTTTAAATTTAAACAATTAAAAAGTAACAGCATAAAAAAGTAAAGTGCAATAAGGTCTATTTTTACACATTATGACCTCATTTCACTACAGTATTCCAGACCATCTTAAACTGATGAGTGAGTCGAGGTAGAGGTATGCGCATTTCATACTCATATTTTTTATTATACTGTCTTTCCGTAGGACAGTTGTACGAATGTCAATATTAGTCTTGCACGAAATTCTATTTTCGATGACTCTTTCTTATGGCCCTAAAATACAGATGATATGCGAGAAAGTTGGGTGAAAAGGTCCGCATTTATTAGCTTGACGAATCTACACGGGCTATAGATATTAAACAGGATAAAAGAATAAATACTGTGACCTTGGCGGACAAGTCGCTAATTAAAAGCGAGGTGGTAAATCAAAAGAAAAGGCGGTGTGCACTGTGAATACTGTGATACGAGTATGGTTCTTTAAAGGAACAACCTTACCGAAACTCAAATAACGCCCAAGCTGTGTAATTTATGCTACGTGAAAATCGCCAAAAGTAATGATCGCATGATGTTTATTTGGACGTGACCACACCGAGCGGCGCAAAAGACTGCGTAAAAGTCGCGTCAGCTGATTTTAAAAGCTTTAATGTTAGTTCTATGAAACTCGTCTCAAACCTGGTAATTTTCAATGTCTTATATTTCATGAATGTGGTTACAGAATTATCAAAAAAAAAAATAGTTGTTGGAAATTCTGTAGCTCTGCCTACCCCACTCTGGGGAATAAAGGCGTGAGTTTATGTATGTATGTAAATATGTGTGTATAAAAATAGCTTACCGATTTCAATTACTTTATTTCTTAATTTTGAACGTTTTACGCAGATGTGTACGAGATAAGTCCGTACGCGACGTTCGCAGTGGGCGGTGAGACGGCTGCGACCCTGGACCACACCCTGCAGTTCAGGACCTTCGGGCACCGCGACAACGACGCCCCGCCGCACCGCCCGTGCCGCAAGCACCCGCAGAGGCACCGGGACCGCGCTGAAGGTACATTGTTGACATACAGGCTGCACCACGCTGAACCACTCCCAGCAGGTCAGGACCTTCGGCCACCGCGACCTGTATGTATGTATGAATGTATGTTTATGGCCGTTCCTATGTCCCCTCGTAACTACTCAGCGGGTCAACTGATTTTCAAATGATATAGTTATGATGGCGCAAATGTCACTGTGTACATAAAATTCTTAAAAAAAAACATTTATAATCGTTTTTTTTTGTGTTTTAATGGTTTTAACACTTTTAACATACATCGACGACAGTAAAAAAAATGCAGTTGGGTTTTAAAAGCTTGTTTTTTATTTAGTTATTTGAAGCCATACCCTAGAAGTGCAATCACAAAGTATTAACGATTATTTTCTCTCGCCAGATAAACACCACTCGGACTGCGAGCTGCAGCAACTGAGCCGCTACGAGAAGGTGCGCCCGCGCCACTGCGCCGGCACCTCCTACTGCGTCCCGCTCGCTCACCACGGTAAGTTATTGCCCATACTGATATAACACAAAATAGTGATACGGCTTTCTTTTTTAAATGTAATGCTAAGATGTTTACATTAAAACCATTTTTATTATTAACAGTTGCCCGCGACTGCGTTCGCGCAGAAATACAAAACATAGGTAGCTTACTCTACTCAGGAATAATGTAGATTTCTAATGGTTCTTTCAGTCCAGTAGTATTTGAGTTTATTCGTTAAAAACATACAAAAATACAATGTTTTCCTCTTTATAATATTAGTGTAGATAAATTATCACCAGAAAATCTCACACAAATTGACCCAGTCCCAAAATAAGCTCTAGGCTTGTACTATAGGTTATAGACAACGACATATACATAGAAAATATCCAAGATTCAGAAACAAATATTCGCGCTCATTACACAAAAAATTGCCCATACCGGGAATCGAACCCGGGACCGCTAGTTTCGTCGGCACTGCCAAATAGGCTAACGCGGCTTCAAATATACAACGCGGTGATAATAAACAAATAAGCATTTCCATTTTGTTCGCAACTTTAACATGAGACTGTCTCAGGTGGTGGCAGTAGCGGAGGCGGCGGCGGCAGCGGGGGCGGGTTCTCGGAAGTGTACGCGGGCGACTCGAGCGCCGAATCCGGGCCGGGCTCGCTGTCGCCGCGCACGCACCACGAGCACAGCTAGCGCACGCGCAGGACGCGCAGGCCTGGACCCAGAATGTCGCATGACACACGTAAAAATGAATAACGAGTGACTAAACGCTATATACAGTGCACATAAAGGCTTTGTTTCATTGGTCGATAAGCGGCATACTTGTAGCATTCTATTGACGGGTTGTCTGAACAATTTTGAGCCGAGAGTTATTGCTGCGACGCAATGTATTACGAAAAGCATGCGGAATATCGCTATAAAACAGAGCCTTTAATATGCTAAAATGCACTTCTATAAATATTTTAATAAATGTGGCATAATTTAAGGAGTTCGAGATAAAATTAACATAGGTTTTATAAACCCTTCTTTGATGGACATATCCTCACCACATAGAGAACCAATGACGGATGCATCCATCATTACTGACAACGTAAAAGCAACGTAAATAAATTCCCATAAATAAAATTGAAGTGGGGTGGGACTTCATATATTGAAGACACTACAGAAGACCCTTTTGCATTTGAAAATATTTGGTTTTTCACGGCCTAAGGCTGATTGTAAGATTCTAGCCAGTGAAAGGGACCATATAGCTCTATCTCTTTCACTGACTGCAGGATTTACATTGTGTTAAACGGCCTCTGTACTAGATACAGGGTGTATCAGCAAATTGTGCATGCAATGTACAAATTGTTCAAATATCATAGCAACGACAGCTATTACAATTTTAGGAGTAGTGTGTTGTTGCTCTAACGTTCAGTAAAAGCCCTAGCTAAGTAGTTTAAATGCCCTCTAAACTGTTTTTTTGTCAGTTAAGTTTTACAACCTACAACCATGTTAATTAGAAATTGATACATCAATATCGTCATAATGTAAAACCCCATAAAAGGTATCAGGCTATAGATATCAGGCACCTATTATTTATGACGTACGATATTGACGAAATAATTAACAAACAACAAGGACAGTTGAAGGACACAACTTACTTCAATTAAACATTAATGTCACGACATCTGTAGAGAATCCACTACAAAGTTATTCCTATATTCTCCTTTTACCAAAGACGTGCCATAAAATGTGCCAATAAGAATTTGTAAAATAGAGTTGAAACTTAAAACTTATAAAGAGGTTTAAAAGATCTACGCCCGTATGACGTCTTTAAAGAGCGATTTAAACTATTTTAAACAGGAAGAGACTCCTACCTCTATATTATGTATACTAAGTGCCAGTTAGCATTTCAATATAGGACATTGACTTGACTTTTACTCCGATATCGTAATTTCCTAGCGACAAATCAATTATGCATACAAAACTGTCGCAAAAATGCCATCGCTTGAGTATCATAGTACAGGGTAGGATGGAGCCACGGGATCATTAGGTGCGTGCAAATGTCGTAATTAAAAAAAAGCTTAGTAGTTAAAGATGCCCAATATAGTTTCATGTCATACGCAGTGTATTTATTTAATGTGTTTTAGTATGATTTATATTGTGTATCTTGTTTAAGTTAAAAATATGCGTAACAAAAGTTCATTTACCAAATTAAATGCAGTTTTTACAGTCAAAAAATCAAATCTTAAATGCGTTTAACTTTGTTTATTTATTTCTACATGTAGATGAAGTCATTTCGAATAATAAAACATCAACAGAACATTTATGCCGCCGGCAGTCATCGCTAGCCGCTCAGCTACCCGCGACCGTCGAGACCATGGCCTTATCTTTTATGACACGACTCTGACGCGTTGAGTCAGGGGTGCGGCACGCTCGGTCCGCTATTTTGCAAGAACTGCCATTCCATTTTCGGGTTCGCTTGCGTTCAGTCGAGTTTCGGAATATTACTGCGGATTTTTGTTGTTTGTTTAGTTACTTTGTTAATTTGTTGCTTGTTGAGTTGTTATTATTTGTTTTGTTTACGTTATTTGTTGTGTTACGTAAACGACAACATTGGCTAATATAAAAACCTAAAGCGTAGGTACAAATATAAATCAATTTTGTATGAAATCTAAATTTAAATTTATAATTAACCTCTATAAAACCCAGCCTTTTTCATTACAGGAGTAATTGTAATTTTAAAACAGTTATTGTAACCGTCAAGGTTTACAACCCCTGCAACGATAACTGGTTTGACTAGATGAACGTATTACCGGTACCAAAATACATTACCGAAAGTAAAAAATACTAATTTCGGGATGTTTCGGGGAACATGGGTAGGTGTAGTTATTACTAACGGCGTTTTCTTGGTAGAGGGGTGTCAATGTCCTCTATTGCAATGCTAACTGGCACTTAGTATAGATAATGTTTTTCTGAAACAGGCTCTATAATTATTGCATTTCTGGGGTTTTTAAATAATTGGTGCATCCACGCCAAAGTTACTTTTTGTAGAGCAACTTCCCTTACTTTTATTGAGCAGCATCGGATAAAATATTATATTCATACTAGCGACCCGCCCGACTTCGCTTCGGTTTATGTGAATTTTGTGAGTACATAATCCAGGTATCTAGTGATGAATACCGCATTAAAATTCGATGCGTAGTTTGAAAGATCTGGAGTACATACAGAGAGACAGACGGGTGGAAACGACTTTGTTTTATACCTACTATGTAAAGATAACGTAATGATGCGATAAGTTGAAGTTATTGCTACAATGTTGCAAAACGTTGCTCCATAAAAAGTAACCTTAGAATAGGTGCATCTTTTTATATTTTCACATAAAAAAATAATGTAATAGGCGTTATTTTAAATCGCTGAGATTCAGGCGTATCTTTCGGAATCAATGAATGAAATTCAAATTATAGCAATAGTTAATAATAAAGTAGATAGATGGTCTGTTTTATTGTTAGACATAAGATAACTAAAGGTTTCTTTTCACTGCCGTTTTACACGACTGCATATTCAATATACTATGTCCATACTCGATGTTTTTACAGTACCACATAAGCACCTCATTGTTTACTGGTATCTAAAGTTATAAATACGTATTAGCTAGTCAGTTGTCTTAATGTATCCGTATTGTCTTTGATGTCTTATATTGTTAACGCCATTGATCTCGTATAACTATGTGGATGTATTATCAACACTTGTCACATTCGCGTTTAGTTTAACTGAGTTGTTTTTTCAAGGATGTATAAATAATAATGGAGTCTTATGAACTAGTCAATGAGCGTTTTTTTTTTTCATTGTAAATGCTGGCCATCGACACGGCAGCCGAGAAAGCAAAAATGTATGCCGTCTCGTCAACGTATGTCGGTGGAAAAACGCACTATATCTCCACCGATTGGCATTTTGTCTATATAAAATTGCTACTTTATATCAAGAGGCGTTACGCATCAATTCTCTATCTATTCTTTAAAAGGCCATTATTTATAGACAAAAAGCAAATCGGTGCTGATAGATGCGACTCCACCCCATCCATGTCTACATACGTCTTTAGCTATGTTGTAGGTTTTAATTACTGTTTAAGTTTGTGTTTTATTACACACCTATTGGTATACTTACTTATCCTTGTATGCATTTTATTAAAGCGTTTTTTTTCTGTTACTTGGATGTAATGTACTTAATAATTATTATTTTTGACTTATTCTACTAAAAGGTGAACTCGAAGAGATCTGATCTGGGTCTGGTGATCTGGATGAGGATGTTCTTTTTGAGCTCCTTGACATTATTTGCGTTGCGTATCTCCGTATTTAAACGACATCAATGGTCAAAATCCACTTAATGTTACCGCAATATATAAATAGATAGTTAACTCTGTGTTAAAATAACATTTTAAACGATATTGTACATAATTTAGTCGGACTGATGTAATTAAGATAGTAATTTTAACCGGAGCTTAAATTTGTACATACGATTAGTAGTTATCGTCAAACCCTAGTCAATTTTTATTAAATGTTTTTATGACAATATTATTTGTACATAACGAAGAATAAGTATCTATGTGAGGAGCTAATTAATGTGAAAATAAATATTTATCGCAAGCAATTGGTTTTATTTCACTTCCTATATAAACAAAATATAAAAAAATGCTGAATTAATGAGATGGGATTTAGTGCTGGTAGCACCTTTTGCAGGGTCCATCACAACCATCCTTTAACCTACCGCCAAGCAGCAGTGTTCGCATTGCTGTGTTTCAGTGTGACGTTAAAAAAACCGGCGAAATACCTAGCATAAAGGCATTCCACTTAAGTCCTCTGGGGTGTTATTCTCTTAAAAACCACGGACGGTCGGACGAACGAGCAAAATCGCCGCGGCGAGTTTAAGTAATCCCGTCAGAGTGAACAAAACACATTTTAGCGCGTGCATTTACAATTAGGCAGCTTTTTACGTTCAATCTTATCAACAGAAGCCGAAGCCGAAGCAGAGGCAGAATGTGTTTTGTTCGCTCTGACGGGACTACTTAAACTCGCCGCTGCGATTTCGCTCGTCCGACCGTCCGTTGTTTTTGAGAGAATAACACCCCTGTGTTGGCAACGTATTTGCAGTTTTTGGACTGTAATCTTGAGAATGCAAATGTCTATGGATTTCGGATTCCATTCATCATCAGGTGGCCTGTGTGCTCGCTTTTCTTCTTTGATTAATGTACCTAATTTATTTTACCGAATTAAAGATTTTTTCTAAACGTTTGTAGGCAAACAAATCAGCTAGTTACTTGACGGAATGTTATGGCTAAAATTAAGCCAATATTTTCGTATTGTATTTACCGATGAGCAAGTATTCGAAAAACATTCGGCCAAAGGTAGCAGGTGTAATAGACACCGGGGCTCTATTCATCTCGCACTTGATAAAACTAAATTGCTTTTGACATACTATCATATTGTCAACGTTACTATAGCTTTTATTTACTTGATAGAACGCGGCCGAGTTAAAACAATACCATAAC
Source organism: Acleris laterana (assembly GCA_963966035.1). Taxonomy (NCBI): domain Eukaryota; kingdom Metazoa; phylum Arthropoda; class Insecta; order Lepidoptera; family Tortricidae; genus Acleris; species Acleris laterana. The sequence continues at coordinate 7,726,472 of OZ014456.1, read as the reverse complement.
ATTTTAAAATCAATTAGGTTTTACGGAGTACAATTTCGTATGTATTTTGGTATCAAAAATGATTATATAAGCGGTAACGCACTTGATTTAACCCAACATTCCCACACGTGGTTTCAAACGGAACAGATTTGTTAGTTAGTTTCACCCTGCTCATTATAATACAATGTTATTTCTATGTTAATTTTAGTCTATAAAATCCGACGCGAGATACTACGTAAAATAACAGCGTTCCTAACAAAAACGATCCGGTGGATTCCAATATAAGACATTCCGGGAACGCAGTGCCGGACCCCCGATGGAATCCCGGTCCAGCTGTCGCTGATATTGCTTGCCACCTTGCCATCGAGGTATGTATACAAAGGTAACTATTTAAGTACAGATTGCAGTTAAAGCTAAGTCAAAATATAAAAGCTGCTACATGTATAACATTTTGTAAAATTCATGAAAGAATTCCTGAAAACATAAAGGAAGGATACAACCATAAATAAAAGGAAAGTATTAAAGGGATAAGTCCGGCTTTTGTGTTTCAGTCTTTTCTTTTGTTTGTTATTTTCCTGTTTGTTTATTAAAGTATTTTACATGCATACGTACATATATAAATAAGTGGGTTTTATTAAGAATACAGTCAATTTGCAATAAGTAAATAATTACACTCGCAATGTTAATTATTTTAAATTAATTTCGCGTAATTAGTTTCACATGGCTCTTATCCACAATAACATCATCATCATCATTTACCGACCGCTTAAGAGTTGTATTTATGTTACTAGTAGTATCCAATCACTTACTAGACAACATTTCACAAACTCATTCATTTCAAAAAAATATCATTTTGCAAAAGACTTTTTTGCGAAACTACAAATATTTCAGGACCATCTTGTAGAACCCTATGGGTTAGGTAAGATCAGTTTTATAAAAATCCCGAAATGTTTAAGGTGTCGGAAAAAAAGCATTTTGCAAATTGAAATATTCGTGAAATGAATCAGTTTGTGAAACATTTTTTAGCAAATGTAGGTAGTAATAACTATAATCTCCATCAAAAACATCAGAAGCAATTTAGGTTCAAGACGTTGAGTAGTGGAAACGAGACCACGGATTTTTTTATTAACCTGAACATGCTCTGGAGCCTTTAAAAATAGTAGAGTTCATTTATTTCGCAGCACCTTCTAAGTTCCAATATATATTAAATAGTGACTCTACCTACATCCATTATTCAGGACAGACGGACGCTTGTTTCATGTCAGTTCAATTGAGATCCATCAGATATTGTTGAACAACAAGTGTAATAACTTGTCATGGCTAACAATAACGGTTTTTAGGATTCCGTACCTCAAGGGTGCCAATAGGACACTATTATTAGGCAACGCTGTCCGCTATCCGTCACAGGGTTGTAACCAAAGACCTTTATATAACTGACGTAATAGACGAACAGACTCCCTTTTTCCCGCGTTACCAAAACGGAAATGTCAACGTGTGCGTGATTTTACAAGTGTGTGAGTAATTTTAGTGATGCCCGTACGTTATATCGAAAAAATATCGATGAAAAAGACTCGCTTATATAAGACTTGTTTGTATCTTGCTTGGAACTTAAAACTAGCATTCTTCACTAATAAAACACAAGATTCTTTCATTATCTATAATAATACTCTTTTCATGGTAATTACCACACACATATTATCATACAATCAATTTTTAATGTAAATAATTAATAAATTTCAGTCTTACACAAATTCTAGGCTTTAAATATGGGCACTAGGCAACAATAAAGTTACTTATATAGAGAAACTAGCGACCCGCCCTCGCTTCGCTTCGGTTAATATAAATAATAAATAACCCAAGTTCATCTGGAATAATATACTTTTCAGACGGTGGAAGTATTCACTTTATTTGGCATTTAATGATAAATAATAAACTGCGATCAATTTACCTGCGTTTTATAATCGCTCGGAATAATGTTTAAATATGAGAAGGAATGAAGAAATATCGACATAATATTGATTACTTATCGATAGATGAGTGTGATTCAAACATTCAATCACTACCTAAAAAATGGAAATTTTCACGGACACAACATCTTTTCATTTTACATATAAAAATTAAAAATATGCATAAAACACAAAACTACATGATATATCGTACTTATTAGACCACTAACCGTATTCCTTGGATCTAGGAATCCTTGAAAATATGAGTTCAAAAATGACTATGTGTGGATCATAATTACCTGTGAAATGACTCATTGTTTGGATTATCCCTATGATTGACTTCGCAATCAGGTACTGCACAGCCCACCATTGCTGTTTTTAACGGTTTTGACACCACGTTTATACAATTATCCTGAATATTTTAATAAAAACTAAAAGACGCTGTCGCCAGTGGGCTACCGTGGGCTACCATTAGCTTTCAAAATGGTTACAACGTCAACGTCTTTCGCTGTCACTGTCGCACTCGTATTCGTGCATAAAGAGGCTGCACTCTCGCTTCCACAGACTGTTCGTCTATTATGAAGGTCTTTGGTTGTAACTATCTTTTGAAGCGTAAAAGCTAGATACTTAAAATCTTCTTAAAAATTAATTAAAGTTAAGAATTAAATGAAGTCGTATAAAAGAAACGTGTTTAAAAAAAAAAGTGTCATACGGTGGTACGGAACCCTTTGTGTGCGAATCGGACTCGCACTTGGCCGGTCTTTTTAATGATATTTAACAACTAAGGGCATGGTTACATACGTCAGAATACTTAATCATACTTCTTATATTTAAAAACAATTCTGACATTAACGAGTTGAATGTAAACCAAGGCAATTCATCCTAGCTGAAATAGAATGTAATTAGTCAAAGTCAAATCCATATATAAACAAATATGTATGCAGACCTTTAATAACCGTTATTTTCGTGTAACGTTATGATTCATAACGTTATTTTACTCGAATAACGTTATACTATAACGTTATTTGACGTCATACTTGTAGCGGTATTCATTATAACGTTATCAAACAAAACGCTATACGTATAACGATACTTCGGTTAGCGCTATAATAACGTTATAGACCATCTCTTTCTTACACTCAAATTTCACTCACTCCCGCGCTTCGTGCGGCTGCGGCTTATGACATTGTTTTGCCTTGCCGTTGCCGTTGCCTGCTTTGTACCGACTACCGATGTTTTAACTGTACTGGGTAGTGATTCTCTGAACAACGACGGTCGGACGGACGGACGAGTGAATGTCCAAGCGGCGAGTTTAAGTAGTCCCGTCAGTGCGAACATAACATATTTTAGCGCGTGCATTTTCAATTTAGCAGCATGGTTTTTAAATTAAGCTGCCTTATACGTTCGATCCATCGGCAGAAAACATGGGAAAACAAACAACAAGAGGGGTGTTATAAGTTTGACGTGTAAGTGTGAGTGAGTGTGAGTGTGAGTGTGAGTGTGAGTGTGAGTGTGAGTGTGAGTGTGAGTGTGTGTGAGTGTGAGTGTGAGTGAGTGTGAGTGCGAGTGCGAGTGAGTGTGTGTGAGTGTGAGTGTGAGTGAGTGTGAGTGTGAGTGTGAGTGAGAGTGAGTGTGAGTGTGAGTGAGTGTGAGTGTGAGTGTGAGTGAGTGTGAGTGAGTGTGAGTGTGAGTGTGAGTGAGTGTGTGTGTGTGTGTGTGTGTGTGTGTGTGTGTGTGTGTGTGAGTGTGAGTGAGTGTGAGTGTGTGTGTGTGTGTGTGTGTGTGTGTGTGTGTGTGTGTGTGTGTGTGTGGCACTGTAGTTCTTAAACGGATAAACCGATTTGGATGCGGTTTTTTTTTATATGAAAGCAGGTTTCTTGTCGGTGGTTCTTAGACATGTTTTATCAAAATTGGTTCAGTCCTTTTTGAGATTTTGCTTTAAACCACCGCTAGAAAACTTGCTTTCAAATAAAAAGAACCGCATCCAAATCAGTTCATCTGTTTGGAAGCTATGATGCCCGTTATAAACTAACACCCCTCTTTTTATTTATTACTTATTAGCCCCCTATTATTCATTTCATGTGTTTAGAGACACGTTGCTAGCTAAAGTCATATTGTTAATTTGAAAAAGTTAAAAAACCCGCGACTCAAAATAGTTTGTAAAGGAAAACCTCTAAAAAGTAAAAAATAAGGAGTTTGGCCCTATTTTAAGTTTAATTATAAGTAGGTATTAATATTTTGATTCAAGCGTCGACACGTCGGGGGACCACTAAGTAAACTAAATAATATAAAAACCCCAACTACTTAGCCCTTATAAAATACCCAACGTGGCGACGAGGCTTGTATCCAAATATTCATACCTACTTACAGACAATTTGTTGAGAGAATAACACCCCTGGACGGTAGGCAGACAAGACGACAAGAAAATGGTTATATCTGGCAACGTCGCGCAATGCATGAATCCAGCGCCGGGGCACGCGCCAGTCGGCCAGTTACGCAAAATGCCTACCTGAGGAGCGGCAACAGCGCGTAGTTCATAAGTTTCATAACGTTATTATAACGTTATTTAAGTATAACGTTATTAGGATTTCATTACGGTATAGCATAACGTTATGAAAAAATATCGATATATTTAAACTGAATTTTGAGCACTAACGAAATATAACGTTATGATAACGATATTATTCATAACGTTATAAAGGTCTGTATGTATGTTACTTTGCTTTGCCTAGTCACAACTCTCTAGTTATTAGTTGTATGAATAGATTGTTGGATTCTCTTAATTAGAAGGCTTGTAACTCCAAGCAATAATCACACCACAATTAACCTCCATCAACGGTTGAGTATTCCATAACCACGCTAATTTCCGAACGTTCACGTTTGATAAAACTTAATGCCTGAGCACCTACTGCCCGCAGTGTTCGAAAATTAATATTTTTTCCTGGACTCTTTCCGATGAAGTATTTCATAATCCGTTCGTCCAGTGGTCAGTGGGGGAGGGTGGTCAGGTGGTCACCCTCACTCTTTCGCTCGCGAGTCCATTTAACTACCCCCACCCCCCTCCCCCACGCGGGCAGCCATGCACGTTTGTTCAGGAAAAACGCGCTCTCCAATAAAAACACTATTCGAACGGACAGCGTGAATCGAAAATTAATTATCGCTTCGAATTAAACCTTTATAGTGTTTTTCGGTCTCTGTTCGCTTTTATCAGAATCCACAGTGAAAATTGTAACTATAAATTGAATTTTATAATTATAACTAATTGAATTTTATAGCTATAACACAGTTTAATTTGGCCTTTAACGGGTAAAAATGACGAAACGCGTCGCGAATTTCATAAATAAGTAAGTAGAATATAAAATAAAAGCGGCAATTCTTTGCAGGAAATGGAAATCTGAAATAATAAATGCTTAAATTATTATTTGACATTTCCATTACCTATTACGGATCAAACATGTTTAGCCTATACTGATTAAATTATAAGTATGTACATTTTGGACCTTAATAGCGTTGAAATAGATTACAAAAGTGACTACCGTGACTAAGTATACCTTGTTATACTTACAAGAGTAAGTATATTATTATGTAGATGACAAGGTCATTTAAATCTTGATACTTCGCTCATAACCTAACTAAGCCGTACTTCGGCCCGTGTAAACGCCTGTCGTTGAAATGAAAATTTAGCGAAGTAAAACATTCTATGAAATGAGTGTCAGTGATTTGATTCAAGGGTGAACCATTATATTGAGTAAAAAAATCAGACGTACAGTCACGAGATTAAATTCGGTACCCATGTTAGGTCCAAAGTCAATCTAACATTCTACAATAATAAGGTTGAGTTTCCTGAAAGTAACAAATGACTTGACATCTCTAATGACATTGCCAACTTCAAGCATATTTTTCTTGAAATGGGTCCCAAATTAACGCTTGTGACCGTACAAGATAATGTTTTATTTAACTTGCAATGGAAGTATGTTATGTACGAGTAAGTAGGTAAGGGTCAAATCTTGCAAGTTAAAATTGACCCACTTCCCGGATTCCGATGAAGCTGAAAATTTACATACACCTTTAGTTCTGGCGACAATACAATAACATAGTACCATCAAGCTGGTCTGTTGATGGAGACTTAGGGTGGCCATAGGAACTCCTAAATTACAAATGATAAACCCGTCGTATTAGGGCTTGTTAGAATCGTCTTGACAAGTCAATGAAGACTGTGCATAAAAAAGTACAGTCGGCAGCAATAAATAAAATTAAGTTCCAAAAATTCTATTTTTGTCAGAAACTTGTTTAATTTGACTCAGCGAAACCTACGCTCTGCGACGAATGGCTGAAATAGAAAATCGCATGGCGTCGCACAGTGATCCGCGTAGAACAAGCTAGCTGGACAAAAAGGCTTATCGAATTTCCTTGAAATTCTTATCACGTTATGTTAACAACATGTGGTCATAAAGAAATACATTAATTATTTTTAATTATAAGTTTCTAATGAGGAGTCTCATTAGCATGGAAATATAAGGTAAGGCAAAAATTTCTTACATTCATTACTAAAATTGCATTCTAACTGTTCACTTACTGTGCTTGTTTACTAAACCAAGTGATTTTTTTGTATGATGGCGTTGGAACTAGAAGGTAAGGGCTATTTATTTTCATTGTTACCACTGAATTAAACTTAACATGTAATATTTAAAATGTACCTCATTTTTAGGAGTCAAACTTTTTACCATCATTTTGAAATTAAATAGTCATAAAAATATATTACCCCAAGTTACTCCAATGTAATTTTTTTATATGTTAGGCCTATGCTATTGTAGTTTTAGAAAAATATTGTTTTAACCCTCGGAACTCATCGGATTTTATTTTTTTCAGTTGTCAAGTTTGTCGTGTCAAGAATGGATTTTTTTGAAGAATGGCTCAAACATTCCAAACCGAGCAAAACCGAAGAATTATTTAGTTTTTTATTGTTAAAACATGATTTGAGCGGTGCAACAATAGATTCCCTGAAGACCCTAAGAGCGAATATTACAAGATTCTCGGCGAAATTTGACGAACGATGGAAACTTGCAGGGAAGAAGAGAGAAGCCTTTTGTAAAAAGTATTCAGAGTGGCTGCAAGGTGCAGAATTTACATTTGAAGTCTCCATAGAACCATCTGTCCCATCGTCATCTGCAGAAAGCCTACAAAATCCTGGACCTGGTAGACCAAAGAAGGAGTTTTTGGAATCCAGCCTGAAAACAAAGCGGCGAAGAGTCGACGATTTGATTCAGTGCAGGAGCACTGAGGAGCTTATGTACGCTGCTGAAGTATCTGCTCATTCTTCAGGCAGCAGGAACATTGCACAGGCTATAAAAAATATCAGCGAACCTAAGTCCACAAAACAGACGATTCACCTGATGAGATGGATGAGTAATTAGTTAACGAGGTTAGAATAATTAGCTATAAGATTAGAATTAATTGTAAATAATGATAGAATATTTTGCTATAAGATTAGAATAATTAGTAAATAGTATTAGACTAAGTAGTTATGCTAAATTATTATTTTTTCCTTGTCACGTAAATAAATTTAACCTGTTTTCATACATATTTTATGACGATTTTTATTTTTTCCACTTAAAACCAGTTTATTGTATATTCATACATGTAATAATCCATAATAACAACAAATAAAGTAAAAAAAGCAAAAAAATAATATTGTCCGGCTAGCTTGTTCTACGCGGATCACTGTGCGTCGTTCACATCAGGTTCCGGCAGTTGGCGCGACTAACCGAGCGACGAGCGCCGGTGCGAAGCAAAACCTCATTAAGACCCAGAAACTCTACTTGGAGCCCTATTTATACGTAAACTAGGGAGGCTAGTACTGAATGCGTGGCCGCTTTCAGCGCCAGTGACACAAACAGAATCTCAAATTCAAACAAATGACGATCCAAGGGCGCTGAACGTATAAAACGTAACGATAGACGTTTGTTCTAACACCCCGTAACGTGGCGGAGTGTACCCCACAATTCTAAAGTTACAAATGCGGAAGTATGTTTGTTTGTACTTGTTTCACGCGTAGACACACTGCCACTAACTAAATAGGTACCACCAGAGCTGTGCGAGGCAGCGAAACGGTGTTGCGAGGAAAAAATCACCAATAGGATAGTGAGGCTAGAAAAACAAAATAATCCGATTATGGATTTGCCTCGCAACATCGCTTCGCAGCCTCGCATAGCGCTGGTAGAAACGCAGCCTAAAGATGTTTTTTTAAAGGACACGGGTGACAAAAGCTCGTATTTCGGAAAGGTTTTCATGAAGATGATAACGATATAGTAACAACTCTACATCGATGGAGTTATAAGCAAAATCTAAGAAGTTATAAGAAAGAACGACCCATTCAGTATTATGTATAGCTTATACATAGGTATCTTAGGTTCGTCGAACCAAACAAATAATATTTATACACACCAAAAAATTAAGTAGATATAGCGGTATAATTTTTGCATAAGTATGTAGAATTGAACCGGCGTTTAATGGGCCTAAGCAAGTTGCATTCTACAAACGTTTACACCTGCAGAAATAGTAATTAAAGAATATGCACTTCAGGATTGTGAAAAGCTGCCGTGCGTTCGTTTACGTTAATCTCATACATTTGTACTATCCGCAAAATTAAGCGGTGAGTCTGGCAATAAAAGTTAGTTTCATATCTTTTGTATGCGTAAGTCCCACTTCATAGGTAAGGCCGTGCAGGTGGGAAAGAGATAGCATAATTCTGATGATTTATGACCCGACTCGACACTTAACTTTGCGGATAGTATAGATGGTCAGCTTTCATCTCTGTTGCATAAAGTTTGTTTCATTGCATAATAAATTAGAATGCACCTGCTACTGAAACGCAGAAAAAGCAACGCTTAAAGGGTTGAATGACTATGGAACATTCTCGTTCTATTATGAATATAGCCAGAACAAAACACTTTGTATCAATATTTCATCTAAAATGTTGCAGACATTCCATTTCTTAACGTCAAAGAAAAGGATATCGAACGTCACTTTTATATTTAGAAATTCTCCGGCATTTCTGCTACGTACGAATAAAAATATGTGTGTGTGTATGTACTTATCTAACTAAGTAATATTGTAAATGAGAAAGTTTGGATGTTTGTTATTCAATCACGCCAAAACGACTGAACGGATCTAAAACATATTAACACAGAGATTATATTAGTCCGGAACAGCACATTGGGCTACTTTTATCCTAATGAGAATACTTTTTTGTGATAGAAGTTGTTCTTTGTGAAAGATTTTTTTTTAATCCTTTTGCTGCTTCTTTTGTGTAGCTATACTACTTGTTTCCTAATAATAATGGCTTAAATAAATAAACACATTGGCTTCACCTTTGACCTATATCTAGCATAGGGGACAGAACAGAAATGGCCCCGCGATAGAATAAACTCGTCCCATTGAACCACTTTATACAATTAGATAAACGGTAGTTCCGGCAAAATGATTAGGGACTACCCCTACCGACCGAACTTTTGTATTTTGTCGATAAAACGAAGGTAAATGTAGTTTTACTCGTAACTTGATTTCATCCTAAGTATAGGGGTATCGATTATTTTATCGAGACACCTTTCAACGAACGTATCATTTACGCGATATTTAAATCATCGTAAGGCAGTTCTCGCAGCATGAGTTAATTTTTATTGGTATTCACAAGTCTATCATAAACTACGTAATGAAAACTTCTTGGTTTGAGCGGAAAATAGCGTTCGATGAAATTATACAATCGATGAAGTGAAATTCGATAAAATATTGGGTTACCACTTATAGTCATCTAATTGACTTAAAATGGTGCATGGCTAATTTCCCGGGTAATTTTGATGACAATACAATAATAATGGTACTTTGAAGAGTGTACGATGATGGAGACGGGAGGTGGTCATAGGAACTCCTCAATAGCTACAAGTAGAGCCATCGAAAGCGAATTAAGAATCACATAAGTAGAGGTAGATACAAACTATAACTTATTCTTCATGTTTGAAATACAGTCAGAAAATTGTGCGGGATAAAATGTTAATTACAAAAAAATCTTGTTTTTTATATTATGTATTATGTTTATTCAATGAAAAAAAACATAAGGTATATAAAGCAGTTTTGCTTTAGGTAACTACTTTAATACGGCTATTTAAATTTAGCCATAAGAATAAGAATACGAATAAATAAGGATCAGCTTCAGGCATGCAGTCCCGAGGTGTAGTAGTAAAGACAATGCTACAATTGACGACGCGCTGGCCTAGTGGGTAGTGACCCTGCCTACGAAGCTAGCGGTCCTGGGTTCGAATCCCGGTAAGGGCAGATATTTGTGTGATGAGCGCGAATATTTGTTCCTGAGTCATGGATGTTTTCTAATGTATTTAAGTATATATTTCTCTATATAAGTATTTATATCGTTGTCTAGTACCCATAGTACAAGCCTAGAGCTTAGTTTGGGACTAGGTCAATTGGTGTGAGATTGTCCCCTTATATTTATATTTATATTTAATTGGTTCAGGTCCAAATTGGCTGGCCTCCGTCACGTTACTCGTGATTCAGTCATTTACATGCGTTTATAGTCGATCAAGATACTCCTTTACCACTTTTCCACTCTATTTGTACGACGTTAAAGGCCAAGAGGGGTAAAGGACTTTCTTGGTTGAGTATCATGCTCCCACAATTGTACAGTCCATCAATGTGATTCCTAGGCCACTCTGGACTATGCTAAAGTAAAGCAAACTGTAAGAGACTTATGAATTGGTTTACGGTGAGAACAACTTAACTAAAACTCCGATTGTTACTGAATATTCATTTGTACGAATTTTCATATTCGCATTATGGTGGAGGTATTTAAGATTGAAATTCATAACTTGATCGCCTACTTGGGTTAGGCTGCATTTATAAATCGGAATTATATAAAACGGGTTTGCATTTATAATTCGGAATTATTACTATTAATTATGTACTAGATTGTGTAGTATACTCGTTTACAATGTTACTTTGACCATTTGTTAGTCCTTTACCTTAAAAGCATAAATTCCTTGTAGCAATTCACCGAATCGCATTTCACCTCGAATTAACAAAATTTCAATAGAATCTTTTACTCGAAGCAATTTTTCACGTGGCTTTTTACATTAGTATAATTAATTTGTAGCATTAAATTTTTCGTGTAGGTTTTTACCCTAGACGCATTTCGTCGCGATCGATGTTTGTTTGGGACTCTATTTAATTTGACGCGTTAATTGATGTTCGCACTCAAATTCTGTAACATTTTTTTTAAAACGTGTTTTGTACCTGTAGTTTCATGTCTTAAGTGCTATCAAACTCATTGAAATATTATCTTTGTGACTAATAAATAATAGATAAATACTCTGTCATTGCGACATTGAAGTACTGTGACATTAAATGTTCACATTGATATCTGCTATTAAAATTATAAGCGAAAAAAATACATTGCGACTAAAGACATTGTCTAATACTGAAATAGACGATTAGGACAAAAAACGAAAATTTATTACACGATCGAGGTGAAATGCGACAAAAACTAATATCGTCTAAAAAAAAAACCGATTGAGACACAACGCGATAGTTAAATGCACGATCGAGGTGAAATGCGACTAAAACTTATAGCGACTAAAAAAGTAAACGATCGAGACACCACGCGATAATTAAATATACGTTCGAGGTGAAATACGATTCGGTGAATCGCTACAAGGAATTTATGCTTTTGAGGTAAAGGACTAACAAATGACTTTGACATAGCCCATATAACAGGGTATATTTTGGCTTAGGACTAAAATTGCATGACTTTAAACGTAAACGTGGCATTGTTTGATCCGTCAACATATAGGATTAGTAAGCACCTAAATACTGTTTTTATTTAGATTACCTAACGGACTACTCTTATCTGATAAAAGATTCTGGATTCGAAATTTAAACCAACCTTACAGCAACTTATTAAAAATGATTCGACAAAAATCGAAATATTGCCCGAAACCGCAGCGCGTAACGGTCAGCTAATTTTGAAACGGTTTTACTAAAACTCGCTGCCCGAGAACCGCGTATCAGGCAGATTGAATTACATGAGCCAGCGTTATTGTGAAATAAAAGGAGGGAAATAATATATTCCTGCTGAATGTGGACATAATCTACAAAAACCGGGGAAGAGCATGTCGGGCCATGCTTCCTTCAGGGTTCCGAAGCCGTAACGACAAACAAAAACAAACTAGGTATATCAAAAAACAACATGTATGAACTAATTTTCTATGTAAAGTTATTTTGGTTATGTCTTAGATGACTTTTAGTAGGTATAAACATTTGTCGCTTATATCTCAGGAACTAATTAAGTCTATTTAGTCGTGATAGTTTTCCTTTTAGTTTTCGTTTTAAATTCGTTATTTGCGCTTTCCTTGAGATATTCTTCAGATTGTTAGTACCTACTTATTTGTAGTTTTGGCTGCTCTGGGGGGGGGAGACATGACTCTAACAAAAATTAGCGCTTTAAAGCTTAATATCACATTAACGGAAAAAAAATACATCCCCACGTTACGTGTAGGGGACGTACACTAAAAAAATGTGTTTTCATCTTTTTATTTTACCACTTTGTTAGCGTGATTAATATGTAGGTATATTCATTCAGCTTTTTAGTAATAAGAGTCTCTGAGCTAGACTGCGGACGGACGGACGGACATGGCGAAACTATAAGGGTTTCTAGTTTGACTGCGGAACCCTAAAAAGGGTTCGAACACTGGTTAGCCCTCGATTCCCGCAAGTCAAGAATATACAGGGTGCCAGCACGTGTGCATATTGAAAGAAATTACATCACAATAACTATCTATTTGTTTGTTATTTTATCGAGTAAATCTTAGTGTATTATAATTAAAGTACTTCGCAATACTGTACAAAATGTGAACTGTATCGCTGAGACTGAGTTGTTTATTTTTAATTTTAAAGTGTATGTAGGTAGGTATGTATCAGGGCCGGCGAGCAATACAGGGAATTATATTTTAAGAATTATAATTATGTATACCTAGTGTCCAAGTTATGCTATACGCGCTACTATAAGACATACTACCTACTATAAAACCCTAAGAAATGGGACAAATTAAACGTCTCGCTTCAATATAGATTTATTTCCCGAGTTATATAAAAGTAATCATGGATGAGTCATCGCGTCGCCGCTCCGATTGCAATCTTATAGCTATAGTGACGCTATAGTAGCTATTTAGCCGCAGCTGTTTACATATTAATATCTTCAAGCAAAATCAGCGATTTTAATGTCAAAACAATTCTCATGGGTTAATTATTGTGATAAGACTGCAACAGCTTAAGCATGTTATGTATGTATGTATGTATGTATGTAAACACTTTATTGTACAAAAGAAAAACCATAACAATGCAATTAATATAAAAATATGTACAAAGACGAACTTATCCCTTTAAGGGATCTCTTCCAGCTAACCCTTGAATATAAACGCAGTTTAAGTTTCATAGATTCTTATCCAAGAAATCCCTTAAAGGGATAAGTTCGCCTTTGTAGGTACTTGTATTTTTATTATATAAATAAATAAATATCAAGGGTCAATATGTCACACCAATTGACCTAGTCCCAAACTAAGCTCTAGGCTTATGCTAATATGGGTACTAGACAATGATATAAATACTTATACAGAGAAGTATATACTTAAATACAAATATAATGTATATGACTCAGGAACAAATATTCGTGCTCATCCCACAAATATCTGCCCTTACCGGGATTTGAACCCGCATGAACGCTACCTTCGTAGGCAGGGTCACTACCAACTAAGACTGCGCATCGTATATTGCCTGTGTTTTGTATTTGTTTTTTATTCTTGTACAATAACGAGTATAGTACATACATACATACTTATTCAATCACTAGACCTAACGTCTTGGACAATACCTCCGCGCTGCCGGAAAGGAAGAATCCAAAGAATCACTGAAGCGACATTATGATACAGGTTTGACGTCCGTAAACGACTTTGATGTCGGTTAAAGTAAATATAGCGTCAGTTTAAAAATATGTGACCAACGCGACACGCCATTTGAATAAAATATTATACCTAATACCTATGTGCCACTATACCCTTCCACTTTTTTTGACGGAATGGCATGAAGTGTTTTTAGTTATAACACACGAAACTAAATGTTATTTCTGTACCCCACGAGCTTACCTTTTTAGTATAGGTAAGTAACATTAACGTGTCGTCATCGAGAAAATATTCATAGAAATTGTTATAAGCGCCCTGGGTTTACTTTCGTATCATCATAGTGAAGTACAGTCGGCCAAAAATGTGGTCTACCCACCTTACAGTTGAAGTTCATTTGCACGTCATGATACAACAAGTTCGATTTTCCCTTGCAATATTATTACGTATGACAGTGACATGTCGCATCTTTAACCTTAACGATAATCGGATCTCACAGAAACTTTTGACACACAGAAACTTTTGACACACAGAAACTTTAGGGTTTCGAGCTACGGAAACGTTTAGAACACGTTTTCGAATAGTAGTAAGTACTCATTTCAAAATGTAACATCAACGTATTTAACCTTATGCAGGGTGGAAGGGGACAAATGATAGCGGTTCAAAAATACAATATCATATAAGTGATCAATATCATATAAATGTAAATACATGGTCTACCACTATATACTACCGGATACCCTTTTTAATATGTACAAAAGCTTTTGATAGTTATTGAGAAAAAGTGAGCGTGTCATACCTACAGAAAGACTGATGAACATACACGGCGAAATATAAAGATTTCCCAGTTAGACTACAGAACACAAAAAAAACTACCTTGTAATTTTAATGTATCATCATATTATCAACTCTATCACCTTGGCAAGTAAATTTTAATACAATTTGGTATGGATAGATAGTGGATAGATTCCCAGGGAATAGCGATAAACGAATTCTTCACGGAGCTACAGTTAAAAAAATACTTATAAAAGGTCAGCATTTCATCAAAATTATTCAGTTGTAAGTCGATATAGATACAATCTAAGTTCATAATCATAAGCAATTTTACATCGATTTTCTGTTCCAAGAAAGCCTCGCGTTATGTTGACGTATAGCAGCCATAAGTAGCAGCGTTTTCTATTGTATTGTCTATTTATAGTTCTATATACAATGCAATGGACTGGCTATCTAGCAGCGATATATAGTAATATCGAAATGGCCGCTAATTGAATGGTAGGCCGAATTCAATTTGGATTAATGGCCTAATTTGAATAAATTGAATAAATTAGAATGCAAATTAAGCGAATTTCCATTTAAAAATATATTCCGAAATTGGAAAAAGTAAGGTTGAATCCTTTTATTAACTCTTTGTTACTCGAAAATAATTAACTGACCGACGGAAAGGTTTTTTATGAGGACAACGGTGGCGCATTTTTTAAGTAATTCAAGCTAGTTCGAGTTAAATTAGTAAAAGACAAATGCGTTAGTTTAAACTCAGATCAAACTAGGCGTTAAAAACGTGTGAATACAGCTTTAAGTTTCATTCAACAACATGTGTTATGCTGGGTTAGTGTTGGAACGCAACTCCAAGTTATGCTTTGGCATTGGTTTGGAAGATAGAAAGCCGTACTTATTTTAGATTGGTGTAGTAAGTAGTTAATCTAAAATATGTATGGTATGGTGTTTCATTCCACAATGTCCTTACCCTAATTGGTATCGTTAGGTATGCATAAACATTAGGCATCAAGCTCTTATTATCTTTACAGTAAAGCTGACCAATTCGTAGACGATAGCAATAGGGGTACAAACAAAGTGTAAATATAGAACCCGATGAGACTTTATCCCGCGTTTTATACTTACTTCTTACCTAGACCAATATCAAATGAGCACCTCCGTCGGGCGCCGAGCGGTAAGGTCCCATCCAGCTTGTAAGGTTAGGGTTAAGTTCAATGAGTATACACATAAGCCGTAAACATATTTATTTCGATAAACATCTAAAACGAGGAACAACATTTTTTCATGGCTACATTTGCAATGTGTCTAGGTACATCAAATGTATCGTAAAGCTCGCGTGTAAGCGTCGTGTGCGTTCTATAGAGTAGCGGGCGCGCTCGCGTCGTTGTCGCCGACAACCTGACTACCTGCAGTAACCCTCGCCCTGGAGGAACAGCCTGAACGCCTCCGCGATCTTGTTGGGCTGCTCCTCCAGCACCATCCCGCAGTCAGAGATATTCAACCAGGACGTCTTCGACGGCTCCAAGCGGCCGTTAAAAGTGACCGTGTCGTCTACATGCGGCGAGAACGAGCCGGTCATGTTCAGCACGGGAACCTTAATCGTGTCCGCGTCTCGCGCTATCCCCAAGTCGGTGCGACGTAAATACGCATCGATAAACATCGACAGGTTGATCGGATTCACGTGTGAAAAGCATTCTTTGTACACATGCGAAAGGTCGTGGTTGCGGTCGTCGGTGCTGCGCCCGAAGTGGTGCCACATGAGGTAGTCCAAAGCTCCTTGGGTCATCCCATTGGACCGCAGCTGCCTTGTGTTGATTTTCTGGTACAGCCACTCAGTCCACCCGGCCTGAGTCGAAGTGCAGTTAATCAAAGCGAGCGCGTCTACTTTTTGAGGACTAACGAGAGCATACCGCGCTAGAATATTAGCACCAGCTCCTACTCCGAAACCAATGAAGGATCGTATACCGAAATGGCCGAGGACGAAGTCAATCTGTGAAGCCAGCTCATCGATGGTGGGATAGATGTAATCTTCGGGCAGTGGAGCAGCGCCCTCTTCTTGGCCGGGGGCGTTCACGTGATAGATACAGAATTGGTCGAGAATGGCTCTCACGTCGACGAAGTTGAAGAAAGTTTGAAAGTTGGCCGCGTAGTTCAGCCCAAGGTCGTGGTAGGTGAGTATGGCGCGCTTGGAGCGGTCTCCCCTCACGGCCACCAGCAGATCCCCGCGGGACGTCCTCACCCTCTCCTCCACGCATGCGCCATCGCTCTGCAATCGCCGTTCTGTCGGAAAGTGGAGCTGGACACTCTTCAGGTCATCATCCAGGTTGTCCGAGGACATCATGTTGAGAAGAGCGATATTTTCATGTTTCGTTGTGGTCGGCATTTTTAAAAAATATTTTCACAGGGCTACTTTTTTATTGTTTGTTCGTTGTGTGTTGAACCGCTCCTTACTATCGACACGAACAACAGGGGAGAGTCAGGTATCAGTCGCTTAATTAGTGTTAATTAGTGTAATCCCATTAACTGCTCATCCTCGTAAACATGCGGTAACTATGAACATATCTATAAAACTATGCCACAAAATAGTCTGTTGAGACAGTTTCTTCTTTATTTGTCACTAAATCACTGTTATATCACTTGTTTATGTACGTTTTACCTCACATTTAACAACGAATGAAGTATTTTCTTGAGACCGCCGCAGGAAATGGTCAATAATGTTTCGGCCGGACAAACGTGAGTCCCAGTTAGCGGTTGGTTCGGCACTGCTCGGCTGTTTCCGCCCGCGTTCGGGTGACAAGCAACCTCGATTCATCTATTAGCGCACCGCGCATGTGCGAGCCCGCGCGTCAATGTTTTTTTGTTGTTTAATTTTCGTTTTATAATATAAAGAGTACCGATACTTTAACAGGTTGCATATCAACGAGAACGATTTTTAAATTTCCACAGCGTTAACATTAATTATTAAATCATTTATATCTGGCTAAGGTAGGTACGCAAAAGCGCCATCTAACATATAACGGTGGAACTTTGTTGAGATTGGTCTAACTTAAAGTAGGTGGCGTTAATAGCCGAATTGCCGTATTAAACAGTTACAGAGTAAACTAAGAGGTACACCAAAACAACTTTATGGAAAGGTAAAAGGCGGCATTCCCAAATTACTTTTTAAAACATAACAACACAATAAGAAATATGTCACTTTTTATAAGTACTTGATATGTATAGTAGGCATGGTAGGCACGGCGTAGTACTTTTTTATGATCTTCTTATAATAAATTTCAAAACACGGTCTAAGATCGCGTGACTTCTTATTGTTAAAAAAGTCTACGTTGTTTATTTCAGAATTAGCATTAGATCGGGTGATATGCAGCAGCAACTTACCACGACTGGACAGCCTGAACCATAAATAAACTTAGCCCTTATTTCCTGATCTTAAGTGCTATAATGGCTATAATTATACAATTGCACTAGTAAAGGTTTAGTAGTTTTTATAATGTGAAAGCAACCTCGGAAGTATGGACCTGCTACTACTAGTGAGTATAAAAACAGTAGCATTTTTATTCAGTACCTAAGTAAAAGACGCCTTCAAAACAAAGGTCGACTTAAAAAACCGTAAAAACGACTAATAATCGAATAATAAATTTACTTATTTTGTTTTTAACTTGGTATTCGTTGGAACATGGACTTGTATGATTATGTTATTTTAAAGATACTACATAAGTCTACTAAGTTGGTTGAGTTTTGCCTGCAGGCTTTAGACAAAAGTAATATTACCCAATATATAGTCAAACCTACTTTCGACTGGTTAAAACTGGTTTGTGACGGAAGAAGGTTAAATAACCAAAAGTCTTAAATTATTGCACTGAATCATATTTAAAGCACGTCATAGATACGTCAACAACTAACTATTGATATTAGGTACAACCGATCGGTCCTATCTTAACTGGCCTTAGTTTCCGAAACTTTAATAATCAAATAGAATCACTTCGAGTAAGTGTCTTAATGGACCCCCGTCCAGGCAAGTCACGTGGCTCCAATCATTCAGCCGCCGAACAAGTTGTTTGTTTTATACCGAGTAATTAAATTACTTCCACCTCGCCCGCCGCATTGTACAAGTTTCATTCGATTTCGTTTTAGTTTTAGATAAAGTGAAGAAAAAGGTTTCCTTTATCATGTTAAGTAAGTACAAACTTACAAAAGCTATAAATAATATTATGGTACGGTCGGCCTTATAAGTAACTACAACCCAACTAGCAAAATTTCGTCATATAATGGTCGCGGCAACGTAACATATTCAGACTGTTAGCTTATGATATTAGTCATATAAACGTAATGAAAACGGTTATAGAACGCGATTTGGGCCCATTTTACTCAGCGTTTTCGTCATATAAAAGTCATTTAACTGCAACCGCCAGCCACTTATTGGTCATATAATAATCACCAACGTGACTATCTTATAACTCATTAGCTGTATAAAAGCGACTTATATGACTTTTATATGACTTTTAATCATATAAAGGACATATAAGCGTTGAGTTAGTTGCTTATTAGTTATATAATTATCATAGATGGAACTACGTTATGACTAATTTGACATGTTATTGCTAAATATACAACGTAATAGTGGAATAAAAGTGACGTCCTGGAAGGCTAAACAGCAGAAGAATTGACATCTCATACCACAGGAACTTAGTGAGTTGAGTGAAAATAAATGTCGATGAGTATTATTTTGATTTCTAAGAAATATATGGCCATGTTGACATTATAACTCGAACGGTATTATGAATGCTGTTAAATTCGACTTAATGGTGGAAATGTGTTGCGAAGGCCACTTTATTGATAAAGTATACTATGTTTAATTGTAAATATTTAACGCCCCACAATAATAATAAGTTATTTAAATTTATTTTAAATAAATATTTTGATTTTTTACGTGAGATGCGGTTATATATCATTTATACGATTAATATGTCATATAAATGATTCTTATATAGCAAGCTTAGCGGTTAAAGCGCCATGACACCTATGTTGCTACCATACCAAAGTGCTGAATAAGATACTTCTATGTAACATGATCTATAATTCGCGTTTATATGCCTTCATGCAGCATATACAGCACAATAGCCATATAATAGCAACCATATTTCATTTACTCGAGCAAAGGGTATATAAGATGTTATTACTCGACCGAATAGTCACATGAGCGTCGTATAGAGGTAGATTATTCAGCATTATTTTATATGACTCTTTAGTAATAAAAAGACGTCGAGTAAACGTTTACTCAGCATCATAGTATGACTTTAAACCAAAGTGCTGAATAAGATACTTCTATATAACATGATCTATAATTCGCGTTTATATGACTTCATGCAAAATATACAGCACAACAGCCATATAATAGTAACCACATTACTTTTACTCGACTCTGCCTGGCATGTCATAAGTCAGCTATATAAGTTACTGTTACTCGAGTAAAAAGTCATATAATCGTCTATTAAATGTGTCTTATTCAGCAATTTTTTATATGACTCTTAAGTCATAAAAGGAAGTCGAATAAACGTGTACTCGGTATCATAATATGACTGTAATGCTGAGTTTCTAAAATGCTGCATAAGCTGGTTTTATACGACAGCTTCTGTATAATTCGCGTTTATACGACTTTAATACGATTTATTAGCTGAATAATCTCAATCTTATATGACTACTTTGCTAGTTGGGAAGTTAGTGTTTTGTCACTTTAACTTCATGATTAAACTTCTGTACTCTGTCAAAGGCGTTTAAGCGATAAGGTACCAAAGTGTGCTGTAATTCAATTCAAAATGTATAAATAAAATAAAAGTCGTCAAAACTGTGAAAAGTGTAGTCTAATTAAAAGTCAAATATTACAATGTAAAGATATTTTGCCGTAATTCTCGCCGTAATTGCAAATTTTCAGCAATTAATGGTTGCAAACAACAGTGAGCGTAATTAATGAGAGCTTGGTCCGATTAAGGTTTAATAGGATTTGCATTGCCACTATTTACCAACTTTTATATACAGTAGGTTTGTTTTTAAAAAGCAAACAAGTAACCAAATTACGCTAGTTAAGTGTTTAAATACATTCTTTAACTTTATGGTGCTTATTCACTTTACTAGACGAGTATCGTAAAAAAGTAGTCAGAAAGTGGAATAGGGATCCTGGTCACGCTCTCTGCTCTGCTCTCCATATTCATGGTATTCTCCTGCAACACGAAGAGTGTGCATGCACGTCTGTGTAGACTCGTATTTTAACTATCCGGCCCAAAAAAAGAGATGTTATGTGTTTGAACCCCTAATCTGTCTATACATATTTTAATTACGCTTTTGGAAAAAGTTTGTGCTTGTAACGTAAACGTAACTTTCTGAAACGTATCGAACGTAAACGTATAAGCCACATTGTAATTGGTTTACAGACAAAGGCTTGGAGTTAAACAGATAACATCCTAGTTTTTAACCGACTGCCCGAGAAGAGGGGTAACGCTATTGTCCTGTATGTACATATTTATTTATTTATTTATTTATTTATTTATTTTTCTAAACATACAATTATCAATACAGGTTTATTCCCAATGCGATATTGTTGCAAGGTTACACTTACCTACAGTACAAAAAACCTAGAATTATGCTTAAAACTATTTAAAACAATAAGATATTTTATACATCGCTATTCTTGTGAATTCACTCATGGTACAAGAGAATAAATCCACTTCCGCGGCTATAAGGTTCAGTGCGCGCAGGGCGCGCGTCAGCGGCGCCTCCCGCAGCAGCTGGGTGCGCCCGCGCGGCAGCGCCAGCAGCGCCGGCCGCCGCCGGCCGCTCGCCCCGGCTCGGGGGACACACAAACTCACTGCCCCCAGTATATCCGGGTTGTGCAGCTTTCCTTTAATAACTTTAAAAATATATGTAACGAGCGCGAGATCCCTTCTGACCCTGAGGTGGCTGTATCCAACCATGCCTAATATAAACAATGTCGGATACCTTAACGGATAAAAAGGATAAACACCGTATTGCCTCTTATACACACATCTAATAAATTTATTCTGTATCCTCTCTAACATGAGGACATACTTTGCTTCATGTGGAGCCCAGATTTCTGCATTATACTCGAGCTGGCTCCTTACCAAAGCGTTATATAATGCCCTAACTGCCTTCATATTTGTAAACCCGTTTGCCATTCTGAGTACGAAACCCAGATTCCGGAATGCTTTTTTACAAATATTAATTATGTGCTTACGAAACGTTAGCTCAGTGGTAAAATTAACTCCCAGATCGCGTATTTCAGCGACCCTAGTGATAGGTATATCATCAAGGGTATAAGTATGTCTACTCCAAGAGTGTGACCTTGAAAAGGTGATGGTCATACACTTTGAAATGTTAAATTTTAAATGGTTTTTTTTGCTCCAGTCTAGTACTCCGTCTATATCTCGTTGCAATCTGTCATGATCTTCTTCATTATTTATAGCAAGAGATAACTTAAGGTCGTCCGCAAACAACAGACACTTGGAGTCTCTTACTGCTTTAGGCAAGTCGTTTATCATTAACAAAAATGCTAGAGGCCCCAAATTACTACCTTGACCTACCCCAGATCTAGTAAAGTACGATGTCGACCTATACCCTTTATAGTCTACGTACTGCTGCCTATCTCTCATATAGTCTGAAAAGAAGTTTAGTAAACTTGGAGTAAAACCGAAGCCCGCAATTTTTTCCAGTAAGACGTCGTTATCAACGAGGTCGAAAGCTTTTTTAAAATCAAAGTAAGCCGTATCGACTTGCCCTCCGGCATCTACTATAGGTATTATATCGGCTACGTAACTAATAAGATTACTCGCTGTGCTTTTACCTGGTCGAAATCCATGCTGCTCATCAACCAGCTGCGAACTAACCTGATCGTAAATGCTTTTATGGATAATCGATTCCAACACTTTTGCCGGCGCTGATAATACCGCCACAGGCCGATAGTCCTCCACGTTAGTTCCCGAGCCTCCCTTAGGCACCGGTATAACGCGAGTTACTTTCCATATCTCAGGAAATACTTCACCTTGAAGACAGAGATTAAATATATGCAATAGCGGTTCTGATAGCACCATTCTGCAATCTCTAAATATGTAGGGAGGAATGCCATCCGGACCGGCAGATTTTTTAGGTTTAAGTTGTTGAAGGGCTTGCCGCACGTCCTTTAATTCTAACCTGCCAATATGGACCCGCGCCGCTCCGTTTTCAGTACCCGCTTTGACTATTGCGCTCCTTACATCTAACCTGGGCGTTTCTGAGCCATACACGGAGTGGAAATAACAGGCAAATTCTTTGGCTACTCGCTCCCCTGTCAATGCTTCGCCGTTTACAAAAATGTTTTGTGTATTTGTATTACTTTTTTTAGATTTTATATAACCCCAAAAGCATTTAGGGTCTCGTAGCATGTTATTCTCTAAACGCTCCCGATATTTTTCATACGCTAACGTTATTTTAACTTTAATTTGAGTTCTACACTGAGCGAACGCATCGTAATCTACTTGTAATTTACTTGTTTTATAAATTTTATGCAAAATACTTTTACATTTTATGTCTTGAATTATTTCCGCGGTATACCACTCGGGGTAAGTGTATTTACTAGTCCCATACCTTTGACATTTTTTCGGAACACAGTCGTCTAACATACCATTAAAAGTTTCATAGAAATAATTTAAGCTACCTTCTAAATCTAAATTAAACAAAGGCGTCCAGTCCACCGCTGCTATTTTAGAGTATAATAACTGGAGATTGGCCTTGTTAAAATTCCATTGAGCTTTTGTGTCAGTCGCCGTCTCCGTCAGACGGTGTTGGCCCAGGCGGGCGTGCTGCCGCGCGCGCATGCGCACGCGCACCTCTAGCGGCGGGTGGTGCGCGTCCACGGACACGAGCGGCGCGGCGGCCGGGCGCACTCGCACCTCCGAACCCTCCGCCAGTGTATTCAAAACTAAATCTAAACATCGGTCATTGCAATTTCTTATCCCGTTAACCTGAGTGAATCCACAATATGTCTGGAAAAAATCATAATAGTCACATATACCAGCTGAACTTGAATGTAAATTAAAGTCGCCAATAACTATTACTTCACTGTACATACTACAATATTGCTCAATTATTCCAAACAATAACATATATTCATTTTCACTACTGTTAGGAGGTATATAAACAACACACAAAAGAAACAAAAACCTTTTACGTAAGTAAACTGTGGCACCAACTAGTTCAAAAACATGATCGTCGATATTGACGTTATTCGGCACCGGCGCTCGCCTTAACTCGAGCCGCGGTGTGGCCACGAGACACGCGCCGCCCTGCTTACGCCCATCTGCTCGATCACATCTCAGGATACTATAGCCAGGAGTTATTATTTCCGCATCATAAATGGATTCGTTCAATCCGGTTTCCGTAATTGCGATTAAATCGGCATCCAAGGACGATAACCCCATGCAAAAACCTTCTAATTTTGTCCTAAGACCTCTTACGTTCTGGTAATATATGTCTATGTTGCAATTATTTTGGCGTTCTATTTTCCTGCGTTCGACGAAACCACACCCATTCACAGAACTCGATGTGTACTGGCCAGTTTTGTTGTTGACTTAACATATTATATTTACTCTCCGGGACCCCAATAATAAACGAGGAGTAGTCTCTTTCCGTTTTGTGTTTTATTTTTTCTACATTAACTGGAACTTCACTCCCGCATATATTTTTGACATAACTTTCTAAACATTTTTTTTCCGTGTCTTTCTGCAAACGCCAAACATGCAAATATTTCTTTTTTTCCATACCTTTTATGACATTAACAGCCGTGCTTCCTCCTCTCTTCACTTATATTTATTAACATGGGTAGGTGTCTGTTTCTTTCATTGGCTAAACGTAAATTATAGACCGATTTCAATAAACGACGCATCATTCATTAAATTTATCTAAGCGTCGCGTTGCGACTGACGCACTTCACGATATCTAGTCACTGGACATTAATAAAAATAATTCTGAAATACTGGATTTAAAAGCAAACAAGTGTTGTATTACAACAACATATAGTGTACATATACACGGTACCTCTGACCTTGGGGCTTTAAATGCATAGACCGTTTCAATACAAGTTAAATGTAATTTTCAATGTAATGTAATGTATGTATCGCGATTTGACTACGCGCTGGCCTAGTGGGTGGGTAGTGACCCTGCCTACGAAGCTAGCGGTCCTGGGTTCGAATCCCGGTAAGGGCAGATATTTGTGTGATGAGCGCGAATATTTGTTCCTGAGTCATGGATGTTTTCTAATGTATTTAAGTATATATTTCTCTATATAAGTATTTATATCGTTGTCTAGTACCCATAGTACAAGCCTAGAGCTTAGTTTGGGACTAGGTCAATTGGTGTGAGATTGTCCCCTTATATTTATTTAGTTTGTTTAATTCTCCATGCCCTCGCACCAAGGAAACGTCTCCCCGTACCATGAGATAGTGATTATATGGGCATGATTGAATACACTGATTTTACAATTAAATAGACTTTAACATCAATTAGTTATCTAAACTTAAGTTATTTTTTAATGTTGTAGAACGAAAGTAAGTAGTTCAGTTTAGCGAGTAGAATAAGAGGCACCCTGTATACAGGGTATAACTTGAAGTAAATATTGAGTGATAAGAGAGCCCTTTCCTTACCGGTCCAATATTTATCTCAAGTTCTGGGATACCTTGTATATAGACGACATGACACGACACGGGGTTTATATCGAATGGCATACAATTTTAGTCCTATCGTTGTGTCGCATAACGTCTTTTGTCCTAATAACGTGTGGCATACACATTGTTCCGCATATTTTTGATTGTCCGAAATTGTTGCTCCTATTATTATTTGTCCTAAATATTATTTGTCCTATCGTTTGATGTGGCTAAGATTCAACTGTCGAATGATTGATGTGCATAATTGTTATATTCCTAATATTTAATGTGCTAAAACTAACCTTGTCAAACTTGTTGGTTCTGGCGTTTCGCTCGCTCGTTAGGGTCACCGTTCTACCTAACACTCCTCCCGCTTCGCTCGTCGTTGTACCTAACCTAACCGAAATCTGACCTGCTTGAAGGTAGAATGCTGTAATTGTAGCCAGTTTAATACTAGGCAAAATAATTATTAAGACAATTCATGTTAGGAATATTATGCTTTAGGTAATTAGACTTTAGAGTTATCAATATTAGGACAAACTTGCTTTAGGACGTTAAATGAGTATGCGCAAAAATTATTAGGACAAACGAGTAGTATGCCATTCAACAGTATGCCAAACATTCTCGGCCAAAAATTTTTAGGACAAAAAACGTTATGCGAAACGACAGGCGCCCCATGACACGTTTTAACAGCTTGCTTTATAAACGACGTCAAAAGAGGAAGAGGTTCTATGTTTGTATTTAATTTCACCGATTTCTCCGTCATTGTTAAATTTGTGCAGCTCAGTGGTGGTAAATAAAAATGGCGATGGTATTAAAAGCTATCTATCTGAATAATTCAATTGCATTCAAAACTCAAAGTAATTAAAACGCTTCACATGCAACGGTAGAACACGCATAGTGAATGCTTGCATTTGTAAAATTGATATTCAAAGGGCTGCAGTCCGGTGTAGTGCACCACTTTGTAACAATTTTGTAGGTAAAAAAAAACAATGTTATATAATATTTTATGTCAAATACTATATGTGTCTACGTTGGCGAAAGTTTATGTGGTAAGTGATGAAGTTTATATATAAACTTATTAAAGTTCATAATGTTTTACGGTGTTCTAAGGTATTTACTTCTTGCGCTCGGGCCTTTATTTCTAACATGGATGGGTTAGAAATGAGTTAGTGTTAAAATAATAATAAAGTGGTATGGCAAAACTTAGCCAACCTAGGTTTTAAGACTAGTCGTGAGGCTAGAAGTGGGCCTCAATTCTACTAGATACTCAAAACAGTCATATTCCCCCTTACTCATAAACGTGGAATAGGCTAGGAATAGTTTATGCCATGCTTTGTCACTTTCTGTCAAATGCAAATGTCACAATTACTGATAAGGACAAAGCATGGCATAAACTATTCCAAGCTTATTCAACGTTGATAAGTAAGGGGGATTGCTTTTAACTTGGCCGCCATTATTGTTAAGTAAATAAGAGCGATCGTCACTTTGACAATACGTTTTCATCTCACAGGCAATATGATTTTACCGAGTAGAATAGACGGCCTCGGGGTAAATCTTGCTTATGTAATGTACATAAATTTAATAATCATTAATGTAGCTTAATGGTAGTTAATAGGAGCATAATGTCATCAATATAAAAATAATGTGCTCTGTAACCTAATAACAAGTACAAACAAGTTCGGTCTAAGTAACGACTAAAAAGCCAAGTTTGGAAACTATATTAAATGTTAATAAAACTTAAGGGACTATCACACTAATTTACCTAGTCCCTTACTAAGATCTAGGCTTGTACTATATGGTACGTCGAGAGCCGGGAAGACGAGTAGGTAATACAACCGGTAGCTACCAATGCATTGTTTATTAAAGTCAATGACAGTTCGTATGGACGCAGCCACACGTACACATGCATACATACATAACACTATAGGTACTAGGCAACGATAAACACACATATATAGATAAATAAATTCTTATACATATAAGTACATAAATAATTATTATACCTACAATACCATCACACAAATATTTACCCTGATCGGGACTCGAACAAACACAAGTGTGTGTATGTTTGACCAAAATCTCTTGACCTTTCGTCCCATGGAAGTTTAAACGTTAGATTGTATTTTGTTACAGATAGGGGAACCGCCGGAATTCCGTGTTCTTGCGCCTGAGTTCATGTGCCCTGAGGATAAAGAAGCGCCTCAACCTCAAACCAAGCCAGACAACACCGTCATCACGTAAGATGCAATAAAGATAAATTACATAAGGGTTGATATATGACCATATATCACATGTGCAAAGCCTGCAAGGATGAAGTTCAAAAACTAAGACATGATAAGTCACGAATTATTTTTTCCACCTTATCACCTCAAAAAGGCAGGTTTTCAAAATCAACTTTTTGAACTCCACCTACACACGTCACGCTGTTTGCGAGAGGTTAAATGTATTTTGCGATTGTCTTTTATTGTATAGGTGCAAAACTTAAGTGACCTCTTGCATGTAGTTGTGTACAAAGCTAATATGGAATTTACGTCAAATTTCAAATGTCGAACGGTCTGTACAGATGTGTTATAAGTAGTGATCGACGACCGGCAGCATTTTATGTCACTTTAACGTCAAACGTAATGACTAATATGGATAAGTCTGTTAAAAGTAAAGTCATAATATATTGTTAAAAATTCACTGAATTTAATTTGTTATAGTAAATTATCATATTTTATTATATTTTTGATATTGTCAATAGATTCCTTTTAAAATTGAGGATCCATTTATATAAAGAGAATGACCTTTCTACATCAACAGATGCAGGTGCGTACTTGTAAACCGATATTTCATCGTTTAAGACATGTTAAAACCTCAACAATAAAGTTGCCTATATTTTTAATATATACTCGTAAATTGTGCACGAAATTGAAATAGAATCAAATCTATGTTCTACTTTCGTCTAGAATTGCTACCAGTCGCCGATCAATAGTTATAAGCACATGCAAGAGGTCATTTAACATAAATAAGTTTTTGCCTAAGTACTATTTACACAAACATAATGCAATCGTAAAATTGTGACGATTTAGTACACATAACTAGGAATGCAAACTTTTAATTTTTTATCTCTCCACTTAAAAATTCTCAATCCACTCTATTCTATTTCTAAAATTATTCATCCATTAGTTTGGCCTAATTCTGATGCAGACTACCCAAATTCAACAAGAGTCTGGTTTTAAACTGCCAATTTACTGACATTAAGCTCTCCGGTTCACTAAAAATAATGTTTTTGTTTCTAATTGTCATTCATGACATGGATTTGACTGTTAACTGACATGTCAATCGTTTTAAAGGTTAGAATGGGGGCTTTACTCTCCACTGTCCTTTTACTCGACTGCGGCAAAGCCCAAAAGGGCGATTATGTGTTTGACTCGTATGTATGTCCGACTCTATGTTCCCTCGTAACTAATAAAAGGCTTCACCGATATTAAAAAAAATATACGTGGTTAGATTCGTCTTAACCACTAAAGTGTCATAGGCTATATTAAAAATATTTAAATGTGAAATTGGCAAAATAAAAAAAATATGCATGATAAGTAAAATTACATTGACGACATTATCGAAACAACAGTCGGGTTTTTTAAAGCTTGCTTTTAAAAATCAATAGCTCGAGCTCTCACCGGAATCAATTTCCTGATCCTCCCTTAGTCTTCGCACGAAGGCCGGTCTTCAGCTGAGCATGCGGTGGTCGGTGCGCTGGACGCCGCTGCCTGCGCCCACGCAGCGCTCCACGCTGCTGCTGTGGCGAGCGACGCGCGCGCTTGAAAAGAAGCTCAACGGCCCGCAGCCGGAGCCCTACGTCTATATTATTGAGAATGATGAGGTAGATATTGCATTATTGGTTCTTCTTTGTTGGCAAAATATGAAACGCTCTGTGATTTACGGCATATTTGAATGGATCTTATCGAAAATATCCTACACCCTTTGTGTTTCGTTTTGTACAGTCATTATAGCTACTGCGTAGAGGCTGTAAGTAACGTGACGTACTTATTTAACGGATTAATTTCAATCCCTTCGGTATGGTGATTCGTTTCAGCTAAATTAACGACACAAATAGACCTCTTAAGACCTATTAAGTTGAGTTCATTTAACATCCAGTTTAATTTAGGTATGCTGAAAGAAACGGAGAGAGCTATATATCTGCTAGAGCTTTGTCCTTTACGCTCGCCGTAAAATGAACTGCATAGCCATGTCATAATAACTCCCCTAAATGATAAGACATAAGCGTTCAGTCTTTTTCAGTTGCTTCGCGGCGTTAACTACATATTCAACGTAACAGCTTCTAACTCAAACGGCGAAGAGACACCCAAGTCGTTCCACATCAACAACGTGCTAGGGGAGCAGGAGTTGGTTCACGTGGAAGGTCGGCCAGACATGCTGTCCATCTTGCTGGTGGGCGGGCAGGAGACGTATGCCGATGTGGAGTTTACGATGGAGGCTCAAGTCACTACCTGTTATCTAACACAGGATTACGATGTAAGTCGATTTTTGATCTTCGAGATAAACCGCACTACATTTTCATTGGTTGAAAGTAACGATAGTCATTGGGGCTGTAAGGTTCTGGAATGGCGACCACGTACTGAAACGCGCAATGTTAGCGCATGGTGGACTGACTATCTGATAACGGTTGCAGTAAACAACTGGATCAGAGGACTACGTGATGAAGTAGGTTATATTGGTTATACCATATATAAGTGACGGAGTTTAATAACATCTCGACTAAAAAAAAGTGTACCAATCCAAAGATATCCCAAAATCAAGATCCGTCAAAGCGTTAAGAAAGCGTGCAGGACCAAAAAAGCATGGATGGACATACCTGAGTTTTAGAAGAGTCTCGTTGGCGACCTTTGGGTACAAAACCCTATAAATATGGTGGATTTAAATCATACGAGTATAATCAATGAGTATAATGTACCTATATAGACGACAATTGAAAAAAACAGTCGGATTTTAAAACTTCCTTTTTGATACCCCTGTTACGTATCAAAGAAAAATCCGCTACTTTCACACGAAAACCTATTTACAGTTTCAATGGTCAGTCGAAAGCACCGACACCGAGGACAAAGTGGACATCGCGTCGACGGGCTCGCGATTGGAAATACCCGCATACTCGCTCCGGGCAGGCTTGACCTACTTCGCTACCTGTCAGGTCGTCCGGCACTCCAATGGCGATTTCATTACTCAGGTAAAATGATCTAGGTTTTTGGTAAGTGCGCATACCCCCCCTTGTCAGTATGCGTTTGAAGCATTTCAGTGTTAATGGAGCTAAACGGAGCAATAGCATTTTGGGCCAAATGTACGAGTATGAACGCAACCATTTAAAAGTACGAGTAACTTCCGGGGTTATTATGACATAGCTATGCAGTTCAATTTACGGCGAGCGTAAAGGACAGAGCTATAGCAGTTATACAGTGTGTAAATGGTATACGGGCGTTTATTAAAACTGGACATAGATTAAGACTCTACTAATCATTAACAGAAATAATTATTTTGATTACGCTAACGTATACACCGTTATTAATTTTTGAACATACTATCGACCCGCAATGTACATCGAAGTCCATCTGTCAGGTAAGTACGTAATGTTTAATTAATTGCATTTTTCGTTATACATTGCGTGTTAAATTATTTTGTATGGTTTTCTTTTTAAATTTAATTTTAACAAAAGCTGCCTAAATGTGCTCAGTAGGGGTTATACTAACCACAGTTAAAAGGAACGCCCGTATACCATTTACACACTGTATATCTCTGTCCTTTTCTCTCAGCGTAATTTGAACTGCATAGCTATGTCATAATAACCCCCCTGTTCCATCATACAAGAATTCATACTTATTAAATATAACCTAACTTGAAAAAAATACTTATTTGACCAGCGTCATTCTATAGTAGAATTTAGGTGAAGTCAGTTATTTTTACATATTTCATTTGTATTTTTAGGGTACCGAAGTCAATAAGGAACCCTTATAGTTTCGTCATATCTGTCTGTTCATTTTTCCGTCTTTTGGTACTACAAAGCTCTAATTTTCCATAGTTGTACATTTAATCCATGCCAACAAAGTTGCTAAAAAAATCTTGAAAATAAATTGATTTCCTCCCATATGTAATGGAAAAGGTATTTAAATTTTTAGAGTAAGTAAGAAATATTGGACACGAAAAATGACTTTTTCGCTAGAGTTGCGTGCCAGCTACACCAAACACTACAAGGAAAATGATAACAACTAAGTAGACTTGATTGGTTCCTGTGATACTGGCGATTAAAATGAATTTATGTTTGTACCGCTTCGAAACACTTTACTGAGCATGGTCTGATGTGCTCTTGCCTGGTTCTCAAGTATTCCGTTGGCACTGAACAAACATGTTTAAACCTGCATATATTAACGTAGAAAATAGCAAAAAAGAAACTACTAAATAATTTAGGTTTCTGTTTCCCAGAATGGTCTACCCTTTACCGTGATGCGGCGAACATTTAAAGTATATTTGAACATTGATCGTCTCACGGTGCCCACTAATACCCCGTTCACGTTGGAATCCGTCGTCCTCAACCATGACTACTTCGACGAGGCTTTGACAGTAAGTTGATCTCGTTGCAAATAGGGAAAACCTGTGGAAAAAGGTCGAGGGTAAAGTCCAACTAACAGGAGCTCTGTTCTACTCTGTAAAACCTTATTGCTTTTGACATAAGAAAGTGGTTTAGTACTCATGCCATAATTGACAGAAGTCAAAAGAAAATCTTGCTACAGTTTGGCCGTTCTAATAGGTCCGATTTGACGGCTGTCATCTTAGTGCAAAATATAACCTCAAACTCATATTTTGTAAATTTTTGTACTAAGATGACAGCTGTCAAATCGGGCCTCTTAGAACGGTCAAACTGTAAAGTCGACACTTGAATTCACTTGAACACAACACCAACACCATCAACACCATTATTCAACTATTCCGCTCCGCGTTATTCAGCCATCCCATGTTGGCGATTTCTATTATCGTTATTCCCTCGGGAATTTTATTTTTTCCGGAACGAAAAGTACCCTGTCTTAATCAAGGGTATAAAGCTATCTCCATTTCAAATTTCATCTAAATCCGTCCAGCCGTTGCAGCGTGAAGGAGTAACAAACAAACACGCAAACTTTCGCATTTAAATATAATATTAGTAGGATAACTGTATTACTGCAGACTACTTTTTCCGTCGACAACAATGAATATTCCTAGAATATTGAGCTACTACTTAGCTTAGGTTAACTCCTAATTCGTCTTTGTTAAGACCACACCGAGCAAACGTCGAGCGTCCAGTGGCGCCCTCATTACTATTACTGTGTTTTCTAATGAACTAAATAATTTCTTTGCAATCAGACGATACTTTTTTGTAGCGCAAGTAAAAACACAATTTATGGGATACGTCACCAACTTTATTAATAACATAACGGAAAAAAGTGGCCACCTTTTCCCGCTAAGCTGACTACTCCAAGGGTAATAGTCAGCTTAACGGGAAAAGGTGGCCACTTTTTTCCGTTAAGTTGATAACTCGAAGGTGAATTGTTATTAAACTATGTGATATAATACCCTATAAGTTGTGTTTTCATTTGTATTACAAAAACCTACCGACCACTTTCAAGAAAATAAAAATACATATATTTACTTTAGTTTAGTAGAAAACACAATAATAATAAAGAGGGCGCCACTGTACATCCGGCGTACGCTCGGCGCAGTCTTAAAAACTCATGACTAGTGCAATAATCCAATGAAAATTCTTAATTCAAAGACGCGGTATTGCTTGCATGTCACTACGCTACTTTGGCGTTCAAATGAACGACAAGCCCGAAAAAGAAAACCCCGAAAGTTTGGTTATTTCGGAACAATATTCTGATAACGTTTATCTTTCAGTACAAATGGGAATGCACAAACAACGGTAATAAATGCGAATCCTTTGAAAGTGTGGATAATGACACGATGTGTTTCGACAGTGGATTACCGACAGCAGGAGAGTATGTATCTACTTTAGTAATCCTAGCTAGATAAACTCCCGTCACATTTCCAATAACTTAAGGTATTCGTCAGAGTTTTGGATGAGAAAGTTAAAAATAATAGTAAAAATGTATTTCTAAAACGTGCTTAGTTCAATGATAAGTTCTATCTTGTCGACTGTAGGTACTCGTACTTGTGTCACTGGTAACAAACTCATTGGGTATTTAGAAGCTAGGCAAGTCAACGAGTATACACTGAAAAAACAAATGGGTTGAATTTACTAAGTTTTATGGTTAAAATAGGACTTACACGTGAGTTTGGTTGAGTTAACCAGGAAAAAGGTTGAAGCAACCTTTTCAATGTGTTGTTTTTACTAAGATTAGGTGTTACTTCAACGAAACTCATGGGTAGGTCCTAAAATGTAGTAAAATCAACCCATTAGGTTTTTCAGTGTAAACTCGAATGATTGTCTTTAGAAGCTACACATACTTAGGTGAAGCATACATTAAAGGGTGTTGATAATAAAAACCACTTTTGTGTCGTAATCTTGTAGAACTTAATAAGTATAAACGGTTTTAGTAATAAACTAGGTTCTACTTGCGACTTCGTCCACGTTGAACATCCCACGATAACAGTGTTCAGGATGCATTCAGGGTATAAGCTATTTCCATTCCAAAATTCATCCAAATGCGTCCAGCCGTTTAGCTTGAAGAAGTAAAGAACATAACTCACACACACAAGTTTTTTCATTTATAGTAATAGTGTGTCACGTGATGTGATAAATAATCGAAAAAGTCTGATATCGAAAGACTTAACTAACTTTTCCCAATGACCTCGTGCGAGGGAAATGTGATATTTTCTCTTTCTTCAGGTATCGAGTGTCTCTCAGCGTGAGTGTCGCCGGCCACTCCGCCGACGCGAGCGCCGTTATTGTCGCCGTGCAACATAGCCTGCCAGTGATACAGGTATAGGCGTAGGGTCAATGTTTGTCTATAGAGGTATAGGCGTAGGGGTATATACAGGGGATCTTTAAACAATTTATATTTTTTTAGCTTGGCGTAGAGAAAACGTTCTAAACGATACTTAACGTCTTATTACTCGTAAAGATAACTTATAGAACCAATTA
The DNA here is from genome assembly GCA_963966035.1 of Acleris laterana. Lineage (NCBI taxonomy): Eukaryota > Metazoa > Arthropoda > Insecta > Lepidoptera > Tortricidae > Acleris > Acleris laterana. The sequence continues at coordinate 7,691,995 of OZ014456.1, read as the reverse complement.
TTACTATCGAATGTATGAAAATAAATTTAAAGACGATTATCATTGTCTTTATAAAAAAAACCGCATAAGTCCTCAAATATTAGGATTATCGATTTTCACAACTTTAGTAAAGAAAGCGGTTCTATTTTTTAAAAAAATATCGAAGAATCGAATAATTAATTGCATTACATAATGTTTATGTATGTATATACCTACGTATGAATCGTTGTACGAGGGTGAATCAAAAAGTCCTTAGAACTGGCTGTTTATAAAAAGTTTTTAAATGAAGTTTTATTTTTATTTTGAACTGTCATTATAACGTAATATTTGACAGTTGGTTTCGTTCGAATTGTTCCCGCCGTTACATGGTAAATTAATATTTTGCGAAATAAGTCGACTAAAATGTCCCATTATGGAAAAAAATGAGTTACGTGCCGTGATAAAGTACTTGTGTATGAAAAAAATGACTACCAAGGAAATTTTTTTGGATATTCAGCAAACCGTAGGCACTAGTGCTGTACCCTATTCCACCGTCGCTTTCTGGGTTGCCGAGTTTAAAAGAGGCAGATCTAGCTGCGAAGACGACCCCCGCTCCGGCCGGCCATCTACCTCAGTTAACGCAAAAACCGTTGAAAAAATTGAGAAAATGGTTTTGGACGACCGGCGACTAACAATTAAATACATAGCAGAGACTCTAAAGATTTCGTTTGGTAGCGTACATTCAATACTAACCGATGTTTTGGGTTTTAAAAAAGTGTCAGCAAGATGGGTTCCGCGAATGTTACCGCAGGCTAACAAAGACTTGCGTTTAGAAGTCTCGAAGCGGAATCTAAAGAAAATCTTGCATGACCCGGACACTTTTTATCGTCGTTTCGTAACAATGGACGAAACATGGGTTCACCATTTTGACCCTGAAACAAAAAAGCAAAGCATGTCCTGGAAAGGGCCATCTTCCCCTCCAATAAAGAAATTTAGAGTATTTCCGACAGCAGGTAAAGTTATGGTCTCAGTTTTCTGGGATGCAGAAGGAATCCTTTTTATTGATTATCTGCCCAAAGGAAAAACTATTACAGGTGCCTATTACACCGATTTGATACCAAAAGTGCATCAAGCAATCAAAGAAAAACGTCGAGGAAAATTGAGTGCGGGAGTGCTTTTTCACCATGATAATGCTCCGGCTCATCGATCACAAATGGCTCTCACTGCAATCCGCAAAGCTGGTTTTGAGATCTTTGATCATCCGCCCTACTCGCCAGACTTAGCTCCTAGTGATTTCCACTTGTTTCCGAAACTAAAGGAGCACATTCGTGGAACTAAATTTGACGACAACAACGCGGTCATGGGTGCCGTAGTTTTTTGAGGCTCAAGAAAAATCGTTTTTTTATGATGGATTAAAAAAACTTGAAAAACGGTATAATAAATATAGAACAAGAAGGAAATTATGTTGAAAAGTAAAAAAAAAGAAATTATATTCGTTTGTTTTTGACCCTATTTCTAAGGACTTTTTGATTCACCCTCGTATGCTTTTAAGTTACCTATTACGGTATCATAATGAAATTCAAATTCAAATCGATTTTTGCGTGTAATATTACATTACTTAACATTACATTATAACAGGTGAAACTACAACTACTGGATCATGCCCCTGATTTTATGTTAGTTATTATTACTTATTATTTACTTGACAGCAATGGCGGCCGAGTTAAAAACAATACCACAACAGGTCAAAGACAATATAGTTTTTAACGCCTAGAATAGAAACCCTGAGGGTAACACGTTCCTCTTTTCAGGTCTCCCCGTTACCTAAAGTTCTCAATGAGGGCACTACAGTATCCCTCGTCGCTAACGCAAGTAATGTGACGCCCACGTGTTCTTTGACTTGGTACTTCGCGACCACAGAATATCTACAACTACAGAGTCAAGTCGTGAATGACACTTGCGATGACTGTCAGGTAACGTATTGACTTATAGCTTCACAATTCTCGTAATACCGTTTGGATGGCTATTGCTATCACACTTGCACGCGCAACTGACAGTATGTTTGTCACTCGTGTTTCATTGAAAAACGAAGATTGCCGATCACTATTAAGAAAGTGGTAGTACTAACCGTTATAATGGGGGTTAGATGCCAAAAACCATAAACGCAATGTACAAACTTACAGTAAAAAACGTTTATTTTATCACACTCGACTGAAGAAGATGAATAATGTTTTTGACCGGTATAAGAATGCATGTTTGTTTTCAATGTGGTAAAGCCCGAACATTCATCAAAAGATTTATTTACAAAAAACTTTCGAGACTTTACACGAAAAATACACACGGCATAGCTCGAGAGCCTTTAAAACTCCATTCCGCATCAAGATTGAAATAAATAAAGCAGTTTCGTGCGCGCGACGGCCATTGTCGTAAAATATTTCAGTTTTATTTTTGTTTCACTTCGCCGGCCCTTTTCATTTCTAAAATGATTTGTGGCTGAATTATTTCGGTAAATTTTTCACATAATCAAAAAATATGAATTGCACTATTGTTTGTCAGCGGGCCTAATATGGTTGCGTTTATCGGGTGACAAAGTGTGGATAAAGCATCTGTCACTCTCGTACTTATCAAATGTATACGTGTCAAAAAGTGACGGATTTCCACATTTTGTCACGCAATAAACGCACCTATATTAGGCCCCCAGCTATATTTATTTGGTCGTGGCTATGAATAACTAAATGTGGGTTATTCCATCGTTGTGTCTGCGCTTTTAAATACTCCGTCATAACCTCCTGATTTGGCTGCCTGTTAGTACGTCTTGTATTTTATACTTGCATCTTACTTGACGTTCATTTTACGTATCTTGAGACGGGCTTGTAAGACAAGATATTTTTTCAAAACATCCCTCAGGGATATAACGACAAACAATTCGTGGATATGTGCCAGTATGAAACACCAGATAATTGTTGTAATTTCTATAATTTTAAGCGCATTTCAAGACTGACGATGTTTTATTTATCTGGTTTTCTAGCACGGGCAGCCGCTAGCCGACACTCTAACGATAAATTCCCTGGAAGAGAACTTCCTCTACGATCTAACAGACTTCACAAATGAAACCGAGTGGAGGCAAGTGACTGCGGACATGCCGGCGGCGGCGGGGCGGGCGCGGTTCGTCGTGCGGTGTGGATGCACCTTGGCTTTAGACTGCGACAGTCAGGGGACCGTGTTTGCCGATATGGTTTTCGATATCAATAGGATTTCAAAAGCTAAAAATGTAATGGTGAGGAATGCTGACCACTTTGTAATAAATCTTTAGTTTTGTAGCGACGCAGTCGATATAACGTCAGCCAGTAGTTCCTCGCCCGTAGGCCAGTGTAACCCTTTCCTTAATAGATTGGTAATCAGTTAACCAGTACCTATTTATAATCTCCACCTCCGTGATAGTATTTTCCCCAGATTAGTTAATTAACCGCCTAAGAGTTGTTAAAGTTTAAAAAGTTAAGCGATAAAATATACCATATCTGCTAATGCAATTCTGTGCAACTCTCTGTGCTATTTTGGGTAGAAATTGTAAACCACTAGCTAACGTACGTGCCTACTAATCATTAGTTCCTTTTCGCCTCTACTATACAACTAATATCGCTATCCCCATACAATATCCCAAGATGAGTTGGTCCGGTATATTTTTTTTACCAAAAATGTAAATTAGTAACTTTGACTTTACCGATTTATTTACATTCCATTTTTTTACGGTACTTCTTTAACAGCAGCAAATTTCAATAAATAGATTTGGCTCTTGACCCTCATCGAGACCTATAAGGGTCAGAAAGTACCAACTATTCTTAATACACCCCCCCTTCCCCTCCCCTCTCACCACCGTCTCGGTCGGGCCATAATGAACAATCGCAAAAAATACACAATAATTATAAACCAAACTCATAGTACTTGCTCAATACTGGCCATTTTTTCAGGTGTCACCGGAAACAGGAACGGCTTTGGAAACCGTCTTCCGCATAAGCACCCTTGCGCTGGTAGACAGTGACTCGCTAATATACTACTCCTTCTACTGTCGAGTAGACGTCAACAGCTCACTGCTGTTGGGGGCCTACGCAGAGCATTTGGCTGTAGAAACTATACTGCCTTATTTTGGTAGGATTACACGATATTTTTAAGTTATTTATGAATAATTACATTTTATTTTCTTAGAGTGCGATTACACTGTTTAGTGTCATTGGTTTAGAACCAACTATTAAGCCTGAATAGTTCGCACTATCTCTTCTCTCTATTCTAAAAACCATATCGTTTGACCTGTTATCGACTTGTCAACGTTTTGATAGCTCATTACCATTACTTAATTGACAGCAATGGCGGCTGAGTTAAAAACAATACCATAACAGATCAAAGATGATATGGTTTTTACCGCCAAGAATAGAGGCCCAGTGGGGTTATTATGACGCATCTGTGCCGTAAAATGAACTGCATAGCTATGTCATAATAAACCCCCCCCCCCTCCGCCTAGATTCTACATGGTAAAACCCAATTATTTTGATGTGATATGGTATTGTTTTTAACTCGGCCGCCATTACAGTGAAATAAGTAAGAGCCATCGTAAGTTTGTCAATACGGAAACACCGCAAAAACAATCAGGCTTTACCGTATCGAATCTCAGCTCAGCGTGCCTAGTATGGTTGCATTTATCGCGTGACAAAGTGTGGGTAAAGCATCCGTCACTCTCGTACTTATTTACGTGTCAAAAAGTGACGGATGTTTTAGTCCACATTTTGTCGAAGCGTAAATCGGGTGTTGCGTAGCGCTACGCTACGAGCTACGCGAACAAGCTTGAAATACTTTGCAACAGACGTTAATAAAAATAAGGGGTTTTCTTTTCGACTATATTTTTTTATACGCCAAACTAACCTTGTCAACCGATTTCGACCACATTTTTGTTGGAAATGTCATACTTTAAAATGGTCGTACTTTTGAATTTTTTAACGTTAAATATTCTGTTATTCGTTTTAGAGGAAGGCACTGAGATATGGGTGGAGGTATGTGATGTGCTCGGAGCATGTTCTCGCAGTACCTCTAAAATTGTGGAAGTTTCCGCGGGAGATGGCGCCACTGTTCCCGCGCTGCTGGAAGAAGCGCGCGCGCATGTCAGGCGATGCGAGCTGCTACAACTTCAGAGAATCGTTGTAGCCGCCGTCGTTACTTACAGGGTGCGTTAAGGAAACGTCGTAATTACCGTATGTCTGTATGGTGTAAATAAACTAAAAATATCTATTTACCTATTGAATAAAGGTGTGAGAAATTCCATTCCAAGGACCGATTGAAACTATGATCATCATCTTAGTTCTAACATCGTTCCACTCGTCATTGAAAGGTTTTATTTCCATTTACTCAAGTCTCTGCTCTCATAAATGCGCGGCCGGCGGTTCTCAAAAAACGTTTTTGGGTCATACACAGATTTAGGTTACCGTCTTTCCTGTGGTCATACCCAAAGTTAACGTTTTTAAGGCCCAATTTTCTGGCTGAACCCACATCCGCATTAACGGCGTCAGGTCTTCTTTATTCCTATCAAATAAAAACATAACTTACATGCAGACAAGCCTTTAACTGTTGAACACAGGAGAGACAACTTTTATTTTTTCGAATGTGTATGACCCTTTTATCATAAGCATATCTTGAGATGAGCATCTTATCCAAGATCCGCATATTAAACGGCCTCTCTTTCTGACATTAAAAATAGGTAAGAGCGTAAGGGTACTCAAAGTAGTCGTTATAAAGATGTTGCCTTTTACAGTAATATTGTTTGCAGAACGCTGGACAAACGGAAGCCTTGACGGAGTTTTGTTCGAGTTTTCTTAAAGCAATGACTTCCGCACATGATGATTGCCTGCAGAAGAAACCGGAGCTCTACTATACATTTTTAACGCAGCTGACAGAAGTAGGCTGTACTTTCACATTTTAGAATCAAATAGAATAGAACTGAAAAAATTCAATGCGTTTAATTTTTACATATTAATATTTTAACTAGACGAGAACGTAGTATAAGTACCTTACCTACTGATACAAGTAAATGATTAAGTACTATTTGTCAATTTGTTTGGTTTTGTTTGATTTCTCTTGATCCCCATTTACTTGAAGTCACTATAATATAATCTTTTATTATACTTTACGTGTTAGTTTGTTCTTTAAGTTAAATCCAAAGCAAAAAGGCAAATTTTGAACCAGTTCCCGTTATTGGAATAGGCGGTTTTTCGGACATGCGCGCATTGAAGCGCGAAATTAGCGTGCATGTAAACGTCTCAAGGTTGTAACTTTTACAATCATAATGTTTTTATTATTGGGGTTTCCTTCACTTGAAAACTATACATATAATATCAAAAAGTAGGATCCCTTTAGCTTTATCTTAAGACACTGGTGTGTAATTCGTTGATCGTAAAAGGCAACAAAGACGACAAACTTCGTGTCTAAAGCACGTTTTATACGACGCAGGCAGCTGCTCGAGAGCGCTGCTTGTTAGAGACACCTAGGACATTACGACGAGATGCTTCGGGTATGGGCCGAGATATTGAATTACCTATTTAATTTTATTTATTTCATATTTAATCGCCGAAAAGCAAAGACACGGCGAATGGCCCTATTCTTCTCGGGTATCTGTTTGATTTAAAAGTTCATTATTTTAAAATATAAATAGTTTAAGTTAGATTTCTGAACCTTAAAACAATTAAAACAGCTATTTATAAAATTTACAGAATCAAACATTAATACATTAATAAATTTAAATAAAACTAAGCTACTCAAATATTTAAGATATTATAAATAATAATCACCACTATAAGAAGAACGCTCCATCTAGCAGGTCTGCTCACGGAATGGTCCCTATGACACTGGCTGCATTACCTCTCTGGATAGCTAGCCCAATCCTTTTGGAGAGATAAGCACCAGCTCTAGGATCTCTGGAGGAGCCTATGACCCGTGATGAAAGAGTCTTAATGTTTTATAGGTTTAGGAAGTAATAATTCGAAGAAAGGTTTTTATTGCAGTTTGTGTAATTTCACCTTAATGACATGGTAACATAACGCATAGTATGCCTGGCCTTCCGTGTTGGTCGTAGGTAGACTAAGTGGTTCAACGCCCATATCAGAGATATACAGAGAGCATAAACCGCCGGTCTCTCGCCACTTGCTTGCGCGTGTATCTATCGATGGCGCGCACACGGCTCTAACGAACCGAATCTTTCACACAATTGTTTTCTTCCTAGGTATTTGATATAACCGTTATCCGATACGTTACATACAGTACCGTTACTAAGTTTTATGAGTACCTAAAGTCAAAGGTTTTTATATTTTATTTTAAAATAACTTTTTGGTTCGTCTGCCAGTAGTTTTGCAGGATCAATTGACACGAAGCGTTTTCTGCTTGTCAGCAAAGACTTCTATCAATCATACACCGTGTTTTGGACACCGTAGAGTGACTGAAATACTTGCTGATCATAACCGGCCGGTAAATAGTCTTATTGCCGTACTAATAAGGTTTAAAGTTCATAGATGCCTAAAATATGACTTTAAATATTTTCAACAAAGTTATTGATTATTAAATTCAAAACGTCTGCGATTTTCACTAACAGAAGACTGGCTCTCTCCATATTGCCCGCAGGCGACTAAACGAAGATCGGCGTATAAACCGTTACTTATTGCATAATTTATTATCACTGGGCAGCTAGCTAGTAGTACGAGTAGGTATACACAGACGATAAATGAGGGATCTAACGGGAACTCATCCGCATGCCTGATAGTAGAGAAGCCACTAAACCTAGTTCAATAAGACTACCGGATGATAAGTATATAGTATGTACCTAACTAGTTACGTCATTAATGGCGGAACACGATGATGCAATTCATAAACCAATGATGTATTTTTTTTTGTTCTAGGTCCCATGTCTTGTATGATAATAAGACTTCCAAGGTTCGTTTATTCTTCGGGACTGTTTATGTGTTTTATTCATAAAATATCTTTTTAATTTCGAGGATGGACCGCCACCGCTGGAGCCTTGCCTATCAAAGCGGAGCAGGGAAAACGACGATTCGCAGTGCTTGCCAAGCAAACGAAGTTGCAATCTCCAGATGTCCGCGTCGCCGCTAGACCTACCTCTGCCATCAGCTGCTCGAAGTGTTCGGAGTCAATCGGTGCCTCTCTGGTATTCACACAAGCCCTGTTAGTGGGCTCGGTGAGGCCTTTTTCGGCGAGTGCCGTATATGGCGGGGTCGGGCGCCGTCCGCAACTACGGACGGGTGGCTGGGGTGGGCGTAGCGCCCGATCTGGTCCTATGGGGTCATCTGTGTCGTCCGTCGGTGCGGTCTAGCCCTGCCGGGTGGGACTCCCGTGGGAGAGGCCCAGCGAGCGACCTGCGGACCGACGGCTCTGCAGGAACGTCCTTATTTGTTTGTCTGGTCAGGTTTGGTTTCCGCGGGAGGATCCGGGCGGATCAGGTCCCGCGGTAGGGCCCTCTTGTCGGGCGGTCGGGAGTGATAGGGAGCTATGTCCTGCAGGTGCGTCAGGCGTGAGCCGTCTGCCCACTCGAACATAGCTCTGGCCAGTCTGGTGATGAAGTCGTCCAAGGTTTCGACTTTCAGGTCTCGGTGTAGCACCAGGTTGCTCACGTAGTAGTGGACGCCGGTGGCGGCGCGGAGCGACAGCGACTGTTGTGCGCGGAGTCGCCGTCGTTTGCACTCTCCCACCAGCGCGTACCACGCGGGGGCTGCATAAGTGAGCCGAGGCCTGATGTAACCCTTGTAAATGCCAATCTTGGCGGATAGGGGCAGGGGCGACTTCATCACCGGAGTGAGGAGTGTGCGGGCTGTTCTCGCGCTGTTTACAGCGTTTTTGACGTGGGCGGCCATGGTCAGTTGCCTGTCGATGGTGACGCCCAGGTACTTGACCGTCCGCATCCACGGCAGCGGCTGTCCCAGGAGACGGAGTTCTGGCGGCTGGTTGATCTTCGGGCTGAGGGTGATGGCCTGGGTCTTCGTCACGTTCACTCTCAGACGCCAAAGGTCAAGCCAGCTCGGGAGCGCGTCGAGCGTGCGCTGGATCTTGGTGGCTGCGTGGGGCAGCTTTATGGAGGTCGCGATGTACGCCGCGTCGTCGGCGTAAAGGGCGAGTGTGGCCCCCTCTTCCACTGGAATGTCGTCCGTGTACCAGGCGTACAGCACGGGCGACAGACAGCTTCCCTGGGGGACTCCGGCAGTGATGGGTTTCCTCTCCGATAGCTTGCCTTCCACCGCGACTTGAAAGCTGCGGTCGGAGAGGAAGCTGGCCAGGGTGTGAACGAGCCTTCTCGGCATTCCGGAAGTCTGCACTTTGTAGACCAGGCCTGTGTGCCAGACCCGGTCAAAGGCCTTCTCCATGTCGAGGAGCACCGCCACCGCGTGCTCCTTTTTGTTTCGCGCTGCCGCTGCGATGTGCAGAATTCGAGCGATCTGCAGGGTCGTGGAGTGCTCCGCTCTGAACCCGTACTGCTCCGGGCGGGGCTCTATGTGCGGTGTCAAATGGCGGAGAAGGAGTCGCTCGAACACCTTTGACACCGTGGACAGCAGGGTGATGGGCCGGTAGCTCTCGGGACGGAGAATGTTCTTCCCCGGCTTGGGCAGCATTATGATTTTCCCTAGCTTCCAGCAGCTGGGAAAATGGCATGTTCTCACGATCCCATTGAAGAGCCGCGTCAGCGTCGCGATGGCTCGCGGAGGTAGGTGACGCAGCGCCTCGTTTGGGATCGTGTCTGGACCTGATGCCTTGCGGAGCTGGGTCCTCCGCACTGCCCGTTGGATTTGGCCGGGGGAGAAGATGATGGCATCCTCGTCCGCTGGCGGTGATGTCTCGAGAAACCCCTCAACCTCGCGTTCCAACTGTGCGGTGTGCTCGGCATCAGTGGACGCGTTTGGCTGGAACTGGTTTTCGAGGTGCTCGGCGAAAATGTGCGCCCTGTCCTCGGCACGGTACCGGGTGGTGCCATCTGGGGCGAGGAGTGGTCTGATTGGCAGCGGCTTGTTTGATAGGCGGCGGCATAGGCGGTGTATGCCTCAATCGGTGCAACCTGCGCAGCGTTGTAATATTCAAGAGATTTTTCCGGTTAACGTAGAATTACAATACAACATAGAAAATTACAACTGATGATTATGTGGTAACATTAATTTTGGCAACGAGTGAATAATGCTCCAAGTGGGCGGGGCTATATGGGCTATGGTGGTGGGGGTGTAATGCGACTGCGCACCCCTGCGAAAATATAAATAGTGAGATTTGGCTTATCTCGAGCACATTCAACTTCTACGCCGTGTAGAGGTGATTACTCTGCTCTTTGTTGGTGCTACGTGCTACGCAGTTTTTTGTGCATTATAAAATGCGCACACACGTCCAGGATGTTAGTGCGTCTACTCAGCGCAAACGAGGGAGGCCTGCCGGCAAGGGCAGAATACCCTTTTCTTTGGTGAGTCATCACTACGAGTATTGCTAGTATGTTACGATTTTGCTGACTGCTTTATGTGTTTTATTCATAAAATATCTTTTCATTTCAGGACGAACGCCGTGAGCGTAACGCGCAATATGAGAGGGAACGCAGAGCAACAACTGCAGAGGCTTTAGCAGAGTTAGCGGAGGCCGGCAATTTTGATCCCCGAGTACGTATAAAATAATGTTTCAAACTTTCGACCATCTTGGTGTTCCTATTGTTAGGAAACAATTTTTCATGCAAACTTTCATCTTGTTACAGACGACTGCTGCAGACATCATGGCACACGCTGTGATGTTTCTACGAAGGTCTTCGCAGAGCGCGACGGTCTGGAGCGTGGACGCACTGCGGAGATGCAACGCCAGCCTCGTGACGCAGAGTAAGCTTGCGCAAAGGCTCTTTGTCTTTCTTTGAGTCTGTAGGTATCTTTATTGAGGTATACTAATTTCGACCGTCTTGATTGCAGTTGCCGCTTTGGAACGACTTCTTCCTGTCGGACCGGAGGCTGGGCCGCCACCGCTGGAGCCTTGCCGATCAAAACGGAGAAGGGAAAACGACGATTCGCAGTGCTTGCCAAGCAAACGGAGGTGCACACTCCAGATGTCCGCGTCGCCGATGGAGGAGCTACCTCTGCCATCCGCTGCTCGAAGTGTTCGAGAGTCACGCGATCTGGTTACCTGGGAAGGCTCGTCAGATGCGGTTTCCTGGGTCGAGTTGATGAGCGATTGCAGCGTTTCTCGGCTCGAAGACGACGGGTGGTTGAACAAGTGGTCCATAGATGATTTATTCCTCGAATATTTATGATTAAGTTGCATGTTTTATATACCAACTCTGTTTTTTATTACTATAATTATCCGTTTTTGTGCTAGGTTAGGCTAGGGATAGTTGATAAGTCCTTTTTTTTGTTTATTATTGTTGATTGATTTGACCATACTTTTTCGTCCGAATTTGTTGGAAATAAATATGCCGAATAAATTACTGAAATTTATTATAATATTTGTTTTATTTCACGTTGCAATATTCAAGAGTAATTTTCCGGTTAGCATAGAATTACAACAAAATATAGGAAATTATGCCTAATGATTACGTGGTAACAATCATTGTGTCAACGAGTAGTCGAGACTCGAGATGAATGCAGGCGCCTAAACGCGTCGTGACGTTATACGAGTAATTATATACAGGGTGGAAGGGGACGGGGGACCTTCCCGGAACTATAGCGTTAATTAAGAGGTACACAGTCGATTTGTAATGGTAATAATGATGAATTAACTAATTAAAAAAAAAACAATTTGACTCATTTTTCATTACACCCCAATCGGACAACCCAACCCTGTTACACCTACCCAATACGACTTGACTATGAAAACTCGAAACTACGCTTATTTCCGAATGTTGACGTTGCCATAGTGATAAGGTGATAACTTATGATTCATAGACGTCAAATAATCCATGAACAAAACGAAATGAAAATGATTTTTATTATTTACACAATTTATTAACCATTAGTTTACACATTATCATGTTGTTATAAAAATCTAACACTAATCTAATCTAGCTGTAATTTGAAAACGGCTGCTTAAATTCACATAGTTTGTAATTTTGTATGGGGGAAATAAAGTGTTAAGGCTAAACTATCTCCCACTATCGGGAAGGTCCACGGTCCTCTTCCACCCTGAATAACCTTTTGCCATTTTAGTGAATTTCAAAATTACTATGACGAACAAGGAGAAAATACAAAACTGTAATTATTGTTTACTGTTATAATGTAAAAATAACGGGTCATGGAAGAATACTGTTCTACCCTTAATTCCGTTCTCAAAAGTAATATGGAAAGATAATTACTAAATTATTAAATTAAAAAATAAAATGAATGAATTGATAAAAGATAATTTACATTAATTTTAAGCTAATTTGATTATTTAGAAATGTGAAAATAATAGCTAGCAACGCCATCTGTTGAGTAAGTGCCGCTAACACTCGACAAAGTCGATTTATGACAGGCAAACGTTATCTATCTCAAAGGATCTACGGTTGATTGAATGCGCTGTCTGATTGACAGGTACCTAGTTAAGTTAAATGTTAATTAACCACCAATGGGTATAAGGTACGTTATTATTGTGAATTGAAGTGTATTTAAGCTTGTTCATCTAGAAAATGGAGCACAGGTAAGTAGATAGTGGAACAACTGCATTCGTAAAGTAAAGGAGTGAAACTTCAAAAAAAAACGTATCGTAGCTCATCGTGCCCATCGCCACACGGGTGTATTTTTTTAAATGTTGTCCTGATAATTTCGAAAACAATAAAAAAGAAAATATTCAAATTACTCGAGACATTCTCGAGTTTTGGCGAGACCGAAGGAAATAGGGATTCGTTTTAAGATTGTTCTAATGGCGCACGCTTCATTTTCTAAATCAAGCAGAAAGGAAAACCAACTCGAGCCTCATTTAATACATTTGATATCGACTATCGTCACAACAATTGCTTTTTCTTTCTTATAATAATATCGTTATGCAATCTAGTCCTTGCGAACCTAACCCCCTTTTGGTTCATACGACGACACGAAACAAGTTGGACGATTATATAATATAACATACTCCTACTCGTACATACGTAAACAATAAGGCTATAAGTCTGAGAGCACCCAGTTTTCGCCTACAAACTGATTGTGCAGTTTGGCGAAGAAGTATTAATGTCCCATGCCTGGTTTTTTGAATAAATGATTTATTATTATTATTATTATTATTATGTATGTCTTTACCAATCACGGAACTATGGGAGTCCCGGACCTTTGGAAGGCGTACATGGAGCCGAAGCCAACACGCAGAGGCCCTTTAGACAAGTTTAATTTAGTAAAGTGATGGGATACCAACCGGCGATTGTCCCTGAGTTCAAACTATAGAGGTATGCTCCCACGGACAACCACCGATTAGAAGAGACTATTTAAGAAGGATGGGAACATTAATAATAAGTTCTATGAATGAACTGATATGGATTGGTGACCTAGGCTATTGATGAAACTACGGCGCCTGCCTGGCCAATGCTAATTACTTTGGTTGAAATTATTATTATTTATTATTATTATTATTACCCGTGTGGTTGCCGGGTTAGATACCCGTGTGGTTGCCGGGTTAGAATAGTGCCACTCCATATCTTCCCGTGGATGTCGTAAGAGACGGCTAAGGGAATAAAGGCGTATAGTACTGTTAGGCGATGGGCTTGCAATGCAACCTGTCACTAAGCCTAAAAGTGCAAAATGTGGTTACAGAATTATTAACAAATTTTTAGAGTTGTTGGTAATTCTGTAGCTCTGCCTACCCCCACTCTGGGAATAAAGGCGTGAGTTTATGTATGTATGTATGTATGTATTATTAATAATGATAAATAATATGGTCAATACATGTATGTCAATAGGTACATACCTATTACATATGTAAGAAACAGAAATTACGCAACTCACAATCTAACAATTACTTGCGCTCCTTAGGGGATTCGTCTTTCGGAAGGATAATGTTGCGCATTTATACAAATCGGTCGCAAGTTTATAAAATGAAAACAAAACTTCTTTTTGTATATTTTTTTATTACAATTGGTACATACTTTTATTTAATAACTCAAATGTACCTAACACTATAATTATAATATTTATTTTATTTTATTAAAGCGTTTACGATGACAAATATACAGAGATGAGATCTTCGGTTGATAATAAATCAATCTGGCGAGCAAAGGCGGCGGTGCTGCTGCCTTCGTTGGGAGAGATGAATTCGTTTGCCATTCTCGTGTCGTTATCCTGCCGGCTCGGAGCTAGGAGTACTGACTGGGAGAGGTAAGGATCGTGATGGATCGAGGATGGCTCCCTCTCAGCCAACAAAAACGGCGGCTCCTGCAGCTGGTTGGGCGAAACTTCCTGACACAGAAAGTGTTGCGGCTCTGGTAACATGTACTCCGGTGATTCGGGCCTTATTCGATATTCTGGTGTGGGGACCTGCTCGTCAGCGAATTGATACAAAGACAAGTCGAGTTGTCCTTGCTCGTTAAATAATTGATCACCAGGTGGAGGGTGTTCTTCAAAGGGTATGAACCCGTTCCTTTGAGAATTGAGTCCGTGGCTACCGAGGGTGAAATCTCCCTCCAGTACGGGTAATCGGTTGACACCGGGCAGCTCTTCTGTCATGGCCTCCTGTCCGGAGATTTCCAGCGGCGGAGAGTACTTCAGCTCTGGACTGGAATACTCGGGTAGCGGCGAGCATGTTATTTGTTGTCGATGTGTTTCATCGGGTAGCTCAGCACGCGGCGGCGGCGGGAACATTGCAGACCCAACATCGGGATCGATTTTGAGTTGTTGTTCTAAGGCTGCAACTGAAATAAAAAGGATTTTTATTACGTTTCCATCAGGACATTATGTCTTACCGATAAAACACACGCACTGACAAGTACTTACTCTGCGACTTGAGGTTTTCGTTGCAGCGCCTCAAGGAGTCGGCGTCCCGCCCAGGCTTCCTCCGCGCAGTATGACGAAGCTGGGCTACAACCGTCACCAAGAGGTTCTCGTTTGTTATCTAAAAAAAAATTTGTTAAGTGATTACGCTGCACGAATGATACAAAAACCAACCAAACTAGTGTTGTAGAAATACTCACCGAACTCTCGCAGTCAACAGCCTTGGCTAGGTCGGCAAAAGCTTCAGCCATTTCGGTTCTGCGCTCGCGCTCGTATTGAGCGTTGCGTGCACGGCGCTCAGCCTGAAAAAGAGTCTTGTTAGTCCTGTGTCTGTCTGTACCACCGCCAACATGAGATAAACACTAACTACACTTGATGGGTACATTCAACCAATTTGATTCCTAGGCCACTATGGACTTTGTCAACGTGACGTTGTAAACCAAATCATAGGGAGTCTCTTACGTTTTGGTTGACAACGTCACTTTAACATAGTCCAAAGTGGCCTAGAAATCAAATTGGTTGACTGAACATGTAAATATAGAGAACATTCTAGAGAAAGCCACTTACATGAGAAAGCGGCACCCTGTTCTTGCCGGCAGGTCTACCGCGTTTGCGCAACACTCCATTTTCTGTTTTTACTTGTTTTCGGTCCATTTTTTTTTATGACTGCACACGGGATAGAGTAATTGGGAAATGCAGCACTTGCAATATTTCCAGGTATTTATGTCAACCGCGGTGCGCAGGAGCACGCACCCCCGCCGCCGCTGCGGGGTGGGGCCACCCCCGAGCGCGCTCTCTCATTGGTGCATTAAAAGTGAAAGTTGGAAATGTGACGTAAATCACCACTATTCACTGACAAGTAAAATTATTATTACGCCTTGGATTTTAAAATAAGCCGCTATAAACCTAAACGATTTTTTTGAACGATATTTAGATACCTACCTATTTACCTAATTTTACTATGGTACTTTTTTAAGCATCTTATAAAGAAACAACTGACATAGTATAGATACCTACTATGCAACTGAGCTACCGTACTAACTTTACATTTAACAAACCTTAATAAACTGTAAATGGTTAATAGAATAATAATGTATTATAAAATATTAATGTTGTTTTGTGTTGTGTGTTAAGTAAATGTTTTTCTACCAATAATAGTTTTTTTTTACTATATTCTATCATAAACATTAATTAACTAAAGTTATGTTTTAATTTAAATGTAAATTTCACCATTGAAAAATTATTCTGACCAAGGAGAACACCAATAATGATGCTAATATTGCTAATAGTACTTGTGACTTTGTATGGATTTTTACTAATAGTATGGCATTGTACTTTATTAATTTAATGGGCGGACAACGGATGCAAATTACGTCAAAATAATGTCAAACGATATCCGGAATACGGATATGACTTCTATTGATTTAAAAACAAGAGAACAACACTGCGAAAATGTTATAGAATTTTATTGTTGTAAGTAAATAATCGTGTTTTTCTTTATTAGGTATTGTTAGTACATTCATTTTATAGTGCACTATCTAGTTATATAGGGAAAATGACCTCTCCACATCTACAAACGTAAAAGAGGGGCCTTCGTAAAATGATACTTCAGTACTTTCTTAATATACAAAATATATACTGATTTATAACAAAAACTGCATATTTTTTCACACAAATAGTAATCGAAATTTAATAAGTCTTATCCATCTTGTGCTTTCGTCACCATATTGCATCCGTCGTCCGCCCATTATATTATGCAATAGGCCTCTGGTAGAAATGAATTAATTAGGTACTTATATTGACGATGCGTTTAGCCTGTTGGTGGTACCTAGTGACCCTACTTACGAAGCTGGGGGATTTGAGTTCGGTTCCCGATATGGGCAAATATTTGAGTGATGAGCGCGGGTATTTTGTCCTGGACGTTTTCTGTGTAGGCCTATTTATGTACGTTTATCGTTGTCTAGGTAATGTCACCTGTTCGCGTCCATCGCCCATGTTATAGAGGTAGACATTTATGCCATATTTCAAAATAAACAATATGTGAATATTTGTTTGTTTGTAACACTTTCACAGCGGATATAATCCTCTGTACCAAAATTAATTTAAACTGGTTTAGCACTTTAACGAATGAATGAATTTTGAAATACGACAATACTGAAGGTCAAAATCAAGGTGGTTTGTTTAATAATTATAAAATAGCGACTCCATGTATTCTAGAACCACGATAAGCCACCATACTTGGTCCTAACTCTTTTAGCTGATAACATAGGTATTTATTCAGATGAGTAGGTGATGTTTAAAAAAAACCCAAGAGCTACCGGGTGATAATACTGACAATAAACGCAACGTGCGGGCGGCTTTAATTGTTATTGTGTCGTCTCCGCTTTGTTTGGGGTTGTACTATTAGCGTAATAACGGATTAGCGTGGTGGTTTTGCAGGTAAAACCATAAATCTAGTTTCGGCCGCTAAGAATAATAGCGACAATGACAGCGGTAAACAGGATCTGCTAACGTTATCAAAGATCTGTATCTAAGCAGGTATACTGGGTGGAAAATATAACGCCACATTGACGGCAACCTTAAATATTGGAAATAGCCAACTCTACGTAATGGAATTAATGGAAACTTACTTTTATTCTTGAAAAAAATAAATTCTGCATTTGAGTTCCTATGAGCTAATTTTGCTATTTTAAGTGGTTTCCTGCTGGGTATCTTAAAAGCTAAATAAATATCAGGGGACAACCTTACACAAATTGACCTAGTCCCAAGCTAAGCTCTCGCTTGTACTATGGGTAGGTACTATAGACAACGATAAACTAACTTATTATAGATATATATACAGGTACTTACGCGTAAATACATAGAAAACAATCAAGACGCAGAAACATACAACTATTCGAACGGTCCTTAACGTCACACCATGTTGTTGGATAAAAGAAATGTATTTACACTCGGAGCTGGCTGAAAAGTAGCGCTGCATGTGTTTAACACCTCAGCATTATGCTGAGCCAGTGTCCGATTCACTGCCGCGAGGACACTAACTACTTGTTTATTGCTGTTTTCTGCTTTTACTTTTTTCTGTGTGTCTTGTGTCTGTAATGAGTAAATGTATTTTTCTTTCTTTCTTGTCTTATTTTTTTATTTTTTTAGGGTTTAGGGGACCCTATTACTATTACTAAGACTCCTCTGTCCGTCCGTCTGTCTGTCACCAGACTGTACCTCAAGAACCTTGTTAGCTAGACAGTTGAAATTATTACAGAAAATGTATTTCTGTTGCCGCTATAATAACAAATACTACAAAAAAGAATAAAAAATATAATTAAGGGGGGCTCTTATACAACAAACGTGATTGTGAACGTGAAAGCTAAACGCTTGAAATATTCACAAAATATTTTGTTGTATATTCACTTTACAACATTCAAATCGATGAAATAAATATTTAAGGGTCCCATACTACAAACGTGATTTTGTTGCCGTTTTTTGCTAATGTTGTATAGATAATGGTACGGAACCCTTCGTGAGCGAGCCCGACTCTCACTTGGCCGGTTTTTCATTATTCGGCTTAGTTAGTGGTATGTCTTATTTTATAGGTATATCGGTACAAATACTTTGAGAGTGTAATACCTACTCTTACCTTGTTTCTTAGACAAAGTGAGTGTGACAACAAGCAGGCAGACGCACACAGCGAAACTATAAGGGTTAGTTTAACTAGGTACTAAAGAACCCTAAAAATCGATGTAAAATGAGTTAGGTATTATCTCAAAATCAAATACCTATATATGTTTGCAGGAGGGACAAGATCATTAAATGTATGATTTTTAATCCATAATAGTTATTTGTGATTGGTGCATAACGCCTAATTATGCCTATAGTCGCATACATAACTTTATCTACATACATATCATACAATATGTAATTATAATCATGTATTTCTGTAGTCGCCCTGTATGTTAATGTTCACATTAAACTTGAACCTTTGACATTTTAAACTTTAATGATTAAAGTATAGGTCACCGATACTTTAAAGTGAACATTAATATGCAACTACATCGATGACCAATACTTCAATTACATGTAATACTTTAAAGTCAGCATTAAAGTATAACCATAGATACAGGTCGCTTAATATAGGACATTTGTCTATCGTTTCTGAGCATATTATAGGGAAGATATGATATAGATGTATATAAAATACTTATAAATATTGATCTACTTATTGGAGCCTAGTGATGAGATAAATCACAAAATTCATAGTGACATTGTTGTTGGACAATTACGTCTACTGAGGTCGTTTCCCGGGTAAGTATACCTGTCTTTCTATAGCGTTCCTAAGTCAAACTAGGAACCCTCGTAGTTTCGCCATGTTGGCCCATGTATATCTGTCAGTGTCTGTCCGTCTGTGTTGCACACTCACTTTTTCTCTGAAGCTATCAAAGTTATCAAAACTATAACATTGTACAAATATAGGTAGAAATTCATGCCTCGCACTTAGATCAATAATAGTTTAAAAATGTTCAGATTTCAATATTTAAACGCAGTTTTTTCCAGTTTCAAAATCAAGGCCTTGTGTCCTAAAAACAGATTAAGTACTTACCCTAATTCAAATATACCGCTCGCTGACAGTGTCGTTATCGCCATTGTTTATATTCCAACAGCCTGGAGTGATTTATTGCTTTACCTGCAAAAACCACGACGCTAATCCGTAATTACGCTAATAATACAACCCCAAACAAAGCGGAGACGACGCTATAATAATAACAGCCGCCGCCCGTTATCACCCGACCACTTACCGAACCTTCAGGTATATTATTTAGGTATTAGATACCTATTTGTGTGAGATGACATATTTTGTACCCATGTTTTGTACGACAGTTGTTCCGAATTTAAGACCATATGGTAACGCAAAAGAACATACTCATATTGTTATCTATGCAATAAGGGCCATTTTGACTAGCCTAAATTTTAATTAAAATTGAAAGCTTAAAATTGATAACAATAAAGTTTAACAGCTAAATTTTATTCTTCGCGTAAAATATAAGTAATAATCTTTAGATCTGGAATTTTTCAAATTTTCTGGTCCTTAAACTTTGGAGATAAAGCGAGAGGAAACATTATTCATGTTTTGTACATTTTTGGCTAGCAATCAATAAGTACGTCTGTAAAAACTATAAAACAAATGTTTTGATATGTGCAGACTGATGTGAGGTATGTGTCAAGGTTTAATCATTATTTAAAGAAGACACTTATAGATAAATGCGTCACATTCCAACTTTTACTTATGATGATGCACCATCCATCAACGAGAGTCCGCGCTCGGGGGTAGCCCCACCCAGTAGCGGCGGCGGGTGTCTATGCCTCTGCGCACCACAATCGACTTAAATACCCGAGATTTTTGTTTTTTTTTTCATTCTAGGTCGCACTGACCCACGAGCTGCAACCCAGTCAACGTTCGGATATAACGTTACTAGCGCAACAAACAAGCAAGGACGACGTATTTCTACGAGATATTCTTAACTGAAATGGAGGAAACATCCCAGACCACGCCGGTCTCTACAGCCACTATGAGCTTCGAGGACGCGTACAACGCCGCCATGCAATTCGGTCCAACAAAGGAGTACCGAGAGCCACTACCACGGAAGATCAACAAGCTCATCGAGAAAAAACGGAAACTGAGGAAAAAATGGCAGCAGACAAGATGCCCCACTCTCAAGAAGTCGCTGAATGCATTGACCACGCAAATAAAGGAGATGCTTCGCCAGCATGACTTTATGAGTCACGTGGTTGCTTTAGGCAGTCAAGAATCTCACCACCATCCATAAGCAGCCATTACCATCAGCTCGACGCGACGCCAACCATTGCACGACCACGCTGGCCAACCGACGAAATAAGCTGTACCTAGACCAGGTGGAGATCTTAGCAGAACACTCTGAAGCCAGTTCCAGCCTAACCCCACTGATGCATAGCATCTCAGCAGAAACGCGTCTCAGCACGATATCTTGGAAAACTACTTCAATTATGATTTTAGTCAATAAATAAATGTATTACTAATATTTTTGAGTTTATGTTTTATTTTAGGAGCCTTTGTTTAAATAACCCGATACTTCTTTCTTTCAAAAACTAATGATTTTATACTGTTACCGCCAGATTTTGTTACTAATTTATAAAAAAAGGCCAAGTATGACGAAAACCATTAATGTAAGAACTTTTCTGGTTTTTTTTCTTAAGCTTCCGCGTGTTAACATAATTGTTGGAAACTAAATTATAAATAAATGTACGTAACTCATATTTTCTTTCAACTACACCAATCGGTAGAGAAAAAACTGCAGTCGAACTGACCTAACGTAACCTAACTCAATTTTGACAATTTGGCGGTTACGATATTAGTTCCAACATGTACGAACTATTAACGTAACTTAACGGAAACGCTAAAATAAGTAAGTAACTAATAATAATAATAGAGACCAACGGAGTGCTAACAGCTTACCATGCGTAGGTATGTAACCTCGGCGCTGAGGTATGGCGTCATGTTTTAGGGAAATTACACCGACCGAGAAATAGCCTTCAAGGTACAAAAAAAATGATTGCGATCGGTATGTCGAATTCTACCAATAGAAACCTTCAAAACACGTTTTACTGGCTTTGGCTGCCTTTATATGAAATAAACACGACCCGTTTTTCAGCTTTTAGTAGTGCTCGGCTTAGAAATAAACTTTTCACGGGATCACTCAAAACAGTTGTGCATACAAAAAGTGTATTCGGAATGGCACCGAAACTTTACAACTAATTGCCAAAAAATATAATCGAGCGGCTTGACTTAGCGAGGTTCAAAAATCCTCTGTTTAATGTCTTAGCATAAAAAGCATAGTACTACCTACTCATTGGAATATTTATCTGAAATTTCCTGCGGGCCTATTTATGGTCAAGTTTATCGATGTGGATAAAACATCTGTCACTTTCTTACCAGTACCTACGCAAGTGCGAGAGTGACGGATGCTTTATCCCCCGCGATAGAGAGAACCATATTACAGGCCCGGACTAGAATATAATATAACACTACCTTAGTGCCGTCCTAGAGGTAGGTAGGTAGGTACTGTACCTACGAATTAATCTGTGTATGCGCTATCATGACCTGACATAATTGTATGCCAAGCGGCAAAATTTAGTGATACTTACAGCTCAATTTGTAACACCTTATTACCTATATTTACAAATAAATCATTTAAATTTGAATTAAAAAATAACAATGTTTTAAAATATCAAAACAAATAAAATTAAACTTAAACCAAAACTTGTTTTAGTAATAGAATTCTTATTACCATTTGAAAGAGGAGCGGTTTTTTTTTTGTAACCACGGGGTACTTTGCCCACCCCTACAAACCAGCTTAAAAATTTAATTATTCTATTAAATGTTACATCAGGCCTAAGCTACTTTCTCTCTTCTAAAATTCTTGAACCAATTTAAGATGATTACCACTACAATAGTTATAGTTTTAGGGGTGGGCAATGTTACCCTCTAGGGCTAAAGTAACCCGAGGTTACTGTATAAATTTTTTATATCTATACAAAATTTAATTCTCGTGTCGCATCGTCTCGCCTCACCTCGCTGGTGGAAAAGCACCCTGATAACAGTAACGGTCGTATCGGGCGGCCGCGGGTGTTAGGTATTACTACGTATTGTGACTAGGGAATGCAATTTAACCGGTTATTAGCTGTGTTTGTATGAAAATAACCGGCTTAAACCGGTTATAACCGGTTATTTGCATTCCCTAATTGTGACGTCTCTCTTTGTTTGGGGTTGTATTATTAGCGTAATTACGGATTAGCGTGGTCGTTTCACAGGTAAACCAATAAATCAGTTCTGGCTGCTGGGAACAAAAGCACTAAAATAATCACTATTTTAAGAGTACTCATATCTACAAATTGATAAATTCGTAAACTTTCTTTAGATGTGATAAAAAATTAACTCAAATATTACTATCTATTAGGTATATTAATATACCTACGAGTACGCAAGGTACCTATAAATAGTTGCCGATAAGAAAAGGCATTTTATTTAAAATATAATGAAGCTTACGTACATCAAACAAAATTACTTTAAAAATACCTAGGTACTAATTTTTATAATTAATTCATAAAAGTATGTCAACTAACTTTCTTTAAACAGAACCTAATTTTGTCAATTAATCGTTGATCGTCTTCTTATAAAAATATACAAGCAGACCAAGATTGAAATAACTTTTTCTTGTAAATAGTAGGATTACGGGTGATTGGTACTTGATGTCACATACCTGCTTAAACAACAAAAATCTGTCACCGTAATGCTACGACATATACGTGAAGTAAAAAATAAAATAAGTCAGAACAATTAGGTTTAATCTTGGTCTGCTGTTGCATGTCTACGTTTATTTATCTAGTAATAGGTACCTACTTATAATAGAAATCAAACAACGATTTATGTAACGAATTTTATAGCCTAACAAGGCTTGCTGTGCTTCTTTTTTTTCTTTATAACTATAAAGAAAAAAATCAAGCATCTTATTTAATGTCAGGTTAATTGAATACATTTTTACTTCATTATCTCTTCTCACCAGGAATTATTTAAACGTTCCCCACATATATTATAGAATGGGCGGAGTGGCTAATTATCCGGAATCACAAGATAAGGTGTCTGTATCGTCGAAATAATATTTAAAAAATGCTTAGTTTACTTTTACGAAAGTTTCAGAATTTATCAATTTAAGATAATAACATTACACTTTTCAAGTATCGACTATTTTACTGCACGTGTTTGCAGAAACCCGGACTGATTTATTGCTTTACCTGCAATAACCACCACGCTAATCCGTAATTACGCTAATAATACAACCCCAAACAAAGCGGAGACGACACAATAACAATATAAGCCGCCCGCCCGTTGCGACGCTTCCGTTAACTACCAACCACCCGACTACTTATTATCTTAATCATTAATATTTGAGTTGCACCGATGAGTGAACGGTTTATCTTTTGGTCTCTAATTGGATGATAAAAATATTCACACCCTATTTTCAAAAATGGTGAGTACAAGAGCAAAAAGACGCGTATAGAATTATTTTCCCGCTATAGGCTCCCATTCCTTCCAAAGGAACTGATTAAAAAAAAATACTCCTGGGCTGGTAAGCAATAGGTACCTATTTCCTAAAAAAAAGTCTCTAGGTCCAGTTAGTCGGATAGAAAAGAATTATACCTAAAATACCTACTATGTTTCGCATTTTAGATTAACTGGCAGGTGCTTTACGGAGTCTTCTTTGTCTTTAGTTCTAAGTATTATTACTTACTGAAGAGATATAATATAAGGGATAAAAATACAAATTCAACTTAACAAAAATATTTTAAAAAATAAATATGTAGTGGCAATTATTTTAAGACGCATTAAATATCTATGGCCAAAAATTGGGTTTCAGACAAGGGTACAAAGTGTACAAACTCAGTAAGGTAGGTACGTACACTGAACAAAAACTTCGTTGTTTCTAACAAGCTTGTGATTGTTATGCATAAGTGTCTTGATTCTATACGAGCCTGATAATACCTAAGATACATTAATTAAGATCTTAGTTGAATCAATAAAGAACTTGAGGGCCCAGACAAGATGCACTACGCTAGCTAGAGTTTCTCTTCGTTTAGTTTTAAAACCAATCGCGTCACTGGTAGATGACGTGATACGAAAAGTCACGTGATGTGCCAGTGACGCGATTGGTTTAAAAACTAAACGAATAGAAACGATAGTTAGCGTAATGCATCTTGTCTGGGCCCCTTGCTGTTATTACTGTCAGTTTTAGTTCATATAAATAATACCATAACCGTTTTGTTAATATTTTGTCAACTAAAAGAAAATCTTCCTTGGTTGGGTCTTATTTTTTCGAGTGTAGGTTTGTAAGTTCTCCTATAATTTAAGGTCAGGTAAGTATGTAAGTACCTACCTACTTTTGTATCAGACGAACTCGCGCTTCAAAATCATGTTTTTAATCATTTATCTTGATTTTGTTAATATTTTAGACCATTTAGCTACTAACGCCTACTTGAAATAAAAAAAAGCGTTTTACAAGGAAAAACTCATTCTTAAGCCACTTACAATCGTTTTGTACGTAGGACTCGAATATTTTTAATTTGATAGTTAGCAACACTGGTAATTTATTTTAAGTGAAACGTTAAGTGAAACCTAGCACATTGGCACAGCCAAAGAAACTATCTATAGGTCAATGTAGTCTAGGATGATCCCTGTGACACCTCATAAATAATATACTTAGTAACATGAACAATAATTATACCAAACGCTTTCTGGGTGAATAGTACGGTACCTAGGTTCTTATTGCTGAGTTGACCCTTGCCCGATCAGTTTTTGGAATTCAAAATGTAACGTAAGTATTGCTTATTAGAAATGTAACAATAACAAGTTACGAGTATATACCTATAGGGTTCTTTGCGGTGAATAATCTTCACTCTATGAATTTCCATGGGGTAGGGGTCGGGTTGCATAAAGTTTGAAGTTATATTTTTGATAGGCATACGTGGATTCGTCGTAGGTACCTACTCATCATTACGCATAACTTTAAGTAGTCATACATTTATGCGCATAACGTTTTTAATAATAATGTTTAGGAACATATTGTGTAGGTACATATTGTCCCGTCATCTGAGGTACTATGAAGAAAGGGGTGTAGCTAGTTAATAAAAGAAATTAAGATTAACTTTCAGAATTATATTAGTTTAAAACACAATAGCTACTACAATATCGTGCCTCGCACCGTGGTCGAGAGGCGTCTGCCGAAATTATATAAAACAAAGCCGGTGTTCCATCGAACCGTTAGTTTAAAAATTCAAACCATTAAACGGCCAGTTAACAAAAAGGAAAAGTGCAATAAGGTGTATTCTTACAATACAACCTTATTTCACTACATCCCTCGTCCCTCTGGAAGTAGGGATGAAACCTAACAGGCCCTAACAACTACCTATACCAGGCATGAACAGAGTTTACTCGTCCAGTCTTGCTGGATAGCCTGCTGTGCGATTAACATGTCGATCTTAGAATGTGTCATTTAAATAAATCGACCACCATAATAACACAGGAAGCTTCCGCCCATTGAAAACCTGGCCAAAAAGCAGGGCGGCAAGTATGGAGAAAAAGAACCTGCCTACCTAACTCTAAAAAGAAAATAATGTCAATCCGCGCATTGAAGATGCCGGATTGCCTCACAAAGGTAATTGAGGAATCTCATCCCTCTGGAAACAAGGATGAAGCTTATTTGAAAACAATAGCGGACCTCTGTCCCTTTCATCCGTCAGTGCTTCGACCTCTATCGGATCACTCTCGGATTCAAGTTATCTAAAAACAAAGTTAAAAGTTTTATTTTATTAGAACCCTATCTCAATAAAAACAACAAAACATTATATAAAATAGAAGCGCCTGTGTCACACATCTCGGCCTGAGATATGGACACAGCGTCTTCGCAGAATGATGATGGACTGCATCTCTTCCTGATGTCACATCAGGTGAGTGCAGCATCAGCAAACTGCCAAGCACAATCCAAAATTGTGCAGCTTGCAAGTCATCGGTTTGAGTACATGAAAAAGAAACCTTATTGAATACACAAATCATCAAAAATCTGCAACCCTTATCAAGACTAAATTCATCTTCATTTGTATACAAAACACTTTCACACACCATTTAATATTATAAATAAGCATTAGAGTTATTTGATAAATTGTTTATTCCAATCGCCATTATATTTAACCATGTTAATCATCAATTCTTCCATCATGTCTGCGTAACCTTTTTACCTGCCTATACCTTTCTATCTTAACGCCCCACGATCCTACATATAAACTATTATCCCAATAATTCATCCGTTCTTGGAATTGGATATGAATCCATCTTTATCTTTTTATTTAATGCTCTAAAATCAATGCAAAATCTTGGTGGACCTTCTGGTTTGTCAACCAATACGACAGGAGAAGCATATGGACTTCTTGATTCTTGAATGATGCCATTCTCCAACATCTCATGCACCTGCTCATCAATAATTTGTCTTTGCTTTTCCGACACACGATATGGTGCTTTATGGACTGGTTCATCATCAGTCGATTTCACCGTAATTAAAGAATCCTTATAGCATCCCAATTCGCGCGTTGCGAATGAAAATGTTTGGCGGAACCCTTTTAGCAATTTCAACAATTCTGCCTTTTGTTTAACTGCCAACTCTTCGTTAATATTGAAATTATTCGGCTTACATTCGAATAAATCCAACAAATATTTTTCATTGCGTTGTACCAAATCTGTAAAATAAACATAATCAGTCTTTTTCATATAAGAATTTGATGAAAACTCCTTAGTTGAGCTTTCAAGTGAAAAATTTATTTTTTCATCTTTATTGTTTGACATTGATTTAAAAGGTATCGCTACGTTTTTCTTTATTGTTAGCTCGCCTTTATTCAAATCAATAATTGCATTGTTATCTCTCACGAAATCTTGCCCTAAAATTATGAGAGCAGCAGGATCTGAAATAACTAAAACTTGCTGATTAAAATAAATTTGACCTATTATGAGGCCAACTTCAGCACTGCCTACCACATTAATGGCATGCCCACCAACGGCTCGCAATGGGACCTGGGTACTTTTCTTATATGCACCGAGATTCAAATGTGACCACTGCGTCACTGAGACACATGAGACTGCTGCTCCGGTATCTATAAGGGCCTCACAATCTACCTGGTTTATCTGCAAAGAAATGACTGGTACAAAAATATCCCTAGGTTTATTTATATCAGAACGACTATCAATAGCATCCTTCTGTAGGATAACCGGACTTAAACATCTCCACCTCGTCGCATCCCGGTTTACTAACGACGGGGACTGTAGTTTGGGTGCTGTCTCGAGGTAGAAGGCGTTGCATCTTGCTGTCTTCGCGAATTTTGCTGCTGGGACCAAGGACGCGGGCGTAAATTATGAGATGGTGGTGACTGTGGCTCAAAATGAACTCTACGCGGTGTCGTGATCGGTCTCGGCGTCCTGTGCGGTGTTACATATTCCGACCGCGGTGTATGCATCGATGGATCTCCATGAGCACTGACATCTTCGAAATTGACATCCTGACTGAAAATTGGCAACTCCACCTTTTGTGTATATGAGTTTTCTGGATTATACACATCTTCTATTTGTAGCAACGTTTTTCTTAGTTCATCCTTCGACGCAAACAACTTTGATGCAAGCAACCATTGATACCGATCGCTCACGGAATTTATGTAGTGTTTGACAAATTTGGAGTCGTCCTTGATTTCCGCCTTCGCTGCTAAGCTTTCCAAGGCGTAAAAATACTCAACGAGCGTTTCTTGTTGCTGTTGTTTTCTGTAGTAGAACTTTTGCGCGTAATCTGTTTGTGAAGTGAATTGCGCCTTTATTCCGGTTACCAGTACTTCATATGATGTAAATGTAGTATAATTAGTTTTATACCAGTGTAATGCTGGTCCTTCTAAGTACGCGGCAATTGCATATTTCTTTTGCTCGTCCGTCCATGATTTTATAATGCCAATGGCGTCAAATTGCATTACAAAATCTTCTACGTCCGACAAGCCACTGAATTTTTTCGCCGCCATTCTACACGTCGAAAACATTCTATGGGGAAGACACAAAAATAGGAATATATAATTCTACCTTACCACTTTTATATTTTATATTTTATATTTTCCCTTCCTCTGGGAATTGCCACCACTCGGGCTTATTTAATTACTCTCAGGGTCGAGCACTGCTTTTATTTAGCGAGCGGGTATCTACCCCGCACCTCCACCATATGAAGAAAGGGGTGTAGCTAGTTAATAAAAGAAATTAAGATTAACTTTCAGAATTATATTAGTTTAAAACACAATAGCTACTACAATATCGTGCCTCGCACCGTGGTCGAGAGGCGTCTGCCGAAATTATATAAAACAAAGCCGGTGTTCCATCGAACCGTTAGTTTAAAAATTCAAACCATTAAACGGCCAGTTAACAAAAAGGAAAAGTGCAATAAGGTGTATTCTTACAATACAACCTTATTTCACTACAGTACCTAGCATTTCCTATATACTTACCGAAATATCTGATAGGGCTTTCTGTCATGGTTAGCAAAAAGTGTTACGCTATACATAGATAAGTACTTCGTATTTTTTAAAAACTTTATTGAAAGAATCGTGTGCCAATTTGACCGTTAGAATAGTGGTACTTTACGTCATATTCTAATTTTCACTTTTAATCCACCAATGAGAGCGCTCGCTCAGGGGGTGCCCCACCCCGCAGCGGCGTCGGGGGTGCATGCTCCTGCGCACCGCGATCAACATAAATACCTGGAATAATTCAAATTGTGGCATTTCGGTGGCATTTCGGTGGCTCCTACTTCACCACGCCGATAGCTACCACAGAAGACCCCATCTTCTTTTCCCCGGGTAGAGTAAGGCTCATGATCACGAGGACAAAGCCCAGAAAGGCACCCGGTGCGGACGGAATCACCAACGTCGCCCTCCGCCACCTACCGCCGCGCGCTGTCGCGGCGGTAACCCACCTATTCAATGGCGTCCTCCGCACCGGTCACTTCCCTTCCAACTGGAAGTCTGGAAACGTGATCATGCTGCCAAAGCCGGGGAAAAACATCCTGAAACCTGAGAGCTATCGGCCGATCACCCTCCTCCCGAGCATTTCGAAGGTGTTCGAAAAACTGCTGCTATCGAAACTCATCCCTCACATTCTGCCTCGTCCAGAACAGTTCGGGTTCCGGGCGGAACACAGTACCACGCTCCAGCTGTCCAGGGTTCTGCACCACATGGCGGTTGCCGCCAACAAGAGCGAGCATACGGCTGCAGTCCTCCTGGACATGGAAAAGGCATTCGACCGGGTCTGGCACGCAGGCCTAATCTACAAGGTCGCGACATCCTCAGCCCCACGCAGACTGACGAGGATCATCCAGTCCTTCCTAACGGACCGAACGTTCAGGGTGGTAGTGGAAGACGCCACCTCAGAAGATCGCCCAGTAGCAGCCGGAGTCCCGCAGGGAAGCTGCCTCTACACCGACGACATACCGGTAGTTGACGGTGCCCACCTGGCCTTGTACGCTGACGACGCGGCGTTTTACGCATCCTCGTTTAAGCCCGAGCACGCCGTCGTCAAGCTGCAGCGCCAACTAGATGCCCTACCAGTTTGGCTAGCCAGGTGGAGGCTAACCGTCAACGTGGCGAAGACCCAGGCGATCTTCGTGAGCAAGTGCATCCGCCGACTGCCACTGCTCACCCTGAACGGGCAAGACATCCCCTGGTCCCCGGTAGTAAAATACTTGGGGATCAGCATCGACCGGAGACTGACAATGGGTCCCCACTCCAAAACCGTCGTCGCCTCCGCCAGAACCGCACGAGCGCTGCTCCGTCCGGTGCTCCGATCCAGCCTCCCTCTGCGTGTGAAGCTCGGGGTCTACAAGACCTACATTAGACCCCGCCTCACGTACGCCGCACCTGCGTGGTACGCCCTCTTGGCCGCAGGCCACAGGAAGAAGCTGCGAGCCCAGCAAAACCTGTGCCTGCGCGCCGTGACAAATGCCCCTCGCGGCGTGAGGAATGCCACGATCCAGAGGGACCTTAGGATCGAGAGCCTGGACGACTTCATCGGACGCCTTGCCACTGCAATGTTCGCGCGAGCTGACGCGTCGCTCTTTCCCCACCTGAGGGACATTGCGCCGCAGCACGCGCGCCCCCCTGACGGCAAGGCGTACCCCCGCGACCTCGACTCGGCGACGACGTCGACATAAACATCGGACCCATAAAGTCGCTGCTATGCTGGTAGGTCGCTAGCCGGGCCTCCCCGCGAGGGGTCTCACCCGGCTGGCTCGACCTCGCAAGCAGCGCAACCACCCGGACATGACACCCCCCCCCCCCCCTTTCCCTACCTCCTAACCCAACCTCATCTCCCAGCAGCCTGCGCCTTCGGCGCAGGCTGCTCTCCAAGGACCCGACCGTTTTTACGGTCGGCGCAGAAAACCCCGGTCGGGGGCAAACAGCCCGTCACCGGCTCCTCATCCTCCCAAGAGGAGGAGTGAGACGACCAGAGTGTTGTGGCATTTCGCAATTACATATTATCGTGTCTAGTCATTGAGCTTTGATTTTGTAAAAAATATATAATGGACCTAAAAGAAGTGAAAACAGAACATGAAGTGTTGCGCAAACGCGGTAGACCTGCCGGTAAAAACAGGGTGCCGCTTTCTCACGTACGTTACCATTTTTTTACGGTTTTACACGCACCCACTAAGTGTAGTTAGTGTTTGTTTCGTGTTAGCGGTGGTACAGACACCGGACTAACAAGACCCTTGTTGCAGGTGGAGCGCCGCGCACGCAACGCTCAATACGAGCGCGAGCGGAGAACCGAAATGGCGGACGCTCTGGCCGACTTAAACAAGGCTGCGGACTGCGAGAGTTTAGTGAGTGACAGAACAAAAGCTCTTAGTTCTTGTATCATTCGTGCAGCTTAATCACTTTACAATGCTTGTTTCAGATAACAAACCAGAACCTCTTAGTAACGGTCATAGCCCAGCTTCGTCGGACTGCGCGGAGGAAG
The DNA here is from genome assembly GCA_963966035.1 of Acleris laterana. Lineage (NCBI taxonomy): Eukaryota > Metazoa > Arthropoda > Insecta > Lepidoptera > Tortricidae > Acleris > Acleris laterana. The sequence goes on along the minus strand of OZ014456.1, from coordinate 7,660,489 downwards.
CCTGGACGTGACGGCGACTCTTTGAGGCGCTGCAACGAAAGCCTCAAGTCGCAGAGTAAGTTCACTTGACTACGTGTGATTTGCCGTTAGGAAATGATAATGATTTCATGATGGAAATGTAATAAAATCATTTTTACTTCAGTTGCAGCATTAGAACAACAACTCAACCTCGATCTCGATAATCGGTCAGAAAAGTTCCCGTTGGCGCCACGTGGTGAGCAAACCGATGAACTGCATCGACTGGAAACTGGATGCTCGCCGTTACCAGAGTATTCCAGTCCAGAGCGGAAGTACTCCCCGCCGCTGGCATTCTCTTCCGGACGGGAGGCCCTGACAGAAGAGTTACCCGGGCTTAACCGAGTATCCGAGCCGGAGCGAGATTTCACCCCCAGTTGCCACGGACTCAATTCTCCGAAGCGGAAGTTACCCTTTGAAGAATACCGCCCTCCACCTGGTAATCAATTATTGTCTGAACATGGGCAACTCGACTTGTCTTCATATCAATTCGCTGGAGAGCAGGTCCCCACACCAGAATACCGAATTACGTCTGAATCACCGGACTCCATTGTACCAGAGCCGCAACACTTCCTGAATCAGGAAGTTTCGCCCAGACAGCCGGAGTCACCATCACGAACGGTGGTCAGTGAGCGACCTCACGATCCCTACCTCTCCCAGCCATTGCTGGTCACTCGAGCTCCGACTTGGCGCCATGACACGATGGCGGGTCTACATGTGAGAAACGAATTCATTTCTCCCGGCTTCGACGCATGCAGCAGCACCGCTGACTTCGATCGCAGGATACATTTCTTGTCAACCGAAGATCTGATCTCGGTGTATTTGCCATCGCGAGTGCTGTGATCTGTTAGAGCCCGTATGTAAATTCATATTTTAAGTTTATAAATATCTAGCATATATACCTAAGTAAATGTACTTAATTTTAATAAAAATTGTAAAAATATTTTGAAGTTAATTTTATTTTTTGTAACCCATTTGGCCATATATAATATAAGAATTCACATACCATCTGTAAGAAATTTTGTATTAGTTTATCATCTTAAAATGCACCCCTTTTCGATCTTGATTTTAAGACAAAATTACTTATCTAATCTTAAAACGAGCCATTCTTGTAGATAAGTATATACATAAATAAACGGTATACCTATATACCGGTATATATAGGTATAGGTCTCCTTTACACAGAATGTGCTATTTCCAATATATAAGGTAGTTGCCTTCCATGTGGCATTCGAACTTTTCACCCTGTATATTACGCGAAAAATAAAATAAAATTATCAAACATTACAGCTTTGAAAAAAATAACAAAAAACTTTAAAACTCTGTATTAAAATTTAGACAATAAGTACCTCGGACGTTATCGTCTGAGATCCGGGACCATAAACTAATCGACTCGGCGGGGGCATTGCCGTGCCCCCTAATTAGTGAACAAACAAAGAAGTCGCTGCAAAGTGCGAGCGAGAGATCTGCTAACCTCCCAAGAGCGAGCGAGATGTGCGAAAAAAGATTTGATGGCCCCAGAGCTCAGATGATTTCGACCCAACTATAGTCAAAATGGACCTTAATGCATAAAAAAAATTAATTCATAGCAAAATGAGTATTTTCGTTTGCGTTTTCCCACCATATTATCTTAAATACGGAACCCCCAGTGCACGAGTCCGACTCGTACTTAACCGGTTTTATTTATATAGTACCTATAGCTATACATATTTGTAAATCACCACTATTTAGGTGCCTTCTTAAATATAAACTTTAGTAAGAACTTTAAAAAAAAAAAAAAAAGTTTTTTTTTTTTTTTGGTGTTATTAAGTATTATGTACCCTACACTCTTTTTATTGTTTAGCCTCCTGGATCCCAGTATACTAGCCGCTAGTATACTAGCAAAGGTCACCCTTTTCTTTGTTTTTTTCTTTACTATTAGGTACTTGTATTCGAATCTGTTCCTTGTACCTATAAAGGTTTACTATCTGTTGTTCTACCACTCTGATGTACCTACAAGTTTATTCACATAAGGCTAAGCTTAAGTTTAGTGTTGTCAGATATTCCACATTGATAATTAATTGTTACTAACTTTAAAAACAATATCTCAATTTGCGTCTCATTGCTTACCGCTTCTACTGTAATGTAATGCAATTAGTATACAGTATGTAAACTTACTAAAACCATTTATTTGAACCCGAGCATGTCTAGGCGATAGATAAGCTTGGGATATATAAATTATTTAAATCTTAACACTTTTTCAAATTTAAATAAAGAATGCACTGAACGCAAGTTCCATAATCTATTACGATGAAAACATTACATATGGGTCTTATAATGGGCACTGAACAACGATGTAAACATTACACATGGGATGATACTTTTAGGGTTAACCGACTTTGAAAAAGGTGAGATGTTATAATTTTTATGCAATGATAAAATTAAAAATATTCGACACACACTAGCAAAAAAATGTGGTAAAACACTTAACTCAACTAGCCTAGCAACTGGTTGAAAGAGATGGTTTTAGTAAGTTTACATACTGTATTTCAGTATGGCACTCAAGGTCACTTAATGATATGTAGTTTTTGGTAATACTTATAAGACTGTATGTTGCCTAAATAAATTAAAAAAAAAAAAAAATAAAAAAAAAAAAAGAACATTGCCGCCTTTTTATTTATTTTTATTAGTAGGTACCAACAGCAACACAGTAAGTAAACTGACTATTTGTGAATCTTGTCACCTTATAATAAAGGTCACTAGAGGTCCACCGGGGTCCACTTGTTACACGGCATCACTTGAAATGCCATTTCCGACCGTATATAACTCAAATGTACCTACAATTTAATTAAAAAACAAATTTAAACAAAAATCTAATTTAAAAAAATGGGATTTAATTTAAAGCATTTACAATACTTACGTTTAAATTAATTTGAAATTTATTTCGTTGTAAAACTATTATTACTTTTTAGCGTAGTTACGTTACCGTATTTTTAATCTTTAATCTCCCGTGACGTATAGGCAAGTACCTAATTAAATTACCAAATTTTTACACAAAAGATCCCATAGGGTCGAAGTGTATCCGTACGGACCCCACAAATAATACTTATAAGTACTGGATGACCGAGCCTTGCTCGTTTTTTTTTTTGGTAAGTCTTCTTAAAATAAAATAGTATTATTTCATTTTCAGGCAAAAAATACCAAAAATAACTGAACGGGGGGCCCCCTCTTTATCTCCAAAGTTCATGAATCGACAAACGGGAAAAATCCTGATTTAAAGCTAAGTAACTTCTTATACAGGGTGTCCCATAAATAGCACGTCACAGTGACACCGGAGATTTCTCAGCCTCAGACGAACCGAACCAACCTAACATGACCTCAGTAAAAGTTGCACCGTTTTCGAGTTATACCAATTTAAAGATTTTTCCAATTTCTCACCTCTTTTAACATTGCAAGTGCCTGCATTTACTGGGATAGCTTTACAATTTAGTTTTTTTTATTTGTACGCTTTCATGAATAGTTGCTTAAGATGATAGAAGCATTATTATGTCAATAACTAATGTAAAAGTTGGAAAAATACTGTAATGAACTTGACTTAAATTATCATCAACATATTAATTTCAACTTTGAACACCTGCCATGACTTTTTTTTACTAGAAACTACATGAGCAAATAACTTTAAAAACATGCGTATGTTATGCCAATTCTAAAATGGTATGACACATGATATCATAATGCAAAAAAGTAGGAATTCGACTCACTTTTCCTAATAAGGATCCCGAAACCAAACTAACAAATGAAAGGCTATTAGCCGCTTTGCAAGTTTATTATGGAAATAATTGTATGGTAGTTATTAATTTATTGCAGTGGGTGCCCTGTGACCCAAAGTAGTTCGTTACCTTGCGTTTCGTGCTATACCCTTTAATATTAAACCTCGTTTTAATAGCAGACTTCTTAGTTACTTTTTATTTTTATTGATTTGACTTATGTCATTACTTATCACCATGTTCACTGCGTCCCTGTTTTCCTGTGGTGTTCCTGAACTAAATCGACTTGGCATTCCTCTGGACTCTGATTAATTTTGTGGAACTGAAACGACTACTCGGCACTCTTAACGGACACTTGATTTCACTTTGTAAAACTTTATTACGATGGCAAATCGTAAAACTTCTCAGTACTCCAATAGTGAGTACGCTGATATGCATTTAATTTATGGTGAAACTAGGAGAGTTTCCACTCGAGGTAATGTTTCTTACAACGCAAGGTTGGCTGCAAGACTGTACTCGGAACGATATCCAAATCGTAGGCCGACGACTTATGAGGTGATTTTAAGAGTCGTGAATGGTTATCGTGACGACAGACCACCAAGACGTGGCTCAGAAGGAAGACCCCAAACCATTGATGATGACGTTGTTTTAAGTCAAGTACAAGCAGAGCCAGGAATGGGATCAATTTTATGGCCACCGCGTTCCCCGGATCTAAACCCACTGGATTTTTTTATTGGGGATGTTTGAAAGATAAAATTTATTCAAAACCAATAAGTAACGAAGAGGAACTACGGCGACGTGTCTTCGATGCAGCCCGAGACATATCCGAAACCAGTTTACGAAAATTAAACCGAAATTTTATCCGAAGATGCCATTTGTGCCTTAGAGTCGCAGGGAAACAATTCGAACATTTATTGTAAAAACTAATGAAAGTTAAACCTTTATCTTTGAACCTTGGTCCATCAAATGTGATTCGAATTCCTACTTTTTTGCATTATGATATCATGTGTCACACCATTTTAGAATTGGCATAACATACGCATGTTTTTAAAGTTATTTGCTCATTTCGTTTCTAGTAAAAAAAAGTCATGGCAGGTGTTCAAAGTTGAAATTAATATGTTGATGATAATTTAAGTCAAGTTCATTACAGTATTTTTCCAACTTTTACATTAGTTATTGACATAATAATGCTTCTATCATCTTAAGCAACTATTCATGAAAGCGTACAAATAAAAAAAACTAAATTGTAAAGCTATCCCAGTAAATGCAGGCACTTGCAATGTTAAAAGAGGTGAGAAATTGGAAAAATATTTAAATTGGTATAACTCGAAAACGGTGCAACTTTTACTGAGGTCATGTTAGGTTGGTTCGGTTCGTCTGAGGCTGAGGAATCTCCGGTGTCACTGTGACGTGCTATTTATGGGACACCCTGTATATTACGCGAACAATAAAATGAAGTTGTCAAAGCTAAAAAAAATTATCAAAAATCTTTGAAAATCTGTATTATAATTTAGGCTAGCCAAAATGGACCTTATTAGAGTAACAATAAAGTTCATAACAAAATGAGAAGTTATTTTCTTTCGTGTGTTCAAAATTCAAAATATTTATTCAGTAAATAGGCCACATCAGGGCTCTTTTACACGTCGGTAATATAGGGTGAGTCTACCAAACCATATTATCCTTAACACGGAACCATCGGTCTAACTCTCACTTGGCCGGTTATTCCTTTGTTTTAGACCCGTACGTATTGGGAAGGTAGTAGGAATTTGTCCTAAAGGTTAAATGTAAATCTTATAAGGAAATATTACAAGGGTTGAAATAATAAACGTGCATTAACAGAGTATTTTCTATTATTATCATTTAGTCTTCTAGAACATACACACACGTATTCCTGCTACTAACATAATTAACTTGAAGCAATCAGTAAGTTTGAAGAGCACACATAATATTAATGTATAAATAAACTATCGACATTCTAATATAAGTTTTGATCATTAAAAATAACGTAATGAGTAAAAATAAAGAAATACTTGAAACATACACATAGAATTCATGTTTTATATAGATTCGTTAATGAATCAAGAACACAATAATGGACATTACGACATAAATATTTTTTTACAGGGTAAAACACCTTTCCGAAAGTATTTATAAAATGGATTTGCAATAGTTGGAATCGCTTATAATGATAACAAGATAACATATCGTCGGTAAAACTGCAAAACCGCGTGAGTAACATTTTTAATAAGGAGCAAAATGCACCTTTTGCAAAAGGTTGCAAATTATTGATCAAGTATACAATTTTTATAGTCATTTCTTCATCCATGACGTGAGATCCTTATTAAGTTGCTTAACAAAATTAATTTGGCTCGCCTATCCACTGAGACCATTTTGGGCGTTATTAATTGATTAAGTTTATATTAGATACACAATTAGACGGAAAAATGGCAGTTCAAGTCGAACAATTTGGGCATAAGACGAGCTATTAGTCCTGTTTCGACTGCTGTTATTACTATTTCTTCACACGCAAGTAACGTTTAACATTGTTGTACTGCTGTCAACATTATGAATATTCAGAAGCTTCATTATTGTGCCTGGGTCTAGGACTATAGTCTGCCCCAATTTTTATGAACTTTGTTTTTATACAGAGATATCTGTCAATACACCAATTTATCCTACCTTAACGGACAGGAAACCTTTACAAATATGTTATTAACTTATTACAAACCCAAAAGTGTAATGGAAGCTTTTACTGATAAAATTACATGTAAAATTTGTATGTGTTCAAGATTCACCATTACATAACATGATGGACGGATGAATAATAGGTTAGTACTGTTCTTGATGAACTTAGAATATTAAAGATATAAAACAGACACAAAGCCACTTTTTTAAATAAATCCTTTATTTCGCAATGTTGAGCTGGCTCAACGTGTTTGGATCACTTCTTATAACTTTGTTCCAATATCAAAAGAGGTTCGAACTCAAGACTTTTTAATTTAGCGATAAAAAGAGTTGAAGTTTAAATAATGAAATAAAAACAATAACAAGTAAAAGGATAATTACAAGGCACACATTATTTTCTTAGTCTGATGCTAACCAATTCACAGAATTATGATAGTAGGAGGAAGTACGCCCGATCTTTCATTGTTCAAATTAACGAAGGGAAAATTGAATTATATTTCCCCTTGTGCAAACATAACCCATTGACTTCAATGCAAAATCCTAGCAACTAGCCTATTTAACTAATCCTAAAAGTAGTTAATAATTACTCAAAATATTGCACAATGCAATAAAATAGAATTAAACTAAAAAAAAATTGCAGCATATAAAAAATAAAAGCATTAAATGTGAATAGTGTTCAAGAAGACTAAAACTTACATTTAGCTATAAAATTAATGTGCGAATGATCTTAAAATCCTTTTAACTAATCTGGTAGCTCATTGCCAATGTAGGTACTCAAATAGTAATTATTACTTTTTCAAGGTAATGATGACTTCACTAACTTATTCACTGCTCAGACAGACACAAAATTTACACTGCATTCCAAATGTACAAAAATATAAACTTCTTATGGGTGATTAGTCGCAAACAGGTTTATAAGATAATTCAATTCAAGTATTAATTACTTAACATATAAATGTAAAGCCTAGCTTACCCACTAGAGAGAACGAGAGGGATAGTCGAAACCTCGAAAACTTTGCTACCATTCTCTTTGGTTCCACTCCGAAGAAATCTGACTGAGCAAAGGACTTTTGTGACGAAGCCCCGCTTTATTAAATTACGACGCGTGGCCGCGAAGGGCTGCTAGCACAATTGGTAACAAGGAGTATGCAAGGTTTCCACTATCAAAAATTTGTACAGAATATTCAAGATGTTCCTGCTCGATGTTGCTGTAACGGACGCCCATTAAGTTACAAAGTAAACAAACTGAAATGTATACACATTGACTTAGTTGCATTTTATTGCTCTGACACCCGAAACAGCAGTTCACTTTTTCAGTGTCTTTAATGACGGAATCTGTCAGGTTTGTTAAACATTTGCACTGTTTATCTTGAGTTTTTTAACTCGGCGGGTAGTACCTTCTCCATCTGAGCTGTCTGTGTCATGTGAGCTGCCTTCTGACTTAATCCCAAGTCCCAGCTCAACTGCGTCCATGTAGTTCCCGGTCGCTCTAGCTTTTTCTAGTGCTCGTACTGCAATCGAAAACAATAAAGCTATCAATTAAATGTGATCATGGTGTTGGTACCAGAATAGATGTATGTTATTTATCTGAGGAGTAATTTTTTTTGTTTGTTTGTAGTCATCAAATTAAATTTAAATTAATTCATCGTAATGTTTTCATGTTTCTGTATTTTTTTATTTAAATACGTAAATCATAATCTAAGGAGCCTGAAGCTTTTTTTGTTGCAGCGTAAAAAGGGTTAATAAAATTAAATAAGCAATCATTTTAACTAAAACATGAAGTGACGGGCCTGTTGTTTGATCAGTAGTTAAACTAATTGTTAAAATTCGAAAAAGGAATTGAAAATTTTACACATTTCCTTGAGATTCCTTCAAGTTTTAGATTCCTTTTTCTAATTTTAACAATTAGTTAGTTTAACTACTGATCAAACAACAGGCCCTAAATACCAAAAAGGTTAGAATTATAATAACAATTAATATCTTACAAATAATCACAAAATCTTCGGCTTATTTAGTAAGCTATTGGGACTTAGTTAATAAATTTACTAAACCAAATTATAACAATCCTTTAAAATCAGGTTATGTACAAAGCAATCCATTGTTGCAAAATCCTACATTTCTGTATAAGGGAATAAAAATAGTAATAAAGTTGTTAAATGACACATTATGCCCTGCCCGACCTTACTTACTTTGGGATTCCAGTAAATTGTTCTGTCTCTTCAAGTCATCAATGTCTTGCTGATGTGAGCTATTTTTCCGCCTCATGAATTGAATGTATTCTGCTGCCTTTTTCAAGATCTGCGCTCTGCTTGCCTGCAAATATTTATTCTTTTAAAAACCAACAGTAAATTATATTTTGGCTTTTGAAACAAAATGAAAAATCAAATGAAAACTATGTAAATTGAAGTACAAATTAGGTTACCTTACATACCACTTTCTCACCCTGCAACGCAGGCACAGAGTCTCTTAATGATGTAAAACTATCCTTAATATGATCCCTCCTTTTTCTCTCTAAAGCATTGTGGTGAGCCCTCTTCTCTGCCTAAAAAAATGCATTTTTATTCTAATGTATTATTCACTTTAACTTTACAATTGTAATGGAATGGATAACTAGAAAACGCAGACAAGAATGTTGCTATTTGACCCCATGTTATCAGTTTTCCCTTTCTATGTATTCTATGACTAACTTCTGACAATATCAAAAGAGTTTTTATACAAAATTTCCGTTTCAAATGAATTGACGAATATTTGTATTGTACGTCTCACTTTAGTTATTTCAAGATTGTATAAGAAATATATTATTTCTACTTAGTGGTTAGGTACTGAGGTATAGAATAACTGCTAGTTGAAATTTTGTTGAACATTATACAAATAACACTGTCGGTAAACAAACACTCGTCAAACCATCAAGAAACGGAATCACAAGCAATCTCTCCTTAGTCACATGGTATTAAAATGCCAAGGGTAGGTAAGCGGAAAATGAACCCGCCAAAAGTATCGCAGCAGAAAAGCATTGTCAATTAATACCTGGGAATAGTATCCACTTCCACCACTGCTATTCCTACCGTGAGTACGAGAATCGGAGTCATTTTCAGCCTGAAAGCAAGGAAAACTATTTGTAATAACAAATGGGAATAGAAACAATCTGCCACACGGGGGAAAACACCTACATCACTTTCGATATCAATATCACGATCGTCGTCACTCATCATTTTGAAGCTTTACTTAAAACTATTAATTACGTAAGTTTACACAAGTATCAATGTAAACCATCAGTGAATTAAAGACTAACTACAAAAAAATAATAAGCTGGAGAATATCGTGGATGTCACTCAGTATTTGCACAAAAGAAGAAAAGATTATGCGTGACATCACGTAACCAGTTCATGTAGACCGACCTTTAAAAATTAAAAAGAGATGGGACATACAGAGTAAACGATAGCAAAACAGAGATAGAATGATAAGAGCGTTCGACTTCTTTATTTTGACGTGTGTTTATAATATAATCGAGTTAAGAAATATCGTTTCGTTCAGAAATCAGGTAATATAGGTACCCATGTTTATAATATTTTTTAAGTTTTCATAAAACATTTTCTTTATGGAAATATGACAGTTATCATTTGCTATTCTGATACTACTAAGATAAAAAGGAATGAAAAGCAAAGATAAATTAATTTTAGTCGTTATTGCATGCGTTTTATACAGTAACTTAAACAGTATTTGCATGCGTTTACGTAGCCTATTCACTAGTATATTCTCCCTCTACTATTTCCATTACTTTTCTTAGGGTCGCATTTAGAAACACTTGCAAGTTATTGCTGTAAGTTTTGAGACGCAACTATGGGTAAGTAAGAGTGAGCGACCATTATCTGTATTTCGGTCTTGCATTTAGGTTTGTTCCAAAACTTCCAACAATAACCAGCAAGTGTAAATGCGGTCTAAGGCTTGTTGCCGTGACAGTACAGCTGTATTTTTCTCACTTCGAACGTGCAAAAGAGACAGATGTACTGTCGCGGTGACAAAAAGTTCCTCGTGTGCACATAGTCTAGAGTGTTCGGCAAGTTTTGGCATATTGACGGGAAAAGTTACGTCAGATTTTCTAATTTCTCGATGGTCACACTGAGCACATTAATTCCAAATTCGTTCATAAATAAAATCATTTTCCCTTAGGTATAACCTGTGGTAATTTTAACGCGGTAACGGTAATCAGTAATCTAACCACGGTGTAACTATTAAATCTACCGAAAATATCCTCGTGTAAGAAAATAAATAGAAGAATTATTAATGAGAATGTCGTCTGCAAATAAAAAAGTTTCACATATTGATCTCAACAATCCAGACTTTTACCATAACTTACAAGACGAAATTGATTCAGATTTAGCCCGTTTAAAAAAAAATGTCGTGATTGTAAAAAAACTAAGAAGTAAGTCACATTTATATCTTATATCATATAATTCACTTTGTATTTGTATATCAGATCCTTAATGGTAATTATATTCATTTTTTAGTAAAAGCAGCAGAAATGGAAGTAGAAACAGCGGCTTTGTACCATGCCAATATGTGGCACGACATTGAAGAACTAAAGATACGGTCAATGCAGAATCGCAATGTCAACTGAGTGAAAATAAATGGATTTTATCATTGTCAAATCTGGCCTTTATATTTATACTTATTTACCCTACATTTTGAAAATTACACATTTTATAATTTTTAGGATTTCGTAATTAAACTAAATTTGCCCAGACCTTTATAAAGTTTATATTAATAGGTAGGGATTTTTTTATCTCCTCCAAGATACAGCAAAAACTACAAATACCCATCTACTTACTAAATAATCTGGTAAGTAAACATATTTTTCAAATGAAAGCGTAACTAACTAATATGTATGTTCTTTTAAGTTTAAGTTAAACTGTCATGTTATGTTTCATGTTAAAGCTCGTTCGTAACTCGACCAACTTCATAACAACTCCACTGATAACACTAACACTAATGTAATAATAAAACAATGTGTCAGGTCACGCCCTAGCCGCTTCGTAGAATTATTGAGCGCTTGTCGTGTACGATGGTTTTGTATCGGACAGCAAAACCCACAATGATTTTTGTGGCGATTCTCGGGCTTATGTTAATTGTAGCGAAAGGAGAAGAAATAAAAGCAAATCCACCACATTGCACTAATGTGACCAAAGGTATGTAACCGTATAGGCATTTCAGCCAAATTTTAACTTCATACTTTAAATGCAATAGTCGTTTGTTTGTTTTTTGCATATTTACGTCAAACATTGTCATTATTTTGTCGGCATGATAGGTAGGTATACCTATTTTTCTACCCGTAGTATAAGTAGATGAAGGGGATTTTCAATTCAGTATATTTATATTTCTTTGGCTATTGTAAAAAACATTTTTGGTACTGTTTCGTTTATTTTATTTGGTAGATATAGTGATATTTTTCTAAGATGTCCGAATGGTCTCAAAGAGCTTATCTTTAGCAGTAAAAAGATAGCAACTTTCCGTTTTAAGGTTCAAGTCGTAATGACAACGCCTAGTATCATTATGTCGCGGTCGGAGCTCACCGGTAGATTGTACTGTTTTTAATGTCAAGCCATTAAAACTTGAACCTTGTAACTTAGAACTGGATGTAGCTATTTGAGCGGATTATCTTTTTACGTATTTCCTTTCGTTCTGAACCGATAAATATAAGTTCTTTACTTATAACCATTCGGACGTCTTAGAAAAATACCACTATGCCTATTCGCCTAAGAAGGCACTGCGGTATGCCATAAGAGGCCCGGCCGTTAAGAAGTCAATCCTGACACCTGTAATCGCAGTACAATTGATAGCCTATTCTGGGGTTTGAGGTTATAATTGGTACTGAAATTACAGTCGTCAGGGGGGTTATTATGACATGGCTATGCAGTTCATTATACGGTGAGCGTAAAGGACAGAGCTATAGCAGTGACATAAATCTGTCCTTTTCTCTCAGCGTAAAATGAATTGCACAAGTACGTCATAATAACCCCACATGATTGACTTCTTAACGGCCGGGCACTATAGACTAGTATAGGTGAGTTTGCTCAGTTTGCTAAAGTTACATTTCGTAGGTAATAAAAACCGTTGTCTTGTAGCAATAATAGTAAATTGTTCAACAAAGGGATTAAAGTAAGCCATTATGACACGAGGACGAGATATTTATCCACCCGAGCTAAGAGAGGGTGAATAAAGTTCGAATGTCATTGTCATTATGGATTTTTAGTCTCGAGTTTAACACTACTTTTCATTTTATACACAAAACCGATCACTCAAGCTTAACAAGGGTTTTAATATTTTTGGCTGTTGCAAATTAACACTCACAACATTTACCTGTACCTACCTACATCAATTCAATTTCCAGGATAAGGCTGGCCTCAAAAAAAGTAGGAAAGTACTTAACTAATACATTTTTTTTTTGGATCAAATTGGATTAAAATATTAAACAATAAAAAAAAAAGGCAAACTTTAACATTTACTGCCATACAGGTACTATTATGTATGAGTTTTAAAATAATTAACAACCAGTAATTAAATAGTTATTTTATTATTCGATTCTCGTAGATAACTTAACAAGAATTCATATTTTCATATTTGTAATGGAATAGGTATCTAAACCACCTAAATAGATATAGGTAGCTGTTTGGTTTACTATCGTCCTAAATATTTACTTTTTTGTGTAGCCTGTAGGTACAAATCGCAGGAAATATGTAGTAGATACAATAAGATACAGTAAGGTACAATCATTCTAAACATACTTTCACAGGTGCGGACTACGCGTACCACTACAAATTTGACTATCCTGTTGCGTACATCCACCCCGGAACAAAGGAAGTGTATCAACCGGTAAGTCAAATATTTATATCCCAATTCAAAAGTGAGGCTTAGATACCTACTAGGTGCTAATAGCGCCTGTAACTTGGCTAAATTCACTTATTCTTATATATGAAATGATTGTATAAATTAAAAGTCCCTGACGTGACACGAATTCGTTTCACACCCGATAATTTTTGATTGGTTTAGTAAATCTTTAAGAAGAATAACGCTATAGTCTATACTTTTAGGTACCTTTAAAAAAATGTAAACATTCCAAACCACGTGACATTGTTAAACAGCCAATCAAAACTGTCTTATCGAACTTTGACGTACGACTACTTTGACGTCAGCCAATAGAAACAGAACGCTGACTGCTTCTATTGGCTGACGAACTATATCACGTGGTTGTTTTGTATACATTTTTTTAAATGCCTAAAAGTATAGACTATAGAATATAAGTTTTAAAATAAAAACCTTGCATTTAATCAATTTGTAGAGGGCGTTAGGACATGTCCAGCAATGGACGTCTTCCAGCTTTAATGATGAATATTCAGGCCGTATCGATATGGCAAGTCGTAGGCAACTTGAACTAGTCGCCGTAATACAACAGTATGAAATTCTTCAGGCTCAGCAGCTGTAATGTAACCTTCATTCCTATAATTATTCCCATTTCCCTCCAGCTGTACTGCACGAACCCTCCAGCAGTGGCCCTGGCCTCCACGGTGGTGTGCGACTGGGCGGCGCCCCCGCAGGTGCAGTTCACGCTCGGAGACGACCACATGCACGTGGTGCGCCAGGACCCCTACGGCCGGTTCGACGGCAACGCGGTCATCTGGACCTACCAGCTGTGCAGCCATAACCGTCTGCTGCCGGTGCCTTATGTTAGCAAAACACTTAACATTACTAGGCCTTGAATAAATAATTGTAGTTTATTATGGAGTTTAATTTGTCTTACAGATGTAGTGAATAATCCTTTCCCATCGTTTTTGGTCGGATAACTTCGTATTTATCTTGCTTTCTCAGTTGGCATATTGATGGGTACGGAAGCTAATTGAGAAAGCTAGATAAATACGAACATATCCGATTCGCGGGCAGGACGCTACTGGGAAACTCCGGACTGTATACGACTGGCGCACGGTGTACAACGTATCGCCAACTAAGCATTCCCTGTGTCCCTACAAGTGAAAATAAACATGAGTTTTCCGTCCCGTAATAATCCTAAGTATTAAGATATAAGTAGTAATATGACAGCGCCAATCCGAGCGACCTCGACTCCCTAGTTAAACTAATGTCGCCCCTTTCAGACTACAACAGACCGCACGTTCTCAAAGGCAAAGGACTACCTTAGACTTACTCTAATTTAATCCTTTATAGTAGAAGATCCGAATAGGACACGACCTTCACCGGGCCGTTTAGTCGATAAAAAGTATTTTGTATCAAATTTAATATGCTAACTAACATATGGCAAATAGGTAGGCTGAAAAGTTTCAGTCCAGATATAATTGATTAAAACTCTATTAACATGACATGACCTGGGAGCAGACTTGAAAAATTGTCACCGCCATTTATCGAAATCCTTTACTTAAAACGCGAGCTAACTGTTGTGTGTTGTGTGCGTGTTTTAAAATATCCAGAATCTCCTTTAAGCCAACCAAAAAAAAAGCTAGTCCCGCTCCATAGGCCGTGCAGGTGTGAAAGAGATAGCACGATTCCGATGAATTGACTCGCCACTTGGTACTGCGGATAGTATAGTCAGGCGGGACGTCGTACATTGAAAACACTACTTATAGTTATTAATGTGGAGTATCAGTAAAGTTATCCTTTAGAGTTATTTACAGAAAAGTGATAGTTTTGATGTAATTGCTATTCAATTTACGTAGGCGCTTCTACTTTGATTCATTCAATTGTAAGATATTGCAATGTAAAATAAAACAGGCGCATTATTATATGCATTGAGTGAGACATCGTCATGTTTTTTCATTGTGTAACAAAAAGTAGTCCAATAATCACATGGATCATTTTCATTAATCAAAGGAAAAGAAATAGGTACTTTGAACGCTTGACGTCCAAAGCATCGATAACTAAATTTGGCCAGTTTTAAATGCGTTAAGTGTAAGTACATGATGTTTTTGTCTACGTATTCTTTAGGCGAAACTAAGTAAGTAGGTAGGTAAGTACACTCACACACACACACATACACAAGCTCACGCCTTTATTCCCAGAGTGGGGTAGGCAGAGCTACAGAATTACCAACCACTCCAAAATCCTGTTGACGACTCTGTAACCACATTTCACAATCAGGCTAAGATGTGTACCAGTGTATTAGTGACAGGTTGCAAGCCCATCGCCTAACAGTACTACACAGCCTTTATTCCCTTAGTCGTCTCTTACGACATCCACGGGAAGACATGGAATGGCACCAGGGATTGTAACCGGTTACAAATAAACCGGTATTTATTTAGGTTAAACCGGTTAATAATTTAGGTTACGTTCGAACGAAATGATTTGGGAACGTTATTTCGAAGCGCTCCCTAACCGGTTACTCTGTGTTTCGATACGGGATGAATGACCGCTGTCGCGCGTCGAGGCGCTGCTGGTGGCTGCGCTATCAATCTAATACCATAGCAAACCAATCCTGTGTCCTTAAACGAGCGGTCATTCACCCCCCACACGGAGGAACCGCTCTCTAACCGGTAAATTGATTTCGTTCCCTGTTTACGCTCCGACATAGAGATACCGGTTAGAGCGGTTCTTGCGAGCGTAACCTTTATTATGGGTTAGGCTCTCAAAGTGCGGCTCTAACCGGTACGGAAAATAAACCGGTTTTCAATCCCTGAATGGCACTATTCCAACCCGGCACCACACTGGAAAGGTAAGTACTTCCTTAAAATACTTAGTTTCTTGAACTAGGTGAGTAGCATGTGCTGATTTTGATGGTAGATAGTAGGATTAGTGCAGTGTAAACGAGGTAATCACTGCTAGCTACCTACTAGATAAGTATTAGCTAAGTGTTTACCATCGTTAACAATGATTGATACATATTAGGTCGAGTACCTACAGAGTTTTAGCTAACTTTAACTATAAAGTTAACTATAAACATTACCTACTTTATGTAGGTTTATATATAGGCCCAATTTCTCTTCAGGGTATAACAGCATGTACCGACCTAAATAGTTACAACTATTACAAATACGGTTATTCGGGGTATTTCCGTGTGTTTTCCCCAAAGCGTGACTATCATTAACATCTTTGATAGAAAAAGCGCCGCCGAAGCTTCGTTTTAAAATTTGGAAGGCTTTAGGGATTAAGTACCTTATAGACCAGGGTAGAAGCCTTTAAAAATAATAAAAAGTGAAAAAAAATAATAGTAGGATGAAACCCATTGGAAAAGGAGGGAAATATTATAAAAATGAAAGGAAAAATAATTTACGGGCGATCTGAGGTCGGGAAGGGGATGGGGGTGAGTTTTTAAGGGTAAAAAACGGTTTTTCTCGATTTCCGGCAAAACTAAAAGTCCTATCGAAAAAAGTCAATTGGCAAAGTTGTAGGTAATAAAAAGATCTAAAACTTTTGTATTTACACTTTTTTCACATAACCTCAAAATTTATGTGAAAAATCCAAAAAACCAAGTTTTTGGTTTTTTATTTTTATCTTTTACAAAAATTTTTTTTTTTTAACGAAATTTGGTGAAAACTTACCTTTTTATGTCCCAAATACGCTGTAATTTATTTGATTAAAAATATTTATTTTTTCACCTTATTTTGAATCGAAAAAACACCCTAATTTTCAATCGAAAATTCACCCGTCAAAATATCAGCTTTTTTCAAAAAGTTGGTATCGTTTCTATTCGTTGAAATCTCTACTTTCCGATGGTGGTACATATTTTTCTTGAAATGGGTCCCAAATTAACGCTCGTGACCGTATTATTATATTGCACCTATCGGGGTTAAATATATGTACCAAAGCTTATTGTCAGTGGCATAGAACCGTGTAGATTGGGTCTCTATTGACTGCCATAATTATTTTTAGTCATAATGTGTTTCAAGTCATAATTTTCGCAAGTCATAATGCATTTTTCTCAGGACACGGTTATTTTTTCAGGATTTTTATAAAACTAACCTAACCTAACCTAACTAATCTACACGATAAACGTTTATTAAAACCTGTAACTTTACCCTGAAATAAGTTATGACAAAAAAATGTATGACTAACAATACATTATGACCAACGATATGTATGGCAGTCAAAGGGATCCCGTGTAGATTATGTTTGACATCTTGGGAACGTAGGTAGGTACATATTTATGACTTTGACTGTATTTTAAACTCTATGTCACCTACTATAATTCTCACATGCAACAATAATTGGAGTTTAAACAATAACAGGGCAGAAGCTATCATAAATTTAAAAAAATAAAAAAAATAATTGACTACTGTTGCAAGCCAGGAACATAATAGCATGAGTTTACGAAAGCTACGGCAATTGCGTCTGTGTTTAAATGAAACATCTGTCCATCGGAAGCTAACCGAAGTTTATCGCGAAAGATCATCCCAGACTAGCGCAACTATACAACAATGGCCGATTTGGACACACCGCACCGTCAAGAGGCTTTACTAGGGTTTGCTTACACAATAAAATAATGTGGCACTTGAATGACAAGCCGTGCGACAAATACGAAGATAGGCGTGATTACATCACTTGTTAATAATCGGTCAAAGACCCCACTCACCGTTACGCTGAAACCTACAAGAATTACGCATGCCCTTATTGTAAAACTAGCACAGGACGTAAATAATGATCTATTCATTCCTCATCCTATAGGTAAAGGGTAGGTTAGGATACCTAAAACAAACACTAGTAGGTACAATGTCCTAGATATTATACCTATTTAGTATGTACAAACTGTCTTGTACTGTATAAAATGTGCAGTAATGTCTACATTGCATTTATTTATATTTTTTCCCATTTTTTTCAGCACGATTTGTTATGAACTGCCCAATTATTCGATACTCAGAGTAATTCTCACCAAATAGTCTCGTTGTCTTTTTGACATAAAAGAAAAAGCGAACGGGGCCTAGAGTAGATGCATAGCGCTAACGTAAACGGTTTTCGAAAACTGCCAACTTAGCCGTCCGGCAGTTTACGTCAATCCTGTACATTTTCGATAACAATAACGTTCGCACAATGCATTATGTCTCGGTTCACTGAACTATCAAAGAAACATGATCACATTTGTAATTTTAATTTTTGTTTGTTGACGACACTATTAGGCTAGTTGGTAGCGCCTCTGCCTACGAAACTAGCGGTCCGGGGTTTTATTCCCAGTAGATAAGGGGAAATATTTGTGTGATGAGCACAAGTTATTTTACCTGACTGTTGTTTTTATGTATGTATTTATCCTAGTATTTATGTATAAATTCCACCCTATAAGTAAGTATGTTTATCGTTATCTCTTATACCCATAGAACAAGCCTCAGTGCTTACAGTTTATGACTAGGTCAATTAGTGTGTGATATTGGTTAAAGACAAAGATAAAAAAAGATCAAAGAGTTTTAGTTAAGTGTTCAGTGTTTATTTGGAGTTATTTCCAAACAGCTCGTCTCTATCGAATCAAATCAAACATTCAAATACTAAACTAGGTAAGTACTTAAAAGTAAATAGTTCAAAATGTTCCGCTACTAAACTTAATTAATAAAAATAGTAATGCAATTTTAATAGAGTACCTAGTATCACATTACCTTGTTGCATTACAACATATTAACTAACAAAGTTTTAATAACCAATTAATGTTCCCACATGCTCGTAAAGTAATAAGATTCTTTTGTGTGCCAACAGTATCGTTTTCATTCTATCTCGAACCTGATGAATGAATGAGCCAACGTCACAACACTTCAAAAATCATTGGTGCGTATACGCCATTGATTGCGGTCACTGATAACATCTATGCAGGGTAAATCATCCCCTTCATAAATTGAAAAGACGAGGCGGGGCTTGATCGTACGTATATATTTTGAGGGTTGCATGTACCATCCCATTTTGTGTCAGTTAGTTTCATCATGGACGTTTCTCCTGTGCGGTCATCTAAGAGCGGCAGTTCGGACTTCAGTATTGAGCGTATTCTAAGTGAGGAGTCGAGAAGCGATCGAGCAGCCCCTGAAGATGTGCCAAATTGGCTTTGCTGTACGCGGTACCGACCTCCTAGACTTCCACGTTAGAATTATTTTAATTATGTTTTACTTTGCTGCTATGCGGGATTTTTAAAGTGGGGCGGCAATGCACTAGCAACGCCTGCAACCGTTGAACGTGTAGCAAATGTGTTAGGCGGTGTTGACGACGTTCTTCGACGTATCTTTTCATTCCGTCTGCATTTTTTGCCTGCCTGAAAATACTTCAGATGGCTATAAGTATTTTCCGGAAACAGTTTTGTGCTCCCGAGGGGTTATCAAGAACAAATTTAGTGAACACCTGTGATAATGAGGATGTGATGATCGCTATTTAACGATTAGTGACATTTAGAGATAACTCTTATTTTAGACTAGCGAACTATCTCCAACCATTAGCCTATCTTTGGAGGTTAGCAACGCAAACCGTTTAGTTAAAATACTATTATGATGTCTGCTAAATTACTTTAGGTACGAGATAAGTTATTTACTATTAGAAACATTTTCAGTTTCTTCATACTATATTAAATTGCTCTAATGTCAGCGATTAAGTCATAAATGTGAAGAACAATCAATCATTTGTCTCCTTTTTAAAACCTTATAATTATATTAAAAGGTATCGCGTGATTGTATTTGGTGTAAAGGGCGCTCCTCCAATTTTTTTTCAATTCCCTTATGATATGTCCGTTCCCAGTGTTCAAACCGCTTATAGATAGGTTTTTTCTAATTAAAGGTGCCGTAAGCAGTAACGCTTGTCGCAGTAGGCGGTCGGGGCGGCACGCCCGTGTGCCCTTCACCGCAACGCAAGCGGCTGCGCTGGAGGCGGCGTACTCTCGGGCTCCGTACTTGGCCCCGCCGGCGCTGAGGGCCCTCGCAGCTGCCTTGCAGCTACGAGATGACAGAGTGAGTAGCATTAACTATTTGGTGCAAGTTTCAGTAGTAGTAGGACCTGTGCAGGGTCGTTTCGATAGCGATTCGAAATGACCCTGCCATAAAGCAGTATTGGTCGCATTGTTATCTTAGTCCTCTGGATTGTAAATATTACTACTTATTAATTTCAGATAAAGATTTGGTTCCAAAACCGGCGAGCAAGAGAGAGAAGAGAGAAATGCTCAACAATAACACCCCCGAGGCCGGTGACGCTCGCTCCCACACCTCGCCTTGTCAACTCACCCTGGAGTGCGCAAGCCCCAGACCTAGCAAGCTTCCCGAACCAAGATATCTTCATAACAAATCTGCAAGGAATTCATGCATTTGAAGAACCAAGCGAAATCTCTCTAAACAGTTCAAATGAGGAAACACCAGATGAGCTTTTGGATGTTGTGACAGTTGATGAATAGAATACCTACTCGTATGTGAAAATAATGAAGACTATTTATTTTAAATGCTTGAAAAATATACAACGGGAAGAACCACCAACATAGTTTGTTAATAAACAAAGCCGGAAGGGTTTGTGCGTAAACGTGTTACTTTACCTACACGTGATCGAAGTCACACTTAACAAAACACCATAGGTATTTCTGAAAGGTAATTGTATTTCTCCATGTAGTTTTATATTCCATATAGCTTGAATTTAAAAATGTCCGGGGAAAATGTAATCTAATCATGTCAAAGTAGCCGAAATAATGCTCCCAAGTAATGAATCGTATGATAATGACGAATTATTGTATTTCAAGAGTGTTTAGTTACGCTGTTAACTGTGATAATTGTGTGTAAAATATTTATAAAAATAAACTAACTAACCAAATTGCGTTACTTTCATTTACTTACGCTACCCTTACAAACTCACCTCCTACCTAAGGGTAGAGCAGTGCAGACGAATTATATATCTACACTAATAAGGACAGACGAATACGTACTAGTTTATGCTCCTTTAAAATAAGCTGTAAAAATGTAAACATATACTTGTTGGCACGTATGTTACGATTTTACGATTATTGCCTCTATAAACTAAACGTAACATTACTGGCACCATTAGTTTTATTTTTTACCAATAATCAGTACATTCCGCCGAAAACAGTGCAGTTTTTTTCTACATCTTAAAAACACCTCTTCATGTTCAAGATTATTTATGTAAATTCCTCAGCATTATCTGTGCTTATTTTAGTACATATTATTAACTGTAAGAATTCTAATTATAATAAAATGATTTAGTATCCGTTAGTGAAAGCTA
This sequence comes from Acleris laterana, assembly GCA_963966035.1. Taxonomy (NCBI): domain Eukaryota; kingdom Metazoa; phylum Arthropoda; class Insecta; order Lepidoptera; family Tortricidae; genus Acleris; species Acleris laterana. The sequence goes on along the minus strand of OZ014456.1, from coordinate 7,638,869 downwards.
GCTGTACATTCCATCCCAGTTTTAAATAACCCAGAAATTGCCGGTTAATTGGGACAGCATTATCTGTTCCACAAGTTAATGCAATTTGTGCACCAAGGGATAGGGAGGTACGCTCGACTGCTTCCAAATAGGCTTGCGGCCTTTTTGCACTCCCTGTTGTTGCAATTCGATGCCACCAAAATAGATTATAACCATTCAAAGCCATTGTTACAGAAGATTAACTTGTAAGTGATACTTTGTGATCCATATTTTATTACAAAATATTTTCTCATCTAACACTTTTTTGCTCAAAATAATTGTTAAAATATTAACCCGTGCTCACAAATGTATGTGCTATAAATGCTGTTAAGTACATGATATTTCTAAACGTTTCTGGTTTGGGATCATTGTCATTTTCGCGTTATTAGAGCAAACAAACAGCCCAAACATGGCAATTATTGTCATTTTTTATTTAGTGTGATAAGACGACTAATATAATAATATGTAGAACAAACGATCAAATAATGGTTGTAAGACGTAAATAAAATATCAGTTCTCGTTACCAAAGTTTGTATTTATTTTGCTAAAGTATTCTTACTTATAATGAGAATTACCGTAATAGTACTCAGTAGGTACTAATGATTTAAAAACTTATATATATAAACTAAGCACAGAATGTCAAATTATGATATGGTTTTGTCCTGTTAAAATAACATTAGGAAACATTAAAAAACCAGTTTAATCTGGTCATAGAGATAAGAATATCAGTTTGTTATTTCATTACAATAGAGGAGACAAGTAGGAATTTCTGTATGTTCTGTATGTTGACTTATTCAATAACTTACATACCTATAAGTAAGTGGGATTATTTATATTTATTACTCGAAAACGATTTCAAGGATTAGGGTTTTAAACCCGTTTTATGTGATTCTGATTGCATATACAACCACAACGATTGCAGATGGTTAGATAAAACTAAGGTAAACCATTGTTTGACCAATTTTGAGAAATAGCATATAGAATATTATTTGGTTTAATAATAGCATTTGGAGCAATAGGCTTTACTTGCTATATCACTTTCCCTGCCTCTTTTTTATGATCGAATCTAATTTTAACATTTCGTTTCATTAGTTATCATATCACCATCATAAAACATCCAAAATAGTGAAGTCATTCATAAAAAAATACGTCATTTTTTCTATTCCAATTCAGATTCTGAGTATGCTTTACGTGTTGACGTCACCCGCGCCTTATTTAAAGTATTCTACTGGGTTTCTCGTCGGTATTAGGAGAATTAAATTTTTAGTACAGCTTGGCGCAAGAAAACGGAGGCCTATGTACTTTAGACAGAAAACTATAACGAATCCCGAGAAATGTCTGTTAAACAAATGCTTATTTACTATTAATTTTATTGAAAAACACACCTCTGTGGAACTATTTAATGATGCGGCGTATGGAGTGGAGACTAAGAGCTAAGTGCGATGATTAGTGTTATTATGTTATGTTATGTATCAGTAACAATCACAAGACTAGCTAACTTGTACTTTTATGCGTATACCTAGGGCCGATTGCATAATAAAGTAGAAGCTAATAGTATTAGTACAAGTTAATAGTATGGGCTTGTACTTTATTATGCAATAGGCTCCCGTTGTCAAATTAGATGCAGTTTGAAGGGAGTGACGGAATTAGGTACACATTGGTTCACTGATTAAGAGCATATGTGAAGTCGGTTAAATATAATGATACTTTCAGAATTATCTGCTACTTACATCTTTAATACTATCCTAAAAGCCCTGTTTTTATTATTAGGGAATATCAAAACGCATAACACACTGGTTTTGAGTACACGAAAAAATGTGAATCTTATTACCTAGGTAAAATTTAGTTTCATGTCGCTGCAAAATCATAATGAGTTGTGTTTTAATGTTACCCCATTAGTCTATCTGTGGCATCAGTGATTGGTGGTAGCCTGGCTACGAGCAAACAAAGCAGATGCCTAATAAATATTACCTTACAACTGGCCAATGAGGCCGTGACTGCAAATTACCACAATGAATCAGGAGTGCCGTAAAATAAACAAAATTGTCAATCCCTCAGTTCAGTTGCTAACGGGGTTTTAAGTCTCGGTCTCGGCCTCCTGTTCCTCCGTGGCTTTGCTTAAAATCTCGTAGTGCGCGGCCTCTTCGAGCGAAGGACTGGTCTCGTCCAGACTGTACCTGAGGAATAAAGGTGTACGTCTAATTTTAATAACCTGTCATTCATGGGTAAACTAACCTATAGGGTACTCCGTTTCTTTGTCGATATTAAAGTTATATAAATAATTTATAAATATCAAACAATCAGATTTACAGACCCCGCATGGTTAACATCTGAAATATTTCTTAATTTTGGAAAATACCGGATATAATGCACGTTTTTCATGCAAAGCCTGAGGATAACCTAGTCTCTTGCTTTATCAACTATATTAATACTAGAAATTGTATGTATGTATTATTTGAAAAATTATTATTATTAAGTCGACATCGGATTTTTACTTTTACTCAAATTAGAGAGTAGGTACTAGGTAAGTACTTTAAGTTCAATAATCATAAATCATGAGATCTTTATTGTGTATGGAATTTGGAATACAGTAATATTTGCTGACAGAGTTTCACCACGTTCACCTAACCCTGACTTTCAGACGTATACACACAACAACACATGCAAGGAAAAAAAATACCACAACCGCCACCAACCATGCGGTTTTCACCATCAGGTTTTTATGTATAATAAATAGTGGTTTATCTACGGGTGTTAATAAAGTGAGGGTAGATCGCTAGATGTTGATACAGTAATTACGTATGGTGATATTTCTTTTTTTTCTTTGAATTCCTTTAAATAAAAACAATGCAAGTCATTCACCCTAATTTGACATTGGACAAGAGTCACGATATGAAAGTAACAACAAATTCTTCTCTATAACTGATTACGAGAAAGGAACATTTTGGCATAATTGGGCGTTGCTGATAAACTATCACTATGAGGTAATAGTGAAGCAATAGCATCATGCGCTGCACGTAATACGAGTACACTGGGGTTTATATGCGTACTGATGATATGTTATGTAACAACTTTGTTATTCTTTGTACACATTTTATATCAAATTAAGGACTTGTTAGGACTACGTCAAGCGTCCAGTAGCGCCGTCATCACGTTTAGTGTGTTTTCTACATACATACATACATTAAAACACGCCTGTTTCCCAGAGGAGTAGGCAGATACCACTTCTTTCCACTTGCTACGATCCTGACAAATCTTTCGCTTCTTCCACATTCATACATCGAGTCATGCACGAACGTCGGTTTCGGTTGTGTTTTCTTAATAAACTAAAGTATTGTCTTTTAATTTAAGGATGGTTTTTTTGCTGTAGTAATGAATACACAATGTATTAAATACATGACAAGGTTAAATAACCTTTAAACCTTTGTGTAGTCATCTTAACGGAAAAATGGCCGACTTTTTCCATTAAGTTGTTATACATAATTCAATTGTTATTAAGTTATGTTATGTTATGTTATGTTATGAAGTTCTAGACAATGCTTTAGAAAACACAATAATAGTAATGAGGGTGCCACTAGACGCTCGGCGTAGTCTTAAGTAAAAATAAGATAATGTGGCTGGTGAGCCAAATGTAGAAAAGTGTAAAAGAGAAAATCTATTTGCGCTTTTGAACCACATACTCTAGCTCCCTTGAACACAATATTTATAAATTAAATATTCTCCAACTTGTCGAATTAAAATCCTAAAACGCTCAATTAGGCCAAGAGCTTAGTGAAACGGACGCCTGACTGAAATTTAAGCATATTTTTAACAACTTTAGGCTTTAAAAAAAAACATGCATCAGAAGTGGGATAGTGAACTGACCCGCAAGCTCTGAAGAAAGCCGCGGCGGCAGGGTTGTGCGTGAGCGCAGTGAGGCGCACGTAGCGCATGCGCGTGGCGAGCGCGACGCGCTCGAGCACGCGCAGCACACGCTGGCCCAGCCCGCGCCGCCGCCCGCCCGCCTCCACCTGCACCTCGTAGCTGAAACAACACGATTATGTCAAGCCCAACAACCACTACTCAAATCTGAAATTGGCGGTATTCTCGTATATGTTAATTGTGTTTAATTTAGAAAAAAAATATATATACATAGTTTCTTGTTATTGCTCGCGTGAAGTCTGTACCACCTACCTCGTAAAATATTTTAATTTGACACCTAATCCCTAGTAAGGTTGTCTGGAAGAGATCGCTAATCAGCGATAAGACCGCCTGTTGTTTACCTGTGTTGTTTTTAATAATGCTGTATCTCTGTAATGTTATTGTTTGGTGTACAATAAAGTGTTTTGTATTGTATTGTATTGTATATATTTATTCAGCACACAACACAAATCATCATACTTATTTTTTTACGTTTATTTAGATCTGTAATTAAATAATAGATCTGTAATATTATAGCGCTGTAGGTCTAATGCCAGTCAGTCTGAATTGGTAGAACTTGTTTTTATACATGCGTGAGTGAGGTGGAACTAGACTATTGAATGAAGTTGCATCAAGTTTGGTTAATAAGCACTACGAATTCAGATCCTGCAATCACACTAGGCCAATAATAAGCTGCCGAAGTTCGCCGAAATTAGGCATGCTGTGCCGCGACGTATTCACACGCGTCATTATCATGTCTAACTACACCGAAAGTGTGTCATTACCCTAAGACCACTAAAGCAAAGATCGCCACATATACTACTCGTGCGCCGGTCAACTAACGCGACCCTCATATAGGTCGGTCCACGTAGTAAAAGTATGCCTACAGTCAAAAGCTAACAACCGCTTATCAATGCTTAGAAATTTTGTTTGTGTATAAACTCTTAATTGGTTAGAGCGGAACTTGAAACGTTAAGTTGGTTAATCATTAAAGAATTATCTGTTATTGGTGGTAAAACAGATTTTAACAGTTGCCAGGCCGCTAGCGTAATTGGTACCTAGTTTAGTTTTTTAAGAATGCAGCATCGAAAAACAAAAGACGACCTTCATAAACGGGAAAAATAACTTATTTCCAAATGGTAGTTAGGTCGGTTAAAGTTTTAAAGGCGGATTTTTGTTTAAAAAAAACCAATACTTAGATTTAGATTCATAAGCTGTAGTCCCACTTCTCAATTGATATGAAACTTATAAGACATTTTAAACTCACGGCAAGCAGTGCTGTTTAAATGTACTTTGTTATAGTCTCTCAACTATCTTAATCGAGATAGGTACCTATCTTATCGCCACTCTTGAAATAGGTACCGTTCATGAGTTCCGGTGGCCACCTGTGGTCTACATCATCAGTTCCAATTCACCAAATGATACTCTCTGAATGCAAATGCAAGACTTGTTACTAAAATTGATATTGCTATACAGTGGACCATAGAACCTCCTCCTTCTTTGAAATCGGTTTTAAACACACGATTAGGAAGAAATGGTTGTGTTTTTAAGAACAATTATTGTTGTTCACTGAGAACGACGCAACTAAAATAAAAATAAATAAATAAATATAAGGAGACAATCTTACACCAATTGACCTAGCCCCAAACTAAGCTCTAGGCTTGTACTATGGGTACTAGACAACGATATAAATACTTATATAGAGAAATATATACTTAAATACATAGAAAACATCCAAGGAACAAATATTTGCGCTCATCACACAAATATCTGCCCTTACCGGGATTCGAAGAGGCAGGGTCACTACCCACTAGGCCAGCGCGTTGTCAAAACAAACTATAATGAATCTCAGTTTATCCTGGCCTTTATGCCCGTGGTCCACCTATGTTATCCACCTGGCTATTTTAGCAGATCTTAACGAAGTTGAGGGAGCTACGCTACAGCGGAGCTCCTACTTCTAGTTTATTTTGGCCCTTGGGGCCCTCTGAATATCTAACATAACCTAACCCTAATTTTAAACGAACCAGAACAAAGCGAACAATAGACTTCTTATAGGTCTTCCTGTAATCTTAAGGTAAATAACTATTCAATATTTTATTTAAAAAAAATTCAAGGTAATTTCGCAGATATTCGGTGTAATTCTTAATTTTTGTGAAGTATTTTCTTCAAATACTTTTTAAATAAAAATAAAATACTTTTAAAGGAACAAATAAAATTTATCGGAGAACTGGTGACCTACACGCGGGTCATCATAGGTACTGTTGCAGTTTGTCTTCTTCACTTTAATGAATCCCTCGAAGTAGGTATCGATAATAACTTGATAATATTGAGCAATAAAATATAATTGGCGGAACACACGCATTATTTTGCTAGTTAGTGAATTGTAACTATCTGGTATGCAGAGAAATTATGTGAAACCCCTGACGCAGGGGTTCTAGCGAAAAAGGGAAGATAAGGGTAGGGAAGGGAAGATCAAGTGAAAATGGTTTAAATTAGAGATGAGCCGACTAGTCGCCGACTACTCGGCACCATTTATCATTAGTCGGCAAAAAATTCCGAATTTTTTTATATTTATGTTTAAACTTTTATTGAACGCCGGCGAAATAATATCATAGACAAAACTGGTCAAAACATGAACGCGAGACAAATGACGCAGGATACAAAGCACACGAACGTTTCCGATTGCACCCGAAATTAGCAAAAAACGTACGACTAGTTTATTTGTACTTCATCGATTTTAGTAACAAGGAAAACTGCAAAAAAAAAAAATAACTTGTACTCAGCTCGGGAATCGAACCTTTTGAAAAATAAAAGTAACGCTATTTCTTTTTACATATCGATTGCGTAGGTCTTATCGCGATCTACACATTTTGCGATTTGCTCTTTTTGCGATCTGCACTTTTTGAGATTTTCTCCACTTCTCGTTTTACGACTTGCACGTCCGTTTTAGCTAGGTTTGACGAAAATCCGTCGGGCTGTTCAAGAATTATCGTTCTAATAATAACGGTCGCAATTCATGCTGGGGGTTTTTACCTACTTAATATTACACGCGTAATCAAATGCTTCGCTACGCTTCTATCAAATGGGCAGTTTTACTTAGAAACTGACTTGACTTGTTTTAATGTCTGATTTCAGTTCGCAGTAATAATTGGTTATCACGCCGGCCTGTTGTGATGTGACCGTACATTTCAACTAGAATAGTATTGTTTTATTAAGATAACTATTAAAATAGAGACTGCGGGGAAGTTTTGGTATCTTGGAGAAATTTTAGTACTTAATACATTTAAATGTGAAAGTTTGTAATGATGTTTGGACTTTTAATAATGCACATGCATGATGTCTTGTGTATGTAATGTTTTTGTAATTGTTTATGTGCAATTAATCGTTTGCATACATATATGCACGATTAATTGCACATCGGATTAGGACTAAATTTAGCACGCATATAGTGCATGCCAAGAATTAGCATAGTAAATAAATTCTTCTCTGACAAAAGCAACGGCAAGTTAATGTTTAAGAAGAATGAAAGAAATTATTTTGTTTAAGAGATCGTATAAAAAAAATTACAACATAGCCAAGCAATCAGGATATTGTAGTCTTAAAATGTATGGCAGGAAAGGGCAACATACACACATGAATAAATGACATATACATCAAAATAAATAGAACATCACAAATCAATAAAAAACCTGTATGAAAACGCCTTAGAAACAAAGTTCGAGTTCGACCCAGCGCTTGAACCGGCGTCATTACAGTCACCTTATTATTGACGAGCAGTTCAACGACCAGCCGGATACTTTGTGTTAAAAATATATTGGGCAAGTAACGTTTTGTAGGGTTCCGCGAACAAAGGGAAAAGAACTGAGCCCTCCTGCTGAAACTGCTGTCAGTCTGTCCGTCCGTATGTTACGGGTTTGTAAACGCATAAGGTACATATTATATTTAAAATATTTTAATAAGTAGACCTTAATAACTGCACTTATATATGTTTATATATTTTTTAAATGTATTGTAATGTTTACATAGAAATAAAACAAACTCGCTTCCCGCCGTCTTTCCCTCTGTATGTTCGCTTAGATCTCTCAAACTACGAAACGGATTTTAATGTGGGTTTAGAGTGATTCAAGAGGAAGGTTTTTTTACAATACTAAATCTGGATTATGTACGGGTGTTTCGTAAACCGAAGCGAAGCGAGGGCGGGTCGCTAGTTAAACGATAAAACTGATGATGTCACGCAAGCCGTCACTAAAACCAACAAAATAACAAATCACAGTTTAATTTTGATCTCTAATTTTTATTTTTATTTAGACTACTGGGTCATGACTGTGTTTGTATGGGGTTAGCACTATAAGTAATGACACCAAATTAAACACTTATAAGCAAGTATTACCATTTTGACTATAGCACAAACAATGTTAAAAAAACGAAGTTTTTTTGTACGGAGACTGCTAATTATTATTGTAGTTTTTATTTCAAATATTATTTGGGAAATCCACTGTCATAATATAACACATATTCTGTAAAAAAAATCCACCACCTATCACGGTTCAAAACTTACAGCTCTTTAAAGACAGACTGACGGACAGACACGAAAGTGATTTAACAGGGTCCCGTTTGGGACTCTTTGGGTACGGCACCCTATAAAAAAGTTATATACTTACATGCATACAGAAGTTTAAAGAATCCTGATAGTCCAGGACCTGACTCGCACTTGACTAGAGTTTTTTTACTTTATTTCTTAAATCGGAGATATTTTTAGAGGGTTGGTGCGACTGGTTCAACGACTAAGAGAACCTCATGATTCATGATTCCGACCATTGTTGACTAAGGAGATTTTTTTCCATCTCCAGCAGGTATCTGACAAATAAATTCGAGCACTATCGCCTCTATCCCTCTGTTTTATAAAGGAAAGTGATGACTGGAAAACACAGGCCCTAGTATGGTAACGATAACAAAATCGATTGACATAGGTTTACCATTTTTATTGAATATAGTGCAGGGATTAAAAATGAAAATATAAAGTTAACAAACATTGAGAAATATTTAGATCCTTTAAAGAAAAACTTCTGGGCCGGACAGCAAGCTGCGTAAATCATAACGCTATTATCAACTACCCTTCAATTAAATTGACTAATTACCAAATTTCTAATTAAACGCCTAGATTTACCCGACACCAATTGTATGACATCACTGGACTATCCAACGGAAAATACATGAATTTCTTGAAAGCGATGATAATATTCCACCACGTTAAAATAAATTCAAAAATATCTGCCCTGCATCATTAAACCCCACCATCAAATGGTTTATTCGTTTTTTGGCCTGACACAGCATTCCGCAAAGAACTCACGCAGAGCGCACGTGGACGCAAAACACAATCATCATAAATATACAATCCGAGAAATATTTACAACACGACCGACACTCGACTACGTCAACCTGCATCATTAGTGCAACGAAAGCACGTCGGGTCGTTACGAAGGAATTCGACTCAATAGCGTGATTCGGAAACGAATAGATTTAGTGTGAATGAAGGTTAGCTCGTGGGGAGTCGTACTGGGCGGGCAGTGTCCCTACAATCAGGGGGTGACGTCAGTGTTTATCGGGGGCGGGAGTGAATAAAGCGGCTCGGTGGCTGGCCGGGGCACTGGCAAACTGAGACGAGCGGCAGCGAGATGCGCGCGCGGCTGCTGTGGTTAGCTCTGTGGTGCGCGGCGGCGGACGCCGCCAGGCTGCTGGTAGTGCTGCCGACCAACACGCGCAGCCACCACGCCATGTACGGCCGGCTCGTCGAAGCACTGGCCCAACGGCAGCACCATCTCACTGTCATCACACACTTCCCCATGGTACGTACTTAAACTAGATTTCCAATCTAGTAAAATAATATCTAATAAATAATATACAAGTGATTACAAATGTTTGAAATACATTTATATTTAGTTGGATTTTCAACATCATCACATACTTTCTTGGGATTTTAACTAGAATTTAAATAAAAGGTAAAAAAAAAGAACAAAAATATTTTTTATTATAGATACTTGTGTAAATTGCACAATGATTAAAACTGGTAGCATTTAGTAATAAAGATAAAAAGAAAATCCTCAAAGTGAATAACTGATTACTATAATGATGAGGCGTCGTTATTAAATTATGTTTAACAAAACAATACAATAAACAACAAGTGAATGAGGTTGAATAGAAGTTTAGTACTAGCTAATTAAATCGATCAAATTGCATCATATTATCTAGAAAACGATAGTAATAACAGAGGTCGACGAAAACATTTACAGGATAGTTAACACTTAGGCTTGGGCTTTGGGCTATTTAAGTTTTTAATACTTTGACATTACAGGTACTACTCGTACTCGTATACTTAGCATATTAACGCAGGTACCACGATCATATACGAGTAGTAGCGTACACAACTTTTATCATAAATGTAAATGTCCCACGATGATGCACTATACTGAAAAATCAATTTTTATTTTTATATTTTATATTGACCCAAAAAGGAAGGATGTGTGACGTGTTTTAGTATTTTTCTGCCTAAGTGTAAGCAGATTGCGGTTGAATGGAATTTAACGCAGGTGTTTTTTTTTAAATCGAATGGTTGTATAACGGAGGCAGTTTATAGCCAAGTTTTATTTAAATCGGAGCAATAAATAATCGTGAGCTCCGTAACCAACTCGTGTCATGTTGGTACGTCTGTGTATAAACACTGAGGACTGGTAAAAACATACCTGTTAAAATATTATTTATTAATATATTATTTTCGGTTTCTTTTTCTGTTCTGTATTTTTGGCTATTAATTGTTTTTACATATTTTAATTATTTCAAAAATATCTCAAAGGTTAACTAGTAGAGACCCCAAAAAAGGATAAGTTTGCCGTTTAGTCATTTTTACATTAAGACGATATTGTAAATATTTGTACTTTGTGTTATTTTTGATGTACCATAAAAGTTTCCAAACATACAAACATACGTGTTATACACAAACATACATTAGTTTGTAAAGGATCGAAACAATAATTATAATTTAAATACGCGTTCAATAATTACGATCTCACGCACGTGGCAACAAACAGATTAAACACTAACATTTCGGCAAAATGGCTACAGACAAACGTAGGTGATTCTGAGGGCATAGATAAGTAAAACGTATACCTACAAACATTATTAGGCATTGGAGAGTTATGCGTGCGACATATCTCACTATATCAACCACTTATTAGGCCGGCCTTACACTCGCAAGTTTTACTTACATAAGTAGGGACGCAGCTATTAGTTACAATTATATAGTTTATTTTTTATTTTTTATTTATTCATCAATGTAATATTACAATATTAGTTGCATTGCATGTCAAAAAGTACGAAATTACATTGAGATCGTCTAACATAAATACTAATAATCAAAGAATACAAAAATAAACAATAATTATAACAACAAGAATAATTAATTATTATTTATTATTATTATCATATATTTTTTAATTTAATTTGTTTACTAACACTTTGTTATTATTATGGTCCAAAGATGGCTGAAATAAATGATTTTGATTTGATTTGATTTGATTACCTACACATCTAATAAATGGTCTCTCGTCCGATGTCAATATAATGTAGGTACAAGAATATATAATAATAAAGTCAACAATAATAAATTTACATTTCCAGTTCCATATATTCATCCACGGAGTATAATGGATTATCCAATAAAAGGTTTTATTTCTCACTCTAACACAGCCGTGTCCCTACTAACGTAACATTATAAACTAGCGACGGCGACGCGCCTTCTCTTCGCTTCGGTTAACGTACATGAATAGAATAAGTAGAATACAATAGATTTATTGCACAACTGTGTACATATGTATTAATATTCAGTAAAAGTTAAACCAAAATGTATTATTATTCCTCTTGAATCTATTGATGAAACCCGCATTAAAATCAGTAACGTATTAAATATAAAGGATCTAAGCGTACAAAATATAGAGACTGTGGGAACCGACTTTTTTTTACACTATGTAACCATTTATCCTAGTTTGCAATTCAGTAGCATTATTCGACAAATTATATAATAATGAAACGTGCTGAGCCCGAATACCGAACTAAGTTGAAAGTAGAGTTTTACAAACATCACTCTGAAAATCATTTACCAACTTTGCATCACTTTCGTAAGCAAAATATACCTGACTGGACTATCCGAAATGTGATCAATCGGTACGTAGACGGTCAACAAGTGGGATTCAAGCTGTTTCCGGGTCAAAAACCGACTGTAAATACTCCTAGATTGAAAAAAAAAGATTGAGGAAAGCGAGACAGAATCGTAGCAAATCTGACCGCGTCGCGTCACGAGAGCTGGGACTGAGTCTATCTACGTACCGGCGAGCGAAGAAAGCTGCTGGAATTCGGAGCAGGAAGAAGAGACGCAGCCCGAAATACAATCAAAATCAAATTGATCGGTGTATTAAAGGTGCAGCTGAGCTTTACAAGGACAGTATTCCGAGCGGACGAAATTACTTCTTCGTTTTAGATGACGAAACCTACGTGCCTTTAGATCCGTCGCAAGTATCAGGAGATAAATTTTACATGTCAGATGATGAACAGGAGACTCCTATCGAAGAGTCATTACTCCCAACTGGGAAATTTGAAAGCCGTTTCATGATTTGGCAGGCCATCTCTGAAAAAGGGTACATTTCTGGCCCTTTATGACTAACCGAACTGTAAACGGCGAAATATACTTAGAAGTGTGTCTCAAGAAGCGATTATTGTCTTTAATTCGAAAGCTAAATGTCCAAAGGCCTGTTTTGTTTTGGCCAGATCTCGCTACGTCACATTATGTTGAACCTGTTCTTAAGGAACTCAAAAAGGCAAGAATCCTATTGTGCCAAAACGAGACAACTTGCCAAATGTGCCACAGCTTCGGCCGACCGATAAGTTTTGGGCTCTTTGTAAGCAGATATATTGTGACTTAAGTAAACCAGCTACCACCATACCAGCAATGAAGAGTATCTGGAAACGGATTTCTAAGCAAATCGCGGAAAAATCTGGAAAATCACTGTTTAAACGCTTTTGCTCCAAATTGCTGAAATGTGCCAAACAAGGACCCCTTGGGCTATAATATTATTTACGTATTTCCTGAAAATAAAACTAGAAAAATACCCGGTATTCATATTTTGTCTCATTCTTTTTGTTTAAACGCAATCGACATTTTCACAGGCGGCCTCTATATCTGGACCACCCTTTAATTGCAACAAATTTGCAACTGTATGTGTCAATTAGAAATATTAGAATGTTTACTATACTTTTTAACCGACTTCAAAAAGGAGGAGGTTCTTTGTTCCACCGTATGTATTTTTTAGGGTTCCTTACCAAAATGGTAAAAAGGGAGCTCTAATAGTTGTCTGCCTGTCTGTCTGTATGTCACACAGGTTTTCTCAGGAACTACAAATGCTATCAACTTGAAATATGGCTTATAAAAGGGTACCTATTATTTTACTTATCATTACGCAGAATTTTCATCGAAAGGCATTTCTTATTGCACAAGTAATTTTTTCGGTAGACTTAAATCTAACGTAACCTACGTAATTATTGTTTAAGATATTCTGAAAAAAAAACAGTAGAAAATAGCGTTAAGTACATGAAATTCGATGAAATTACACAATCGATGAATGAATGCTAATGAAATTCGATAAAATTATGGGTTAACGTTAACTTGTAGCACTAATATGGCGTAGTTGTTCGTACAGCAAGGAGTTCTTGACATACTAACATAGCGTAGCGTAGGCCGCTACAACGTAGATGCTCTACTAATATCATTGTTCGCTCCATACATACTCTATCAACGGTAATAAAAAGGTGATAGCAAGATGTTAGGAATTATACCTAATTTTGCGCTTCAAAAATAAGATAGTTTAGTTAACTGTTAACCAATGAAAATTTTGAGAAAAGGACGTTCTAAGATGGGGCGTTTTGCGGGAGGTTTCTCAAAAGGGACCATTTCAGAAAGGGTTTTTTGCGAAAGGGATGAAGAGCCACTTTACGAATAAGACCATAGCAACCTAACCAAACGTCCCGAACCGGTCATGTTACTAATACGTTTAGTAATAAGCCGGTCACCAACTGGACAGCTGGCATTTTGCTCTAACATACAAAGTAAGAGTACGACAGCAATAGTTGCTGGTAACACCAGCCCCTTTTGACAATCTTTCTACAAAAGATGCATGCGGAGGGGACGTGATTCTTTGAGTTCCAAGTACTTTACAATCAGTTATAATTGAGCACATGCATTTTCATAAGCAAGAGTTCCTTTCGCCGTCATGTAATACGTACCGTAAACTCGGGTTACTTTAGCCCTAGGGGTAAACATTGCCCACCCTAAAACTATGTTTAACTTTTTAATTGGTAATCATCTTAAATTGGTTCAAGAATTTTAGAAATACATACGTAGCTTAGACCTCAAGTAAATTTTAATAGAATAATTAATTTTTTAAGATGGTTTTTGGGTTGGGCAATGTTACCCCCTAAGGTAAACCGAGTTTACGGTATCAATTATGATTAAGAAGTTATCGTGGTCATCTTGGTCTTTATTATCAGTTCCACGCACGCTGCCAAATCACCAAAATCGCTTGGTGCTTATAATTTTCCAGGATTTCGGTCGATCTGATCTCACTTGTACTCGCTACTGACAGTTTATATGTCACTCGTGTTAAAAACCAAAGTTAGCTACATAGGCGCTACTCGCTAGTCTACTCAATAGGCTTGCCCTAAGCGCTATTAGATTCACTTCATATTACCGACATGTAAAAGAACACTTATGTAGCCAATTTACTGAATTAACATTTTGCAATTTGAATTTGCAATTAAGATACCAATAGTGAACGAAGATGGTGGCGCCGCAGTGATGTGCCGTTAATTCGCTTATAGGGTGAATTGCAAAAATATTGTACATAGTTAAGGGCTCAATTAAAAAACCCTTAACAATCCTTAACTTTTTCCTTTGTGTAACGAAGATTAGTCATATAATCATATGCATAACTTTCGTTACACAAAGGAAAAACAATTGAAGAAAGTTAACGTTGCCTCAATTAAGCCCTTAACTATGTACAATATTTTTGCAATGCACCCTATAGGTACTTTACTTACTATATCGAAACTTATATTGACTCGGGACTTTTAGATTCTAAATGAAACTTATACGGTGCACTAACTTACGTTGGGCAGATATCTACAAATCGTATAATTTCCTTCTTATTTGTTAAATTATAATAATCAGCACTTTTTGAAACCGTTAAACAATGACTCAAACCATACCGCTTCGGTCTTTGATTATAATCTAAGTTGAAAAAAAAACAACATTTAGTGCGTTTACCATACATACATAAATACACGCCTGTCTACCAATGGGGTAGGCAGAGATTATGGAACGCCAGGTGCACCGATCTAAACACTCAATTTTCGCTTCCTCTACATTCATCAATCTCTTCATGTACGTACAGTCACGAGATTTAATTTGGCACCCACCTTAGGTCTAAAGTCAATCTGACATTCTACAACAATAAAGTTGAGTTTCCTAACAGTTACCAATGACTTGACATCTCTAATGACATTGACGACATCAACCATATTTTTCTTGAAATGGGTCCCAAATTAACGCTCGTGACCGTACATCGGTTTCGGGTGCTGTTGATTTTGCGTTTATCAATAGAAACTAAAATGGATTAGATTCTGATGGGAAAATATACATACAATACTACTAAGATCAATGCATTATTCTATTACCAAGGCAGTTCCTACACCAATACTAACCAGATACATCTGTGGAAAAAACCACTCCCATTACATAATCCGGCGATGCCACATAACGACGAGTACGCATATAATAGACAAAGGTCATAGTGGACAATGATAATTATCATTCATGACTTCAGAGCTAGTAAGTAATGATACATATACTTGTGTCATGCTTATCTTGGGGCGATTTACCCACGGGGACATTGCCCGCTCCGCTAAACATGCCAAATACACAGCACGCCAATAACACATGTCCAAAAAATAAGATTGGGTTAACGATCTGGGAAACTCTTTGGTCAATGGCAAGGACGCGCGGTCGTACAATTTCGCCGTTTTTATTATCGCTTTGTTATTATTTATATGACGACATATCAAGATAAAATGACCGTGGGACAATTTTAGGTGTAAATATATGTTGCCATTTCGGAGAAAGGGACAAGCTTCTTGCGCGGCTCCGCTTATAGGTTATCTAATTTGCTCTAGTGTACCTACTTTAAATTAGCCATTGTTGCAATTTAGTTCGCGCAGATTACTTAACCTTCTGCGACTGAAATCGCCGTACATAGCGGGATATATAGTATTGTTCAGATCTTCGTCTAACGTCTCGCGGAATTATAAGTTAACCTACGAGAAAATACCAGTTTTTTTTACCTTAATCAAGTTAATTGTTTTTTTTTAAATGCCTATATTCATGTTTATTACAAGGTCCGCATTAAAATTAAATCATTATGCTATGCAATAAATTAACTACGTATACTTACCGTTGACCCAGTAGTATTTTTTCTATATTTTATCAAAAATGACCTCTGACAGACTCCACGTAGAAAGTTTCTAATATAGTCACCGCAGTTCCAGAGGGTTAAGCTCTACGAATACTGTTATCAATAATATTTGATCGTTGGATTCTCCTATAACCTAATATCGTTTATTAGAGCCAGTTTTAAAAGGATCTTGTTAAGACATCATCAATGTCAACAACTTAAACAATACATTGTTATAAGGCGGTGTTTAATAATAATGTATTAAACCACCTTATCGTATCAGTCATAAAATATCACACAAATCGTTTATTTAATCGTTAATCATATCTTAAATCATTAGTGGACATCAGCAGAAGAAATTAAACAAAATGTTGCCAAACTCCGATAGGAAACGTATGCCCCTTCACCTCTCGTGTTCCAACATTATCAGTTATCAGTAGGCACGCGCTGAACTCTCGGAACTAAACAGCAGACGATGACTTAAAATATGACTTAAGTGCCACCTACCCGATATCGAGCCCAATGTATGAAACTCTGGGATCGTTATATAATACAATTTTCCGATGCAACAGCAATGTAATAGGTAAACAGGAAAATGTAACATGCCTTTTTAACCTTCCGACCGCCACACAACATTTATGGGCGCTCTATATGTCAAGACCTCTATCCTATTTGTTATTGTATTGTTAAATATCGATCCCAGTACTGTTACTGTATTGTTAAAATCGCCTTTATTTTCGTGATAATAAGGCCTACTACAACGTTAATAAGGTGGATTAGATGCCCAGGTCATTATGTTAATATAATCTGGATCCTGTAACACAGAGTATCCTGGCTCAGGACTAGCGAGTAATTAATGGTTTGTTATTCTTTATAGGAATCAATTTTATCATTAATTTCTTTCTATATGGCATTATACTGATGACAGTTATGATGCAAAATAAAGTATAGAAAATTCATCGACAGTAGAATCTACTGTCCTTATATATAAAGATTACTGTCATACACAAAAATATTTCCGCATTTAAATACATAACAAACAACGTACGCATTCCAGAGATCTCACAGAAGAAACGTGATACTGTTAATACTATGGTTAAAAAAAGTATAACAAGGTACATACTTGTACAATTTTCTGAACAATTATCGCCGACGGCATGTCAGTAAATAGTTCGACAAACCATCCAATAATCTTGTAAACCTAGCGTGCATATTAAACTGTATTCGAATATATTTGAAAATTTGTTCTACATACATCTTATCTGTAAAATCTTTGTTCAGTATTCATAAAGTACGTTTTATCATTTTACGGATGAATTCCTAAGTAACTTCTAAAGATGTCGTGAGATTTTAATTTGTGATATTGTTACAGAAAAATCCACCACCAAACGTTGAAGAAATAAGCTTAGCGGGAACCATTCCAGAGATTGCCAACAATCTCACAAGAGAGCATCAATCATTCAAGCCAGAGTTTATACACAACTTGGAGCAAATCATCCAAGAATGCGTCCAGACATGTGAGATTGTATCGCGATTACCGGCTGTGAAGGCACTCCTCAATTCAACAGTAACTTTTGACATGGTCATCGTTGAAATCTTCGGGAGCGAATGTTTCCTGCCACTCGGCCGTAAATTTCAGGCACCTGTAGTCGGATTCCTATCAAGCGTACCTTTGCCTTGGGTCAACGATCAATTAGGGAACCCGGAAGCGACGTCGTACGTCCCCGCTTATATGATGGGCTATGGACAACGGATGAACTTCTGGGAAAGATTCATGAACACTTTGTCTGTGATGTGGGCAAAAATTTTGTACAAGTACCAGTCCCAAATTCCGTCTCAGGTAAGTCAATGTACAAATTTGTTTCTGAGGAATCTTATCATGCAGCAAACATATGAAATATTTCTATAAAACGGTGCATTTCCAGGTCATTGCGGATCGTCTCTTTGGTCCAGGGCCAAAATTAGAATCTTTGGCGCAAAACTACAGCCTTGTTCTGTCGAACAGCCATTTCAGCATCAACGAGGTGCGGCCCTTGGTGCCAGCTCTGGTAGAAGTGGGAGGGCTACATCTAGACGACTCTCAACAACTTCCGAAGGTAAAATTCTCATTCATTTCTTTCATTTTTATGAAGTAAAGAAATTACCAGTTTATCTTCCAGAAAATTAATTAATTGAACACTTGATAATGTTATCGCTGAGTGGAATCCACTGTATGTGCGTATCGTACGCGCGAGATCACTGGGTCACCTCACAAGCCACAACAATATACCGCGCAGTCTTAAAAACCTCGTCTAATTATTCGTCAAATTATAATTGTGATTCATGATTTTCATGAATCATTACTAATTGTTATCAAATTGTAAAAAAGATGTAGTTCATAGATTAATAAAACTTTAGTCTGATATTTTAACATATCAGAAACATGTCCAATTATAAAACTAGTCGATGACATGACTGGGGTTTCGTCCTTGTATAGTGTAAGAAAATCACATATTAAATTATCTTAAGTGGGCGTTTTATTTGCAAATGGGGTGTAGATGACGTACCGCCGTCTTGGACGAGGTAGTTTGCTTCTACTTTCACCTATAGGTCTCCTAGGAACTATTTCTGCTAACATTAGTAAGATTAACATAGCAAAAAAACTAACCTCGTATAATAAGAGATTAGAGTACTTTAGGATGGAGTCTCTGGAGCTTCGTAGAAAGATTGCAGACGCGATTTTTTTGTATAAGCTTCTGAGACACAAAATCGACTGTCCGCAAATATTGAACCAATTCTCATTCCGAGCACCGTCCCGAATGCCCCGCATCCCCATTACTCCGCTCTGTCCTCCGCTCAGACGTACAGTTCTCGGCAGCAACTCGCCTATTCCAAGACTATGCAAAATTCTCAATGCCAGTAGTCACGAAACTGATATACACTTCGACTCAATTAATAAATTTAAGAAAAGTGTTCGAAAGTGTCTGTCCACTTTTTAGCATAAACATTTAGGGACTTTTATCATTTTATTATTTTTTATTTTTTTTTGTTATTTTTTTAATTTTAATTTTTTTTAAGGTTTTCAATTTTTTAAATTGTAGTTTTTTTTAAAACAATGCTGTTATTTACTTTAACATTTTCTTTTTTAATATAATTTATGTGGTGTTTAAGCAATTAAGTAGATTTTTAAGTTACTTGGTGTTTACTTCACTATTTTTCTTATTGTAATGCATGTGGTGTTTACCTTTAAGTGATTGTTGCATTTAGTAATTAACTGTACGCAAGCTACTAAAGTAATTAAAGTGTAAACAATTGTTGGTGAACCTAATAAATAAATAAATAAATTATAGTCAAACGCTTGCCTATTTTACATGTAAGGAAAACAGTAGGTACTTATTCTCGTCTTTTCTTTTCGTGTATGTCGATGCAAACCGTATTGATGACCATTCTACGTGTTGCAAAATAATAATGAGGATTAATAGTAGTGTTAAGGATTTCAAACATACTTAGATATGGTTTGTGA
This sequence comes from Acleris laterana, assembly GCA_963966035.1. Lineage (NCBI taxonomy): Eukaryota > Metazoa > Arthropoda > Insecta > Lepidoptera > Tortricidae > Acleris > Acleris laterana. Next base: position 7,618,898 of record OZ014456.1, on the reverse strand, counting down.
CTCAACAAAACAATCCGTTGCAAATAAAACAATACCTTCAATACAAGAAACAATAAACACCACTGCCACTATGTCGAAATTTGATAGAAAATCTAATAATAACGGTTACAAAACCCGCACGTTCATTGTTGTATTATATTGAATTACTGATATCATCAGCGTACCTATTGCTTTATCTAAGGTTTAAGACTTAAACCTTACCCATGTTTGTAAACCATTAACTGCCATTATTATTTTGCAGTAGGTACTTTTATTTATTCGTCGTCAATTGGTTCGCCGATTTTTTTTGCCCAATTCAATTGTTTTGCTACAAAGTACTTTTAGTCGTAGTTGTAGTTATACTCGTAAGTATACCTAACTAGCTAATGTTAAGTGATATGATAAATATCTACTAAAGATTTCCGAAAACCGAGATGGCTTTTTAGGGGAAGTAACCTTAGGACAAATATTTTTTTGCACAAACCAATTGCACTCACGTACTTACCGATTACAAAAATATAAGCTTTAAACTTGTAGTCATACTCTTCGGCTTTTAATTGGTAAGTAGACTACACATAATATAACCCATCTATAAAATGTAAAATCTAGTTCTCCGATACTTTCCTACTGCGTGAGCAAAACAAACTTTGTACTTATTAGTGGTTCGATGCGGCTGGACCACTATTAACCCACATTATACTGCAATAGTGAATCGGACTATCGCGCCGACCCAGGACCTAAGACCCTTCTGACATTTCCGATAGCAGGCCAAGTGTTATAGCCAAATTACCCAATAAGCTAATATTTCGATTCTCAAACACAACAAACGACGCGGCCTACTTTTGATTGATATAGACATTAGACATACGGTCTGCGTGAATTGAGGCAACTATTGATTAACTTGAGTATCATTAATTGCAAACACAATTAGTAAGATTTTAAATGGATATGATGAACATCTAATTTGCAAGAATAAGTGTAATAGAAGAAAAATAAAGTAAAATAAAATAGATTTAGAGAACTGTATCGATCAACCATGGAAAAATCTAAGCATAAAATGGTAAAGACACGAAAATATATCATCTCCCATTCATTTTCAGGAGCTCAAGGTTCTTCTCGACGCATCTCACGAGGGTGTTATCTACTGGAGTTTCGGCTCAATGTCCCGGATAGAAACCATTCCCAGTAAAAAGCTCGCGCAAATATTCAGGATAATATCGGAGCTGCCCCAGACAGTATTGGTTAAGATGGACCGAAGAATGCTCGCAAGGAACCTGACTGTACCCGACAACGTATACACGATGGATTGGATACCCCAATATAAAACATTATGTGAGTACAAGTCTATAGCCAACTAGCATAAGGTACATTCATAATTATATGTTAAGTCACCAGACCTACAGTGATGGGTAATACATATGTAGATAAGTAAATAAACGCCCATGACTCGGAAATAATAATCGCGCTCATTCATTATATAAAGTTTTCTCTTAGCCTAGAGGGATTTGAACACACGAAACGAAACACGGTTAGGCTGCCAGTCCACTGGAGCGGAGCGAGGCAGAGGAGCGGTAAAATAGGAAAACATCCACCAATAGGAGAGCTGCGCTTAGCGAGACTAAGAAAATAAAGTATTCCTGGTGGTGGATCTTAGTCTCTATCCGCTCGAGTGGACAGGCAGCGTTACTCTACCTACCAGATGTATCAGCTAATCGGTATAAATAATTATCGTCACACCCAACGGCTCAACTTAAGGTTATCTTTGGCCCGTGCACCGAGACGTAAAATTATAAAGGAAGAAACTTCTAGACAAATGTGCAATTATGATAAGAATATCTAACTGTGACGGGATGAACTCGTGACCTAGAGGTCATCGAGACTTATTGACAATATATCATTGTAATTCACATTGATTAATTTGTGGGTAATTTTCTTTTGTGCAGGTCACCCGAATGTAAAGCTGTTCATATCACACGGAGGGCTTCTGGGCACTCAGGAAGCGGTAGCGTGTGCGGCACCGATGCTGACAGTACCGCTGTATGCTGATCAGGCACTCAACGGGCGGGCCATGAGCGACCGCGGCGTTGCCCGCGTTGTCTCTCTCAAGAACTTCGATAAGGACCAATGGCGAGAAGCCTTGGCTGACTTGTTAAGTGATCAAAAGTAAGTATTTTTGAACTGTCGTCTTATGCGAGGCATAAACTTGTACGAGACTAGGTCGAGAACGAGAATTGGTGTAAAAAGGCAGTTCTAACTAAAGCTACAGCGAACCTAGACGTAGTGTAGGTACCAGGGTATGGGGTTAGATTGATTAATTTTAAAAATAAATCTTCTGTAGCTCCCGCATTTAATCGTTAAATAAATTATTAAAAATATCATATTAGCGACTACTTATTTGGAGTAACTTAAAGCAGCTTGAGGCAGACTACGGTAGACGGCTTATTAGAAAAAAATAATTACGCAGCCTCAAATCTTGTTTCTTAAAATGGGGCTACTTTGATTATCCTTGTGTTTATATCACAATATCAAAGTCACCCCTGAAGCATGCCAAAAATTAGGGGTTTTTTGTTTCGAAGTTTTTACATCCAAATTATCTGAAAATACTTCAACTTTCAACATTTTGGGCTCTCATATGAGACATATGAAAATAATTTCGCGAAAGAGCTAAATAATAACTTAGCAATTCCACAAAATCGACGATTAAAAAAATTATCAAAGTTGCCCCGCGTTTCTAAAGTCACCCCATTTTACGGTACTGTCACGGACTTGTAGAGCAACCCTGTCACAATGACGTAACATCAAAACATATAAACGGTTTTTATTTTATGGCCAGAGAAAGCAAACGAGCTGGTTAGTTCCCGATTCGCCGGATTCTCGTTTCGTCGGATTCTTGTTTCGCCGGATTCTTGCGAACGATTAAGAGTTCTGACTGTCACATTTATATGAAATTCCGGCGAAACGAGAATCCGACGAAACAAGAATTCGGCGAATCGGGAACTAACCAACGAGCTCACAGTTCACCTGATGGTAAGTAGACTCTGACGTCCATGGAAATTTGCAATCTCAATATTACAAATGCGTTGCCGCTACAAAAGGGCCGTATTAATCTATTAATAAACTGTCTCCACAGTGTTCGTCTCAAGATGCGTCAAAAATTACAGTTTTACGGCTTGACGTTTACTTTGACTTATTTTGTGATTCGTGACGGGCATCTCAGCGAAGATAAGTTTATTAATTGTCATTTCCCCGGCTTTCGTAGTCTCTTAATGGACATAACAGAGTAGAGAAGGGCCTTGCGCTTTTCCATCTATAAATAAGTAAAAAATGACACACATTCCGAACTCTGTACACCAGTAGGTACATGAGATGAGCGCGTTATCCACAGTATTTACCGAGACACTTAAAACCTCATTTCCGTTCAATTAAGAGCCTAATCGTCAAACAAATAAGAAACGCGCGGCACGCGTCACACGACACAAGTCCAATGCGTCATTGAGCTCATTATCGTGAACCAATATTTACTGGTGCAATAAAAAATGCGCTTTCTTTATTATCTCGCTGTTTACAAGTTGACCAGTCGACTGATAGCCTGTTTGACACCCACAAAAAGATTAGTTACCCCATGATAACATTAAGCAATTGAACTTTAATTAAAAGTTTTTGTTACAGGTACAAACAGAATGCTATAAAACTTCGGGACATATTTCTGGATAGGCCCCTATCGCCGCTCGATACAGGAGTCTACTGGATAGAGTATGTGCTCAGGCATAAAGGCGCCGCTCACATGCGCTCGCCTGCCCTGGAGTTGCCAGCCCCCCAATACCTTCTCTTAGATGTAGTCGCCCTTAGCTTAGCCATAACTATAATGATAATATTCATCCTCCATAAATTATTTAGATACCTCTGCACGAGGTGTATTAAATGGTGGCCCAAAGAAAAACTAGTGTTTGAGCAAAGACTTTTCAGAAGGAACACTTTCCTGCTCTGTTTACTTTGGAAATACAAAGCCAAAGCAGATTAATGTTAATTCAAATTGAATTTATTGTAATTTAGGTTAAGTGTAAATATTAATGAGTAAGATATTTATGTTAATAAATCAATTAATTACAACATATTGTTCTTTTTGCTCCCCAAACTAAAGCCTATAAGGGAACTCAGGTTAGGATAGTGGGTTGGCTGGCATTTCTACTGCAACCCGCAATCCTCCTCTCAAGATGCGTCAAAAATTACAGTTTTCTCTAGCTTGACGTTTACCTTGACGTATCTTATGACGGGCGTTACATCCAAGATGACTTTGTTAAAGCTACGCCCACACCGGAGCTTAACGGTAAGTATAAGTTAAGTTATATATTACGGTGTCGATGCGTAAACAAAAGACGGGGCCATTGTAAAAACATGATGCCGTTTATGACGCACCGTAATATACGTACCGTTAAGCAGCGGTGTGGTCGCGCCATAATACGGCCCTTAGGATTACAATTTTTAGATTCTACTTAGTCTGGAGAATGTAAATGTCTATGAGTCACACATCGCACTATGCTGTGTATCCTTTCGCCTTCCCTAAACCATAAAAAAAGTTCCATGATGTCCGTTTTTGAACCAAAATTCGATATTTTTCTTGGTAAATAAAAGAACGTTGACAGATGTTTTTGCTAAGGAATCTTTGGTTCTTGACCTGAATGATACTCCTCAGTCCTCACCAAATTCTTTTATGTTTTCCCACAAAGAACAACTACTTCATACCCTAAGGGCCTGACCAGGCCGCACCGCCACGGCACGTCATCGTTAACCTGAAACAGCGAGGTACCGTAGAAGATACACGGTGCCAACGGTAAGAACGGCTTCAAGATATTTGAATCTGTACGAGCAGAATATTTGACTTAATATTGCAATTTATAATGAGGCGCAGCACCGTGTTTCTGCACGAGCCGTTTCACGGTAACGACGAGATGCTTGGTGATGTGGCCAGGCCCTAAGGCTTAATTATTCATCGTAAATAGAATAACTTTTTGGATTATTTTCAAACCATAAAGTTAATATATTGTCCCTATGGTTTTAGTTAAAATCATGCTTTATGTAGTTGTGTAGAAAATAGTTGGTAATGTTGGTTCAGTCAATTTACCAAAAAAGTCTCGAAAATATTTAGGACCTTAATACTTAGAAATAAAGTTGATGCATACATATATTTAGATAGGTATTTAGAGTTTTATGTTGATTAAAGGCAATGTACATGGAAATAAAAAATTACAATCCACATAATTATTTACAAGTACAAATAAACATTACTATGTCCTCGTCCTGCCCAAGCATTTTGCGAGGCATTTTTGATTTCTGCCCATTGTTGTCCTGTATAAATGACAGTTTTATATGGATTATATGGATTACTGGGCAGAACTTCTAAATCAATTTGTTCCCAGTAAAGAACATCGAGCAGGACGAGGATATTAAATTAAATGTACAATGTTTAATCATCACCATCATCTCTGCCCACAGCGGTCCATTGAAGGACATAGGCTCGTCCCGAGATACCCCGCAACCTACTTGTTAAGGCATATTAATGTTTGCCTCAACAAATAATGACATCATTGTTTGTGTTATTTATCTGACTTACAAATGTTATGCAGGCTCAAAGAACAATTACTTTTTAGCCAACTTAAAAAAAAGGAAGTTCTATGTTCCACTGTAGGTATTATTTTATGTATTGCTTCGTCATTTGTGGACCAGTTTTGATTTTGATTTTTGTTTTGTAAGTTATGGCTCCATCGAGGCTGTCGATGATTCCGCCAACGTCAATGTCAAGAAAGGCACGAGATTCATAAGATAAACTATGACAAAAGACAAAACAAACATTTAATATTAGCCTAACTACTACAATAACAAATTGTTAATTTTAATAACTTTACTGAGGACAAACACAAAAGGGGAGTAAGCTAATGTAAGAAGGAACTACGGTCACAAGCGTTAATTTGGGACCCATTTCAAGAAAAATATGCTTGAAGGCTTCAATGTCATTTCATTAGAGATATCAAGTAATTTGTAACTTTTAGGAAACTCAACCTTATTGTTGTAGAATGTCAGATTGACTTTGAACCTAAGATGGGTACCAAATTTAATCTCGTGACTTGCCACTTGCCACTGTTCATATTTTAGCCGTGTAATGCAATTTGGTAATCACCAATAAAAACTGAGTTCAGTTTGGACCAATAGTGACTGTTGTTTAAACGTGGTCATAGCAACCCTATTAAACAACCAATAACGACTGTGTTCAGTAGGATAGCTGATTGGGCGTTGTATCACCAATAGTAGCTGTTGTTTACGTAGCCTTAGCAACTAGACAGACGTGCAATTGGTTGCCTTTGGGTGATGTCACTCTGTTGTCTGGCTGGTAGAAGGGTCTCAGGTTAGCCAACCGTTAATATTGCATGTCATTTTGTTCTTCTATTATCTTCTATTATACGAAGACGTGTGAATTTCCTTATCTCGATATACGAGTAAAACCGACTGAACCCCTAAAATATGAACAGTGGCAAGTGGCTGATCAATTAAAGTCCGTGACTGTACTTAGATGTTAACAGGACGACGGATATTGGAGGGGAGGATATCGTAAAGTGGGTATAGCAATTCGTCAGCCCAAAGCGACATCTGGACTAGGTCAAACAACCTTATCATAGCATACTAGATAAGAGTCGAAACATTTTCGGCTGTCCAGTCATCATCAAAAGTAGCTAAGCAGAATAACATGCTCAAAATGATCTAGACACGACATATTCTCTTGACAATAGTTGTGTGCAGATCATTTTGACCTCTTTGGTTGTGTAGCTACTACTGATTTTTATCACAAAATCATTGGTCCAGCAATATAAATTTTAATCTCCAAATAAACACTTACCAATAAAGCACAGGGATGCCAAAGTCCAAATCAAATCGAAAGTGGGCAAATGCCAGAAGTGCTCCGGTCTTATCCTTGGCGACGAGGTACCAGGCGGAGTCATCAGTCATCTCTTCCACCTTCCGGTCCTTGTTCCAGCCCCAGGCGCAGGTTTCATATCTAAAATAACAAGTTACTTTTCAATTTGTAATAAAACTTACATAATATAATAGACATAATAGGTATTTTAAAACCTCAATATCAACCCAAAACTCAGCTGTTAACACCTACTTAAACAAAATTTGTTTATAACAGGACATTGGGTACCTACATAAGAATGTAAACAGACTTTCTGTGTTGTTTACTCTTTGGTTTTACCAAAGTAGGGTAGCACTTCAAGAATGATTATTTTATTTTTTACTAAAAATAATAAAATCAGAAAGTCATGCCATAGTTTTCATACATTGTCAATGGTTTCCAGGGACCCGCCAGCTATCCCATTTAAGGGGTATGGAATGGGTTTTAAAAAGGATTTATTTAACAAAGCCGTATCACTTGAAAGCCATTCGATTTGCTTTTTAAAGTGCTATTTATAAGGATTACCCTTACCAAATCAGTTTTGTGTACGTCTTGCTCGATTTCCTTTTGTAGAGCTATATTTTGAGTGATACCAATATCCCTTTAACTTAAAAAAGGTGTTCGATCAGCTTTTTAGGCACTATTTCTAAGGGATACCCTTATATTTGATTATGCAATAAGAGGGATATCAATTTACTGCTGCTCTTTAGGTTTCCCTTATGTGACGGCTAGTTTAAAAAATAACTAAGTCGTATATTTCTTCCAAAGGGGTTATTCTTTTAGTCGGTTGTACTTCGAGAGGTAAGTTTTTTAAAGGTTTTTATCGGGAAATGGGTGGTCGGGTCCCTGATGATCTCATACTTTACAAGTGACCATTTAACACTCTTTCTGCTTTACCACAATTTTTGTAACATCTGGTATAAGTATTTGAACAGGTTTGATGATGATCATGATGTTTGAAATGAGGTTAATTAGTGTCAGATCATCCCCTTACCTTTGTGATATTTATTTATCCACTTATCTACACTAATATTATAAAGAGGAAAGATTTGTATTTTTGTATGTTTGTAACTAGTAAACTCAAAAACGAATGGACCAATTTCAAAAATTCTTTCACTGTTTAATTAGAATGCTATATTATCCCTGAGTAACATAGGCTTTTACCCCAGAAAATGAAATGGTTCCCGTGAGATGTCAAAAATGCGCTTGGTGGGTTAATAATATCAGATAGGAAACAAAATATGCGATGCCTAAGAAATTATTAAACATAAACTATTCTGGTTTATTGACATAAAGCTTACAATCAGCTGATGGGATCAAACAGATAGAAACCAATCTTACAATTTTTTCATATTCCTTTCAGTGAGGTCTATGGCCCAGTCCAGAGTACTTTTGTTAAGGTCAGTGACCCTTTGTAAATACATCTCAACGTCTAGGTCATGATTCCGGTATACCAGCAGCTCGCCGCACAAAGCCGCCAGGTCGGTTAGCTTGTTGGCTGAAGTCACATGAGACATGCCATCAGCTATGCGGTGCTGTTCTAGCTTCCTGGCTTGTCTTTTCTCCTTGCTCTTGCTTACTGAAGCCGAAGTCTTTTTCTGTAATGTTTAAATTAGCACATTTATAACTTAGAAAGTGTATTGAGCGTCTCAAACATAACCTAGCCTAGAGATCTAAAACAAAAAACATAAGAACCTAAAAAAGATTAACGAAACTCGCGCGTAACATACATTTTACACATCCCTCGTTTACTTGAATCATAGAACGAGGTGTTTTGTTATTGTTTAGCGCAGAAAATCTACAGAATCCGTGAGGAACAAAAGATGGCTCAAGTTTTATAAAAATACTACTTACACCCATAATGATGATTTCGTAAGAATTTACAGATTTGTAATGTAATATATGTATGTTGTTCTAGTGGTTATTTTGATCCACAAATTTGTGAAATTGATTGTATATTCACGGCGGGAAAATTTTGCTATTTTGTTTGTTTGCTGTCAATGCTGGTATGTCAAATTAAGTCAAAATCAATTTATTCTTTTTTTTACAGATAAGATAACCAAAGTATTAGGGCAAAAAACACAGTCAGCCGGACTGTGCAATTAGAATCTTAGAAGACGCATTTATGATAAATGATGTTAAAAATATATTTGATACATTTATAATACAATAGTGTTAATTTTATACGTAAATTTTATGAGTTGTAACATCAATAAATAAACCATGTCCCTGCTTTGAAAATTGAAATTAAATTAGCTTAGCTCCATCCCTTTCCCTTGAATAAGACTAGAATGACGAGTGAATCTACGACAGCAATAGAAAGAGCATTGTATAATATTGAAATACAAAATATATTGTTTTAAAGTATCTAGCACGCACGATATTCACACATGCTACTATCTATTTCCTATGAAAAAACCGGTAAATAAGAAAGGGAAACGCACATCTTTATTATTGACATACCTAAGTTATTATTACTATTGGCAATGGCAACACAAGTTAACTGCCAATTTGCGGCTTTGCGCCATTTTGCGCAAGTTTTGTGTGTTTATTCATGTGATGACAGAAATTATTTATTTTATTAATTAAAATGATCACGATGTGTCTTTTCTAATTTATCGTAGCTTCCTTTATAACTTAACTTTAATTATGAGACTGTTGAAAGCCAAATAAAACATTAGTCATTTACATTTTTACCTAGTCGTAATCCGCAATGCAGAACCGAATACCTCATTAATATTATCATATTCCGTAGTTTATATCTTACATATGAGTAATTATTGGAACAGTTAGTCAGGTAAAATTTTTTTTAATTCATGTAATTTATTTAGAGAGTTTTAGAACTAAAAAATGCCTTTTTTTATGTTTCTGCAGACTAGCGCCTGTTTGCGCTTTAATATTATTTTCGTGCATTAATCTGCAATGGATCTAATATCATGAAGCGCCAGAACGTTCGCACGCTGTCCCTGGTGGTTTGCACGTTTACTTATTTATTGATTGGTGCTGCAGTGTTTGATGCTTTAGAGTCTGAAACTGAGAGCAAGAGATGGGAAGTTTTATCTGGTATGTTTCACTTATAAATAAATATATTGCACTTTCGCAGTTATAAAACTACATTGTTATTTATGCTATTTTTAATGTTATCTTTGTAATTTTATGTAATTTATTTTATAGACATGAGGAGCAGTCTTATTCGCAAGTACAACATAACAGCTGAAGATTACCATATGATAGAGATAGTCATAATCGAGAATAAACCACACAAAGCTGGCCCTCAATGGAAGTTTGCTGGGGCCTTCTATTTTGCCACTGTAGTCCTTGCCATGATAGGGTATGGGCATTCAACTCCTGTTACTGTGGGAGGGAAGGCATTTTGTATGGCTTATGCCATGGTGAGTATTGCACACATATTTTTAGATGACCATAACTTGGACCCGCAAAAGAAAAGTTATTGTAAGGATCTTTATAGGATACTAAACTTTCTAGGCATTTGTTTCTTGCTACTCTCCCTAGCCTGAGATATCCTAGGAATATCCCCTCCAAATTTCAAGTTCCTAGGTCCAGCAGTTTCGACTGTTTTATATTATGTAGGTCAATATTCACTTCGTTCAATCCTACGCAATCAACTCATTTTTCCAAAAAATTACTTTCAAACTTGTGTAATCATACTTTCCCAGGCGAGTTGATATGATGCAAAGATTTGTCTGATTAGAGTTTGTGTAATATGGATGGGACTTACAGACTGCTGTATAAATAAATAAGAAAAAAATATTAGTTACGGTTTTGTCATTTGATTTGCCTATGAAAATTAAATCCAACTGACAGATTAGGGATTCTGAGGGACACCCATATCATTTTACTGAAACCTTCAACTGAAGTTACCTCAATACATAAATTATTATTTCTTTCAATTTCAGGTGGGAATTCCGTTGGGGCTGATAATGTTCCAAAGCATTGGCGAGCGACTGAATAAATTTGCCTCAGTAGTGATTCGGAGGGCCAAGACTTATCTGCGTTGTAAGACCACTGATGCAACGGAGATGAACCTCATGTTTGCGACTGGGATGCTGTCCAGTATCATTATATTAACAGGTTTGACTTAAAGTTAGCATTAGAGAAAGGTTTAAATTATGTGAAGGCTAGGTAGGATTTAATGAATATAAGTAAATTAGACTATTTCTTGAAAATAAATATCAACACCTGAACATGTAATAAATTGTAATATAAAAATGAAAAGAGAAGGGTGGTTCTGTGAAGGGAAATATGTTTTATTGAATAAAAAGTAGATTTTATCCAGTAAGTAAGCATAATAAAAAATTCTAATTCCAGGTGCTGCTGTTTTCTCGCGATACGAGGGCTGGAGTTATTTCGACAGTTTCTATTACTCCTTTGTGACGCTCACTACCATCGGTTTTGGGGACTATGTCGCCCTGCAGGTACTTTACTAAACAACTACTTTGCGTCCATGATTCTTCTTCTTGTCGATCTTTTCTTTATTTATTTTTCGACCAAAATTGGTTTGTGTTTGACCTCAGTCTCAACTGATGTTAATTGGGAGCTAATTTTATTTTTCTGGGCTAAAAAGTATCCTATGTTGATTTCGTTGGCAAATTACATCCAAATCCGGTTAATATGAGCCATATCACAACCTGACATACTACCAAATTGATTGTATTACAGCAGGATTTATCTGCATTTCGAGCATCTTTGATGCGCCCTAGAAGAGGTACCCAATTGCCTAGTACGAGTAAAGTAGTATTGCCGCGCCCTTCACTCCCTTTCCATATCGTCATCGCCTTCGAGGTCCTTAGTAAGCCAGTGCCCCAGATATTTAAATGGGGATATTATATGTAGCTTAAGCGGAAGCATGCTGGATGAACACTTACCAATGGCCTCAAACACCATGACTTCACTTTTAGCTAGATTATATTTCAAGCTACTGCTGACGGCAAACTCCTCACACGTCCGTAACAGTTCCTATTTCAACTTTGATCTGCTCTTGTTTCAGAATGACCAAGCTCTAACAAGCAAGCCTGGTTATGTGGCGCTAAGTCTGGTGTTCATTCTCTTCGGCCTGGCAGTAGTAGCGGCCAGCATCAACTTGCTGGTACTACGGTTCATGACTATGTAAGTACCACGTCGTCAATATAATTCGTAGATCGACGGAGCAGTTTGCCAACTCAAGCATAATGGTTTCAGTATGGGTATTTCTACGTATCCGTCAAATTTGTATTATCATACATTGAAAAGTGAGATTTGATTTGTGTTGATACGATACATTTTGCAGAGGGCGTCGCGAGGCCTGCGCCTCCGAAACTGTTTTACTTTTACTTGAAAAATGTATCTTACTAACACGAGTCAAAGTCACTTTTAATGTTTCAATTTGAACAGAGGCGGTGCTGATCTAGGCCGCGGTGTTGTGGTGTACGATGACCATTAGGCTAATCATAATAAATTAGGCCATGTGCTAAGAGTACTGCCTCAGGGTCTTCGAATTAAGCTGCGATGGGAAGGAAATGTAGCTGCAGTAAGCCGCTATCGGCTCGTGTGTGAACTTAGGTCTCTCCCATTGTACGTCACCAAGCTCTTCCCAGTCACAACGAAGGTCGTCGCTCCAACTTGTCTGAGGGCGCGGGCGTCTTATGCTGCATTTACCGATTCGCGGTCTTTTACTAGGTTATAGGTTGTAGCGGGCTAGTTTTCCGCAACTCCACAACTTAGTCATGCGCCTATTTTGCGTAAAAGGCTGATGACACTACTGTTGATAACCTAGTTCAAAAAAGCCAAGCAGACACTTGGGGAAGCATACAGCGAAGCGCAGCGGAGATAATTAATGGCTGTCAAAGTATTATCGTTTTTGGGAAGTGTTGAAATAAGATCAATTTCCTCGTATTTGTGATGTAAATTAATTTCCATCTTATTGCAACATGAAAGACGATGGTGCTTTGGTAGTGAAAAGTCTCTGCGCCTGCCCCTGATGTTGCCGACGACTTCTGGTAGACTCGGTGATCCGAGGTGTCGTGCCCGGTATGTTGCCATCTCAGGACATTCCATGATAAATTGATGACTTGGGCAACAGTTACATCTACCGTCATAGAGGCTCTGCACATAGGGCGTTCTCTATTACTATAGCAGTTTATGCACAGCCGGCTTCCCCGGTCGGCTATTACGATCGTGTTTATCAAAGTGGATAAACTGGATAAACGTCGATAAAACATCTGTCACTTTCTGGCCAGTTTGTAAGTGCGAGAGTGACGGTTGTTTTATCCACCGCGGCATAGGTAACCATAATACGGGCCCTGAGTGATTGTCGATTGCAGGCAGGCGGAAGTGAACGCCCGCGACGAGGAGAAGGAGGCGGCGCGCACCATCCTCGCGCTCGACGCGCACGGCGTCGCCGGCCGCCGCACCGACGACCAGGCTTCCGTGAGTAATGCTTAATGTAAACAGAGATAGGGCCGATTGAAAGATGTCCTGCTTTTACTTTTGATGTATTCTGTTTACTGACTTACTCTAGCCACTTGACATTAATAATAAAAGAAGAAGAGAGATACTACCGTCGTACTCGAGACTAGGGATTATTCGTGGTAGTTCCTTTGGAGGAACTTTTGCGGTTTTTTTTCTCACTAGTTCCTTCACGACAGCTGAAGGAACAACAGAGACCTTTTTTTCGCCTTTGTTCCTTTGCAACTTTTCCTTCACTTTTGCAAAATAACAAATGACATAACTAAAGGAACTAATTCTAAAAAAAGGTCTCTGTTGCTCTTTGAGCTCTTGTAAAGGAAGTAGTGCGGAAAAAAAAACGATCAACGCAGCAGTTCCTTTCGAAGGAACATCCAAAGGAACTACCACGAATCAGGGATTGAAAACCGGTTTATTTTCCGTACCGGTTAGAGCCGCACTTTGAGAGCCTAACCCATAATAAAGGTTACGCTCGCAAGAACCGCTCTAACCGGTATCTCTATGTCGGAGCGTAAACAGGGAACGAAATCAATTTACCGGTTAGAGAGCGGTTCCTCCGTGTGGGGGGTGAATGACCGCTCGTTTAAGGAGACAGGATTGGTTTGCTATGGTATTAGATTGATAGCGCAGCCACCAGCAGCGCCTCGACGCGCGACAGCGGTCATTCATCCCGTATCGAAACACAGAGTAACCGGTTAGGGAGCGCTTCGAAATAACGTTCCCAAATCATTTCGTTCGAACGTAACCTAAATTATTAACCGGTTTAACCTAAATAAATACCGGTTTATTTGTAACCGGTTACAATCCCTGCCACGAATAATCCCTTGTCAGTGACCCTGCCTTCTAAGCTAGCGGTGTCGGGTTCGATTCCCGGTATGGGCTAACGTGTGTGATGAGTTCGAGTATTTATTTCTGAGTTTGGGTGTTAGGTATTTCTCAAAAAGAAATAGGGGCAAGTGGAAAGAAGTGGTCTCTGCCTACCCCTCTGGGAAACAGGCGTGATTTAAAGTATGTATGTATGTAAAATAGGTTTAATTTCCATGCCGCTGAGCGTATAAAAACCCGATTAAATGATAACTCTAATATATCACTATCATTATTAATATTCTATAGAAGATTAAGGTGAAGACAAGTGTCGACCCAGCTTAATTAAATTTTAATATCTATAATATTCTACGCATTCGGCGTATCTGACTTCTGAAGACGTTTACTAAATCCATTTGAAGTTTACACGTAATACACAATAAAGGGAGAGCACAAACACGGCTTAATCACATTAATATAAGTTGATCACAACAATGAACAAGAAGATTCGGCGAGTGCCTGGTCTCTATTATTATTGCAAGTGGCGCCATCTAGTGAGATTTTTTAATAGCTTCAATAAAATCGAAAAATATCGCTGTCGGTATTGGCAGTGAAGGAACGATTTTCGTTCACCCAGGCCCGGTTGTCCGTCGAGCAGGTGTGTTCGTGCAACTGCCTCGGCAACAAGAAGAGCGAGGCGGATCTTCTCAACGCGCCGCGCCCTCTCGTGGCCTCTACCGACTCTCTGGAGCTCATCGAACGTGCTTCTGTGTAAACTACGTGAGCCAGTGTGACAAGGTACAAGTTATTTTTTTCATGTCATTGTATATGAATATCGAAAGTTATGTAATATATCTGAAGTTAAAATATCGATTTCCAAAAGATCGAAAGTTGAATGATCGAACGGTTATTATGCCGGTGTTTAAAATACTAGGTGACACGTCAGACGTAACACAAAATGTTATTTTCCGAATCTACTCATGATTACGATCAACTATTAATATGGGACCAACTTCGAAAATGTAAACACAAAATCGACGTCTCCATACAAATTGTGAAACCAGCTGATTGCTTTTAGTATGGGAGATTAAAAAAAAATCTACCGATTTCGATATTAGTCCCATACTAAAAGATGATCGTGATCATGAGTAGATCCAGAAAATAAAATTTTGTATTACGTCTTAGGTGTCACCCTGTATTGATCGTACTTGTTGAGTATAAATATTCAAATATGCAAAGTTTAAATATCGAATTCGAAAATAATGTCGTAAGGTTATTTTCTTATGCCTCGAAAACGACGTATTACCCTATACTTCACTCTATTCTCTAAATAATACAAAATATTACCGACAAAACGGGTTCTGTTCCGATTTTTACAAACTGTTTTATTGCCATGATTGTATTGATGTTGATTTTTAAAAGTTAGGTACGACGACAAGTGTAAACGTAAGTGTAGTGAGTGTTAGGTTGAACTGCGATAATGCCGATAATCTACCGACTGATAAACCTAAATTACTCAATCTGTTTATTCAAAACATGCATGATGTGGAAAATCTAAATATTCGATATTTTAATCGTGTAAGCCATTTCGTAACTTTTGATATTTTGGTCTTCGATATTTTAACTGTAGATACGAACTTTCGATTTGAAATACGTACCTACCCATCCTACAACTACACATTAGACAGAAAGAAATGAAGTGTTAGGAAAAATCTCCGTAAAATCTAAGTTGCATTTAGTAAAACTGAAATGCTATTTTCAAATAAATAAGATATTTTGCCAGCTGGAATTACGTTGATTTGTTAGCTCAATCGATATTTCATTTATTTCGCGTTCTCTCTGTCTGTATCGTGTCTTGAAATATTAAATATAGATGGTAACTAGTGCCACCTAGTGAATGGAATGGGAGTTAAATATTTTGCAGTGGGGTAAAGTAAATTAAAAAAGTACTATAAAGAACATAATAGTAGTAAACTAGTAACTCGTATGGAAATACTCGTGATAAACATTGTTTACGGGTAATTACGTATCATATAATTCGGTGATTGAATCTGAAATCATGGTCAGCTAGCGACATCTATTGGAGGATGTCGTTATTTCGTGAGCGATGTAAAACAAATAAAAAACAGCAGCCCGATGTAATACTAAGCTGGCTAAAATATTAAGCCATTTGAAATGACTGTCGTAACCGTTTGAATGAAGTAAAATTTCACAGATTTTTGTTAAAAATCATGGTCACCTAGCGACATCTATTGATTGGATTCTTAATTGACCCAATATTATTATATTCCTTTAATTTGAAAATAAAATTAGGCCAAAGTTGACCATGTTTCAATCCTCTAGTCCTAATAATTAGCACATTAATTGAACATCTCCCTAATTTGCATTAGAATAGTAGATGGATAAGTTTAAAAGTAGGATTAAATCCTTTTATTATTTAATAAAAAAATACTTTAAAGTTATTTGAGTTGATGGCCAATGTCTTCCCATATCTTTGTTATTACTTTATTGTTATGCATTTTTTGTGCCAAAATATGTATTATTGTTTAAGGAAATAGGTGCATTAATATAATAACAAACGAAAAACACAAAGTCTGCACTAAAATAAGTCATAAATAGTCACAATATTATAATAACGACATACAAAATTGTTAGCCTTAAGATTTTGTACACGATTTATATTTAAAAAATGTAACATAATATAACGACAGTTCAATTGAGGTTTCAGGAAATGACATTGCAGTGCATTAAATTTATATTGTAATTATTTTTAGTTTTTATAATATTTTTGAAGTTCCATTTTTATTAATCACTTTGAAACCTAGGTAAAAAAACATTGCTTATGTATTCTACAGAAAAATCTAATGTATTCTGAAAACTATCTTTGACGACAATCTATCTGATAATAAGTTTCTGGCAAAAAAATGACATTTTTGGGACAAGCTTTTGTTGCCAACTGTACTTTTTCACTTGCGAGGTTTGAGGCGAACAACTTACTTACATACATACCAACAGTGCAAGTTAAATAAAAGCTTGCAAAAAGCGACGTCGTTTGGACCGGAAGTTCGGATAGATATTTACATCCCGGAAGAAGTTTTACAAATATGGCGTCGGATTCTTGAAAATATCATTTTAATAATATAAATTCCGGGATTCTGGGATTCGACAAAACGTTTATATTCAGTATTTTTCAATTTTTATAAGACTAATTTGCTCCTCAAACTTTGTTAGTTCAATGATTTACACAGGTAAATTAAATAACATTATAGTAAAAAAAATAACTTTAAAAAGATAATGTAAATACTTAAATGTGTATTTATGCTGGCGTGATTTGTTCATTTAGAAACTAGCGACCCGCCCTCGCTTCGCTTCGGTTTATGTGAGATTTCTGTAACACCCGTAAATAAAACAGAATTTATTATACATAAAACCTTCCTCTTGAAAAACTGCAATCATAATACGTTGCGTAGTTTTAAAGATCTAGGCATACACAGGGACAGACAGACAGCGGGAAGCGACTTTGGTTTATACTATGTATTGATTCCGGGATTTTTATTATTAAATTAAAATTGAGTATACAACTGAACAACAACGCCGCCGCTAAAGTTTAGGTAAATATCTATCCCAATTTCCGACCCTGGGCCGATAAATTAAAATACCTGTTTTTTCTCTGGTTTAAAATACATAGGCACATATCGTTCATTGAATACAAAACGGACACAATCCGAAATGAGTCAGTGTTGCATTTGAAAATTAGAAGCGGTTGGAATACGATTTTTAACGGAAGAGCAAAATATTTTGGAATGTGTCCGTTTTGTATTCAATGAGCGATATACCGTCTCAATTTAATGTTCGTCTAAGTCCTGCTCTAATGCTGTACTATTTATGCTATCGGTAATCAACAAAACAATATCAATTTCTGATTTACGTATCTGTGATACCCATTAGATCTCTTTATATTTACGTTATTGTTATTCATTTTAATCAAGACAAATGGGCCTTTATTGAATTTACTCTTATTTAATATAGTAAAAGTGTTCGTAACGTGGTGTTGTGCCAAATTGTTCAATGTTTAGTAATAAATGTTTTACGTATTGATGGTTAATTGTTGTTTATCTTGCGTATTAAAATGTCTTAGACTGCGCCGAGCAAACGCCGAGCGACCAGTAGCGCCCTCATTACTATTATTGTGTTTTCTAAATAAGTAAAGACCAGAAGAAGAGAGTTCGTTGGAATCAGACGATGCGTTTTTGTAGTGCAAGTAAAAACACAATTTATGGGATACGTAACAAACTTTAATAACAATTACCCTTTGAGTAGTCAGCTTAACGGGAAATGGTGGCCACTTTTTTCCGTTAAGTTGATAACTCGAACGTGAATTGTAATGAAACTATGTGATATACCCTATAAGTTGTGTTTTCATTTGTAGTACAAAACATACTGTCCAATTTCAAGAAAACACAATAAAAGTAATAAGGGCGCCACTATACATCCGGCGCGTACGCTCGGCGCAGCAGTCTTAAGCCCGCTACCTGACTTGTCGGTGTGCTTGCAGTAAAACACTAGGGGCATCTATCAATTACATACTTAATTTTTATTTACTTTCTTTAGAGACGTATGAGGCTGTGTTAGATAACCAAGCTTGTTTGATCTCGACAGTCTTTATTAAAGTCGTTTTGATGCGTTGCAAGTCGTGGTATAAACACAGTTTTCTACACTGTGGCTTAAAGGTAAGTACTTTGGACAGCATTCTTTGAAAATGATGTGAAAAGTTGTAAATTTCTGTAAATAATAATTACTTATGTCATAAAACTGTGGTGATAATAAAGTCGCACCACCATTTCCCGACGAGGGCGCTAGATGTCGCTGTTACGCTCGGCGATATTTCTACATCGCGCTGTTAAGATTTCCCCCGGTTTAATGACGCTCCTCGTGTGACTGTATTGAGTTATCGCTTCTCGGCCTTTTGGCTAAGATCAAAGTGTAGTATCTGTTCTTTTCAGCTTAATATCTGAAAGTTCCCTCACTGAGGGACCAGTATATTAAACTGATTTTTTTAATTCGACGGGATGTTCGGGGCTCGCTCCACTCCCGTCACGGGTCGGCCCGGCATTGCAGTGCCGCCGGGATCGGCCCACATAATATTTAATCTCTCCCTCTTCTTAATCAAGAAGTAAAGTCGACGATGTAATTTTAATTTCATCTTCGTAATGTAATGTAAATGTAGTACCCGGCCGGCCGATAAGAAGTCAAACCATGTAGTTTCTAGATATTGATAATATTGACAGCAGCAAAACAATGCTAAACTTATTGTTGTGTGTGAAGCGATGGTGTTAAAGAACATAATACATAATAACAGCATTGTTTTGCTGCTGTCAACATTATCAATATCTAGGCGCGGCGCGGGTAAAAAGTAAAAGTACCCTACCGTCCGTGATCCGGCAATCAATACCGTGTAATTTGAATAAGGTGCAAGATACACCTTCGCAAGTTAGTCAGTAAGGTACATTTTGCAACTGTACCTTACTGGTCACTGACGCTATGAATGTTGCGTTTAAGGTAAATCAATGAAAAGGGGTTCTTATGCGTGGTTCGCTATCTTGCGAAGCGCTGGTAGATTTTTGACGTGTAAAAGTACCCGTGCGGCCTACTTACTGAATAAACATCTTTTATCTTTTATCTTTATCTTTATCATGGCAATGTTTATCAAACTTGATTTTCAAGGGTAAAAAAACACTGAAATTTCATATTTTTTCCCGGCCGCGGCCCTACCGGGGATATCCCAGAAGTTCCATATTTTCTAGTTCCATATGGATCTATCGGGATATTCATTTTGAAGGAAATGTCCCAGAAGTACCATATGGAACTACTGGTACATATTCATGTTAAATGTCTACCTCTGCTAAGTATGACCTTTGTATATATATATATATTTATTTTACATAATTGGCCACTTCTTCACATTGATTACCTACATACTTACTTCAGTTAACATTGTCAAGTATATGACACTTCAAGTTTTACATTGTTTCTTATACAAGTGATCGTGTCCCTCGGTAAAAAATGTGTTTTACAATAGTAAAACGCGGCCGAAGTAAGCACGACGTGTTACAACATCTCGGGTGTGACAACATTGTTATCACTCAAATTTTAAAAAACAAACACCCATAATATGTGCGGTGCCAACTCTAGCGTTTTCAATGATTTTGCAACACCGATAACGGAGTATGCTCCGAAGATACTAAACTGATTTAAAACTAAAATAAAAACAAAACCAGGTGAAAGCCTAGTATGTAGTTCCATATGGAACTATTGGGATCATTTATTTGACATATACATATGTACCGATTGTTCCATATGGAAGTAGAATTATGGAACTTTTGGGATATCCCCGCCCTACCCTTGCTTTTTTGCTTTGGCCTTGAACGGAGAACTTCACGCACTGTTTTAGGGCATTTAAAAAAAAAGCATTTAGTTAAGACTGCGCCGAGCAAACGCCGAGCGTCCAGTGGCGCCCTCATTACTATTATTGTGTTTTCTAATTAACTAAAGAATTTCCTTGAAATCAGACGATGCGTTTTTGTAGTGCAAGTAAAAACATAATTTATGGGATACGTAACAAACTTTAATAACGATTACCCTTTGAGTGGCCACTTTTTTCCGTTAAGTTGATAAATCGAAGGTGAACTGTTATTAAACTATGTGATATACCCTATAAGTTGTGTTTTCATTTGTAGTACAAAAACATGCCGTCAAATTTCAAGAATAACACAATAAAAGTAATGAGGGCGCCACTGTACATCCGGCGCGTACGCTCGGCGCAGTCTAAAGACCGCTGCCTTACTTGTCGGTGTGCTTGAAGTAAAACACGGAATCGGTAAGCGTTGCTAGGCAACTAGGGGCATCTATCAATTACATACTTGATTTTTATTTACTTTCTTTAGAGACGTATAACCACGCTTGTTTGATCTCGACAGTCTTTATTAAAGTCGTTTTGATGCGTTGCAAGCGTGGTATAAATACAGTTTTTTAGACTGGCTTAAACGTTCTTTGAAAATGATGTTAAAAGTTGTAAATTTTTGTAAATAATAATTGCTTATGTGATAAAACTGTGGTCGTATAAAGTCGCACCACCATTTCCCGAAGAGGTCGCTAGATGTCGCTGTTACGCTCGGCGATATTTCTACATCGCGCTGTTAAGATTTCCCCCGGTTTAATGACCCTCCTCGTGTGACTGTATTGAGTTATCGCTTCTCGGCCTTTTGGCTAAGATCAAAGTGTAGTATCTGTTCTTTTCAGCTTAATATCTGAAAGTTCCCTCACTGAGGGACCAGTATATTAAACTGATTTTTTTTAATTCGACGGGATGTTCGGGGCTCGCTCCACTCCCGTCACGGGTCGGCCCGGCATTGCAGTGCCGCCGGGATCGGCCCACATAATATTTAATCTCTCCCTCTTCTAAATTAAGAAGTAAAGTCGACGATGTAATTTTATTTCATCTTCGTAATGTAATGTAAATGTAGTACCCGGCCGGCCGATAAGAAGTCAAACCATGTAGTTTCTAGATATTGATAATATTGACAGCAGCATAGCAAAACAATGCTAAAATTATTGTTGTGTGTGAAGCGATGGTGTTAAAGAACAATAATAACAGCATTGTTTTGCTGCTGTCAACATTATCAATATCTAGAAACTTTGTGGTTGTGCAATGTGTCAGGATTGACTTTTTATCGGCCGGCGTGTAAGTCGTATATCGCACCTCTCGGCGCGGCGCGGGTAAAAAGTAAAAGTACCCTACCGTCGTCGGTGATCCTGCAATACCGTGTAATTTGAATAAGGTGCAAAATACACCTTCGCCAGTAAGTCAGTAAGGTACAT
The DNA here is from genome assembly GCA_963966035.1 of Acleris laterana. Classification (NCBI taxonomy): domain Eukaryota; kingdom Metazoa; phylum Arthropoda; class Insecta; order Lepidoptera; family Tortricidae; genus Acleris; species Acleris laterana. The sequence goes on along the minus strand of OZ014456.1, from coordinate 7,596,829 downwards.
TTTGCAACTTATTGAATTGCTTACTTACGCGGCATCGCATGGTCACTGACATTTAAAAAAAATGCACTTGGTTAAGGAATAAAATAAACAACGGTAACTTTTCCGATACGTCACGACAATTAGTCATACATTTATACATATACTGCCCTGCCCTCATACGCCATTAGGCGGTATTTCACATTCAATAACCGAATCTTTTTTAATCCTCGCTCGTTAATAAAATGTTTGGAGTTGCTACAGGAGTATTGTCTGAGATGCCACTATTTATCTTATAGCAGCATAGTTAATTTTCGTGACGTGATGGAAAAGTTACCCGCTACCAAAGTGATTTCTAGAAGTCCGTAATTTTAGAATCTTACTGATGACTGAAATTCTCACAGCTATGATATGCCACTCGTTACGTGACTTATGTACTTAAAACTAACTAACATAAGATTTGTTTCAATAGAACTTGCCAACAACGTAAACAAACCTTGTATTCAAAATGTCTTTAATTTCAAAAAATACTGCTAAATCCATGTGTTATTTAATCAATTCTTTCCACATCATTATCCTAAACCATTAAAAGAATAAAATAGTGCTAGAATATGGATATCTCATTGAATGTTTTGTTTACATTGTTGGCAAGTTCTAGTGAAACAAACCTTACATTTATATTATGAATATGTACAGTTTGTCGATGATGGTAGAATTGCAAAATCAACTCCCGGAGTATACAAATAGAAGGTAACTATTTACTGCAGCAAAGGAATAAGTATCCGAAGTACCGCATTTAGTGTTTAGTAGTGACCATTCCAGATGAAGTTATTCATCGGAATCTGCCTTTAAGAAATGAATAATTGTTTGACCTCTCAAATGACTTCTTAAATGAAAAGTAATTTCTCTTATCTCGAGGCACTGACCTACAACTAATTAAGTAAAATCAGTGACTAAACCAACCCTTTAAAAACTCCTAGCTTGAATATTACTAAGCATTTAACTAAAATGAACGGTAAAACGATGTTGTTTTATTTTTTGTTAGTAGTTTTTACTACTTGTGGTGAGGCACTTTTGTGGCCTTCCTCATCGGATACAGGCTTAGATGGAGTAAGGAAAGCATCACGATGTAAGTACCTAATTAATTTATTCTGTAGTTTTGATAACGCGCTAACCTAACCCTTTATTTTACGCTGGAGCCATGCAAATGCAGCATTTACGAACCACTTGGATGCGCTGTTAAGACTGCGCCGAGCAAACGTCCAGCGTCCAGCGGCGCCCTCGTTACTATTATCGTGTTTTCTAATTAACTAAAGAATTTCCTTGGAATCAGACGATTTATTTTTGTATCGCAAGTAATAACACAATTTATGGGATACGTAACAAACTTTAATAACCTTAAGAGACCTTTAAAGAAATTAATATCTTAACTGTAGCGTCTCAATTTATTTATGAAAATATTATTTATGTTATTAAGAATGTAGATTCTTTCACCAAGAATTCTGATACACATAATTTAAATACTAGAAATAAAAATAAAATCGCTATTCGAAAATTCCGCGTCCGTAAAGTACATAAATCATTTGTTGGTCAATGCATTCATTTCTATAATAAATTACCTGACGTAGTTTTAAAGTTACCATTTCCAGCACTTAAAAATTACTTGAAAAAGACGTTAATGTCAAAAGCGTATTATATAGGGTCGAGGACTATCTAACAGACAAAAATGCATGGTCTAAACCCGAAACATAGTCAATAATAATTTGATCAATTGCAAAAGCTTTATCTTGTCTAGGGGACACCATTGATGTAGGAAACCGTATCGAAACTTTTATGTGGTCATCTTGCACCGTGTTATCATCATCACTACATATTATAAAACAAAGTCGCTTCCCGCTGTCTGTCCCTATGTATGCTTAGATCTTTAAAACTACGCAACGGATTTTGATGCGGTTTTTTTTAATAGATAGAGTGATTCAAGAGGAAGGTTTTCATGTATAATAAACTTTGTTTTATGTACGGGTGTTACCAAAAACTCACATAAACCGAAGCGAAGCGAGGGCGGGTCGCTAGTAAGTTATAAACAAATGTACTTAAGTGAGTTTTTTTTTTCTCCTATTTCTTCCTTTATCTCTCACATAACATTTTTGGCATGTTTTCCTGCTGATCTACGCATGTTATTTAATATTATATTGAATTTAATATTTATTGCTTTATATAATGCTAGATTAAGTAGTACCATTGTAATATGTTTAAAAAATGACTGACTGCTGAGTTTCTTGCGGCGTTTCTTCTCAGCAGTGTCTCCTCTTGGGAAGCGCTGGTAGATTCTTGACGTGTAAAAGTGCCCGTGCGGCCTACTTACTGAATAAATATCTTTTATCTTTAACGATTACCCTTTGAGTGGCCACTTTTTTCCGTTACGTTGATAACTCGAAGGTAAATTGTTATTAAACTATGTTTGTGTGATGTGTGTAGGACAAAAACACACCGTCCAATTTCAAGAAAATACTTTAGTTTATTAGAAAACACAATACGACACGATAGCCTAGTAGGTAGTGACCCTGCCTACGAAGCTAGCGGTCCTGGGTTGAAATCCCGGTAAGGGCAGATATTTGTATGATGCGCGCAAATATTTGTTCCTGAGTCATGGATGTGTTTTCTATGTATTTAAGTATATATTTCTCTATATAAGTATTTATATCGTTGTCTAGTACCCATAGTACAAGCCTAGAGCTTAGTTTGGGACTATGTCAATTGGTGTGGCATAGTCCCCTAATATTATTATTACAATATACTTTTATGAGCCACTGCACATCTGGCGTACGCTCGGCGCAGTCTTAAAATTATTTTGGTACCTACATCACGGGCAGGGGACGCCTAGTCCAAACAGTAAACGGACACTTACTGATTTTATTCATATGGATTTTATAGATCCTTGCTATAAAGCCAGGAATTGGTAATCATTCGGGATTTATCCGTATTGGAATTGTACTCTTTTCGGTCTCGGTCTCGTAAGTATTGAGCGATTTATTAGGTACGTTGTTTTTAGACGTCGTTGTGTGCATTTTATTTAACAATAACCGGTCAAGTGCGAGTCGGACCCGCGCACCAAGGGTTCCGCATTTAAGATAATATCCTTGGTAACAAAAGAAAATACTCACTGTGGTATGAACTATATTATCTATGCATTAAGGTCACTGCACATCTGGCGTACGCTCGGCGCAGTCTTAAAATTATTTTGGTACCTACATCACGGGCAGGGGACGCCTAGTCCAAACAGTAAACGGACACTTACTGATTTTATTCATATGGATTTTATAGATCCTTGCTATAAAGCCAGGAATTGGTAATCATTCGGAATTTATCCGTATTGGAATTGTACTCTTTTCGGTCTCGGTCTCGTAAATATTGAGCGATTTATTAGGTACGTTGTTTTTAGACGTCGTTGTGTGCATTTTATTTAACAATAACCGGTCAAGTGCGAGTCGGACCCGCGCACCAAGGGTTCCGCATTTAAGATAATATCCTTGGTAACAAAAGAAAATACTCACTGTGGTATGAACTATATTATCTATGCATTAAGGTCCAATTTGACTAGCCTTAATTTTAAAATAGATTTTCAAAGTTTTTTTGTCATTTCTCAAAAACTGAAAGTATTTAACGCTTCATTTTATTTTACCGTAAATAATAAATAAACACCTATATGCCAAGATTCTTTCTGATTTTTTGGCAAAACTTTAGCTATAAGGAAATCAAAAAGTACCTACCTACCAGATTTTTTTAAAAAGAAAATGTTTTGATTATGTGTAAATTGACCCCTTCGTATGACACTCCATTTGCTATAATTAAACTTCTTTCATTTTTTAACCTCTCATTCTATTCTATTCCCCTTTTCAATTATTGATAAAAATAATTTTATTATTTTTTTACTAAAAACAGATTCGGGCTAGCCAGTTTTATAACTATGCCAAATTTCAAGTTGATAGCATTTATAGTTGCTGAGAAAACCTCCTGTGACATACAGACAGACAGACAACGAAGTCTAAAAGGGTTCCTTTTTTACCATTTTGGTACGGAACGGAGGCTAAGCTTTGCTTAAGGCCTGATTCACACTTTGCGAAGTGCAAGTGCGAAGTTCATACATTTACTACTTGCCACTTGACAGCAAATGTATGAACTTCGCACTTGCACTTCGCAAAGTGTGAATTAGCTATAAGTTTTGTACGAACCTGTTCAAATATGTTGTTGTCACTATCATCACTACATAGTATAAAACAAAGTCGCTTTCCGCTGTCTGTCCCTATGTATGCTTAGATCTTTAAAACTACGCAACGGATTTTGATGCGGTTTTTATTAATAGATAGAGTGTTTCAAGAGGAAGGTTTATATGTATAATAAATCCTGTTTCATGAACGGGTGTTACAGAAAACTCACATAAACCGAAGCGAAGCGAGGGCGGGTCGCTAGTTTCAGAATAAGTTCAGAAAAACAATATTGGAGGAAATTTACTGTTAAAAACCATACCTACATACTGCTGGAAAAATATGTCTAGATCTACTCTGGTGGTTTTTACACATTTCCACAGATTCCCCAATGATTTTATTTGCATGACTGATGCTGTGTTTTAGTTATTCAATAAAACCATTGTTTCTATTTACCACCATTTCCCGACGAGGTCGCTAGATGTCGCTGTTACGCTCGGCGATATTTCTACATCGCGCTGTTAAGATTTCCCCCGGTTTAATGACCCTCCTCGTGTGACTTTATTGAGTTATCGCTTCTCGGCCTTTTGGCTAAGATCAAAGTGTAGTATCTGTTCTTTTCAGCTTAATATCTGAAAGTTCCCTCACTGAGGGACCAGTATATTAAACTGATTTTTTTAATTCGACGGGATGTTCGGGGCTCGCTCCACTCCCGTCACGGGTCGGCCCGGCATTGCAGCATGCTATGGCAACTTAGTACATTTGATATGGTTCGCTTTTCATTCTTCTCTGACATAATTAACATGGCGCGTGGATTAAACAATAATAGACTCTTGGTCAACGGTGTAAGCGCTTCAACGACCGCCTTATGATTGAGCGCCATCTTCGAGACATGACGAGCTTTTTTTTCGTAAGCGATACGAAAAAAAACCAATGTCAGTGTTGCTGATGGATTAAAAAAAATGCACTTTAGGAACCAAACAAAAATGTAACATAATACAAAAAAGGATATTTATTAACTTTTGTTATTTTGAAATATATATTATGGTTTATAAAAATGCAAAAATATATAATTTATGACAATTTGTATTGAATCAATATGGCAACACAATAAGTAACTGTCTTGACATTTTTTGACATTGTTCAAATTTTTGTTTCTATGTCAGTGAAAAATTCATTTCCGAATTTTTCATAGAATTTTTCACGTTGCATGATGTGTTATGGTGTGCTTCGTACCTGGCTGCAATAATTGGACCGTAGAAGGTATTTCACATGAATAGGTCACGCACAGATTCCATTATGTTCTATTGATTAAATTGGAAAATGTGTCTGTCTCTCAGCCTTTCAGGCTTCACTGAACTGATAAAATCCCTACAAAATAATACCCATTTACTTTTCATTTCCGATTTTTACAAGCATTTATTTAACTTGCAATGTATGTAGGTATGTACGGATCAAATCTTGCAAATTAAATTTGACCCACTTCCCGCTAACGGAATGGGCTAAAATTTGGACCACATAGGTATGTAAACTCTATGAGAACGCAATATTATCGTAGCTAAGAGGTGATCTGATGATGGAGTTGGAAGGTGGCGACAGAATCTCCGCTATTCTTAACGTAGACCCACCATATTGGAACTCAATAGTTTGGTCTCGAAAACAGGAGACTTTTACTTTAATTCCTAATCCCCTAGCTGGGGCAACCACAGAGCGTTGCCATTGGGCTCTAACTCGCACTGCGTGCTTCACCTCTAGCGATATAGACGATAGCGAACAGCGATACACGTGTTCTACAATGACGTATACAATTTAAATTAAATAAGATTTAACATAGTTGAGATACCTTATTTTATTACAGAATATTAAATATTTAATAATTTCAGGGGGAATACCGATTCCCTGATGCGTTATTAAAGCAAGTAATTATAACCCCAGTGTACAAGAGCGGGAACCGAGACGATGATGTCTCGAACTATCGCGCTGGAGTTTTAAACAGGTGTAGTATTTAGTACTAAAAACTAAAGTAAGTATACCTTATCATTAGTAATTATTTATTTAGATAGAACAAACTTGAGTCACCGAAAATAAAATGCTTCAAACATTAGAAAGCTATTATACGAAAGCTCTTAAGTTATGTATGATATGTGATATTATATTATTTATTTCAAAAACTTGAGATATTTAGGTAAGTGCATTTGAAGTGAAATACAAACAAACAACACCGTGTTCCTTTTTTAAAAGACTTCAAAAAAGGAGGTTCCCAAAATTCATCTGTGTTTCTTTTTTTATGTTTGTTACCTCAGAACTTTCGACTGGGTGAACCGATTTTGATGATTCTTTTTTTATTTGAAAGCTAGTGCTTTCTGTTTGGTCCCATTTTTATCAAAATTAAGATCTTAGATTAAGATGATGGAATCTATGAGGAATCAACGGAACTCTATAAAATGTATAGGCACACCTTTAGTGATTTTGGTATTGTTCATAGTAACTCTTGTATTTGCTCTTGGAAAGCACTATTTGGTAAAGTGGAACTGATAATGAAGACCACAGATGGCCACCGGAACTCCTAAACGGTATATATTTCAAGCGTGCTGACAAGATATTTCGATTAAGATAGTTGAGCGACTATGATGAAGCATACTTAGGTTTAAATATATGACTCTGACTTTCCCGCGACGTTGCTTGCGGCGAGATTTAAATGTTCTATAGTTTCTTATTAATTGAGAAGTGGGACTGCATAATTATGATGACTTAAAAGTATAAAATAAAATTATAGTTTAAAAAACAAAACACCGACTGCAAAAGCAAAAAATAACTTCTTTTAAAATGGTAGCTTAGGTCAGTCCAACTGAAGTCGGCGTCCTACAATATTTTTAACCAAAAGCAGACTTCAGTTGGACTGACCTATTACCTAACATTTAAAAGATGTTATTTATTTCCCCGTGTGGTAACCGGATTAGAATAGTGCCACTCCGTACCTTTCCGTGGATGTCGTAAAAGCCGACTAAGGTAATAAAGGCATGTAGTACTGTTAGGCGATGGGCTTGCAACCTGTCACTAATACACTGGTAAACATCTTCGCCTAAGTTTGCAAAATGTGGTTACAGAATTATCAAAAAGTTTTTATAGTCGTTGCAAATTCTGTAGCTCTGCCTACCCCACTCTGGGAATAAAGGCGTGAGTTTATGTATGTGTGTATGTATGTAGTTATTGCTTTTTGAAGGCGGCTTTGTGTTATTTTTACTTTGTTTTAAAACTACTTAATAACAACCCTTTTTATTTCACCATGTCCGTCTGTCCGTCGTCCGTCTGTCGACGGTTTTACTCAGGAGACTATTGACACAGAATAAGTAGTAGTACAAGTACTATTAGTACTACAAAGCTAAAGAGTTTTAATGTAGCACCAGCTGTTGCCCGCGACTTGCCCCATTTGACTCCGGACGGTGAGGTGAAGAAGTAACATGATCAATATCCCACTTTTGACACCGAGTTGTTTTTGACGACTTGAACTTTAACCTTTTTTATTTTCGAATTTATAACATTCGCCCGAAAACAATTTAAAAAACACTGAATTTTATTTTAGCTCTCGCAATGGCATAATTTTGTCTTGACGGCACCGATGATGGTGCGGAACGAGAGCGTTGTTGTAGTGGATGCTGCACAATTGGCTGCGGGTATTCAATGCAAGAGCCGTAAATTTTGCTTCACGATGACTTAAAACACAGGTAAAGTTAAACGGTGATTACACTGAGTCGTTCCCGTAATGCGGTCGCCGAAGTTGTTTCAAACTACTGCGGCGAATGAACGTCGTCTTTACATTACTTTAGGTCTGTCCGCCTACTTCGATCACGTAGCTAGGCGGTTGCAGCTGTCGATCGCTGAATTCAGCCGACTGCCGTGTTCTGTTACACCGTTGCAGTCGCCGTATGTAACATGGGGCGGACGACTCAATGTAGTTGCAACAAAAATAAACATTTTACTTCTCATGCGCAGGGAAGTTACATATAGGCGGCATAAAGTTAGGTAGGTATATATGTTTCCTCTAGGGACATAAGTCCTTTAGCTTTTGGATTTTCTTGGACAGCCACATACTTAGAGCCAAATACGATATGTATGTCTGTGTGTATGTGTATGTATGTATGTACCTATGACGTAAACAAAACGTATGATACGCAAACAATCCACTAAGTTCTTGTTCAAAAGTTGTAAAATTAACCCCAACGGCTGACTTGGTTGAAGCACCCCTATCATCATGTTTAGGTTTACGTAACAAAATGGTAAGAAAAGTATCTTTGCCGTTGGAGACGTTTGATTTTTGCTATGTAGGTGATTTTCGCCCCTTGGAACTGAGACAAGAGGTACTTTATTATAATATTTTTTTATTATTTTTAGGTTACAAGAGATTCTTGGAGGCGGTTTTGTGTCCAGAGCAAAGAAATATGTCCCAGTTTTAACAAGAACACCTACTTATCTGCACAAAGATTCTGTCTCGTATTATCTGTGAGATTATAGAAACCAAATAATACTTAAGCTAGAAAAAAAACAAAAGATTGTCATAATAACCTGCAGTGAAGACCAGCTGAACTCCCATTATGTAAAAAAGAAAAACAGTGACTGACGCCTCTCTGCCTCTCTGAAGATGAAGATGAAGCGAAATACCCGACTCAAAGAACAATTGGCTCATTGGATCATCATCTAAATCATTATTTCTAAGAACTGTCTTTGAGGCTATTGAAACCAATCAATTTATTTCTGTTAAATGAAGTGAAATGAAATTTATTTATTTGCGTTAGACTTAGTTACTATACTTACATATTATGATGATCTTAACACTAAATATTAGAACCATACATCTAGACGTAGATAAGTCATGCAAATATTTAATATGAAAGTGTTAATTATACTGATATCACTAAACTAGAGTTGAGTGTAGTTTAGTTATGATCTAATAGGCTAGACGTTTTTTCCATCACATGGGACCAACGGCAATAAGACCACTGCAGAAATCAGAAAAAAAAAGTAAAGTCCAACATTCTTACTACGCGTTGAAAACACCCCACCGCATACAAATTGATACTCAATTATGACGTCAAAATTGATTAAATCTACACTAAATTTATGGCAAAATCAAGTTCTTACGTACACAAGATCGTAAAAACTGCTCAATAAAAAAGGCTCAGTCTAAAAATCTAAATTTTCGGATCTTCGAAGTCTTACGTAGGTATTCATAGGTCGCTCCTATAGGTCGTCTTTGTTTTATAATAATTTCCAGTTTTCAATCGATATTAAGTACTAGGGTAAGTGTATAGTAAAGTTCCTGTGTGTATAGGAAAGTTAAAAGCCCCTCACTAGTTTGTAAGTTGCTGTGCCCTATAAAGATCTCATACCTTATAAGTAGTTATAAGTTACCTAACACCTGTATATTATGAATAACAGCTTATGAAAGCAATAAAAAGTTGAAAAATTAAGTTCAACAATGTCATCATCCTAATTAGGTACGCTAATTTGTTTAGAAAACTCGTCATAATTTTAAACAAGTGTATCTAAACATAATAAGCTTAAATGCAATAAATGATTTATTTACATATTCATATGTTTACATGACAATGTAATTAGTTGGATTCCTCGAGCTCTGAAAATAGATAGGTACACTGCGGCCACATCTGTGAGATTTGAAAATATTTGTGTTAATACTTAGTAGTTAGTTATTACTAGTTATCTTTCTTTATTTATGTTAAAAAAGAGATGCCAGTTGATTTGGCCGCAGTATTAGGAAGACCCATTAAATATATGATCCTCACAGAGTATTAGTTATAAAAGGTTTTAAAAAACATTTGGAAAATAAATTGATCTTGAGAGATCCTGTATTGAGTGGACTTTTTCCGGCTAAAATTATTGACTTATCACTGATTTATATGCAAATAAGAAATGATTAGGCGCGGCGGCGCGGCGTAGCCCCACTTACTAATTAAAAGCCCGTCGTTTTTGCGAGTTTATCAGTTCTCAATGTAAAACATTGCCATCACGCCTAATATGTTCTTTTTTGCAGTACTTACTCTAAATCAAACTTAACCCCTTTTTCATACAACATTATGAATCACGGTGTTTAAAGCCATAGTAGTTAATATGTGCCAAGTGTCTTAACTATCATTGGTCTTTAAGTACCTGTTGTGATTTTGTATGAATAAAGGGGTGGAGAATAGCTTACGTATGTGGTTATGTATAAGCACATGCTTACACACACATACGCATAGAATTAGTTTAAATAACATGAACTAGATGGCAGAACAAGCAACCTTTTTTTTTTTTTTACTCGTACAGAAAACAACGCCGAGTTGCCAGTCTATATCCAGTGTACAATAGTAGTCTTTGCATTGCAGTGCCGCCGGGATCGTCCCACATAATATTTAAACTCCTCTCCCCTCCCTCTTCTTATATAAGAAGTAAGGTCGAACCTATTATTTAAGAAGGATAGGAGGAAATTTACTGTTAAAAACCATACCTACATACTGCTGGAAAATTATGTCTTGATCTACTCTGGTGGTTTTTACACATTTCCACAGACTCCCCAATGATTTTATTTGCATGACTGATGATAAATTTTGATGCTGTGTTTTAGTTATTCAATAAAACCATTGTTTTTATTTAACCGTTTTAAGGGAACATGCCGTGGCTGGGCGTCGGAATGTGGTGCAATGGCTGCCCTCCCAAAAGCTGTGAGGACGATGACGCCATTGTACATGGTTATTGCTGTGGTTGCGCATATGCACTAGGTAATCTTATTTAAAAAACAACAAAAATTTGCTACACGATTTACTAAGAACGTGACGTGACGTGGTGTTAAGTTGTTATCAAAAAAAACTATTTGTTTTAGACGTTCTATAAAAAGGCTATATAAAAAATAGCGGCAAACGTTTAAAATGAGAAGTAATGTTTCATGGTATCCAAACAATTTTTAAGTATTGCTTTGAACGTGTTATGGTATCGTTAAAGTTACGATAATGTCTTATTTACTTTACAGTAATAGCGGCCTTGTTAAAAATAATACTTACCGTAAAACCGCAAAAGCAATACTGCTTTTTATTTTTTTCATGTGTGCAAAAATATGTACACATAGACCTTATTCCCATAGTAATAAGTCCTGTGTACATATTTTTGAGACTGGGGTGTATACATATGTATGCCCTTCACTACACCCGCCATTCTGATTCTCACTATTGAAGTGAGGCGGTATTGCACTATCGTCAATTTTTGAAAACTGCGTCATTCACCGCGGTATCCAAAAAGTCTGCATATTCATCCACCTCGTTATTACTGACTTTCTTCTAAACAGACAGACTGCCCGTCCAGTGCCCGGAGTTCCTCCAATGCCCGCTGAACCTGCACGGACTCTGCCACGACTATGAATACATGATGCGCTGCTGCTGTTAGAAGTTTAGAGGAGGGGGGAGGCTCATTCTACTCAGTAAAACAATATCGCGTTTGACGGGTTATCTATTGTCAACGTTAACTCAAATCAAAAGCAATATTGTTTTGCCGAGTCCATAGAACCCTGGAACAGTTAAAATAAAACATCTTTATAATAGCATACTGTTTTAATTTCTAAGAAACCCTCAATACAGAATTACAGTGGGTTAGCAGATTGATTTTGTAAACTTAACTCTGATACAAAAATAACGACATAAATACGTGAGTAAGCTACATTGAATTAAAAAATAAATTATTACCGCTCCCCCATTGCTAACACCGGTTAACTTAATACTTTTTAGTTAAAATGGGACGTAATAAACATAAATAAGAGCCGGTGTTCGCAATACGGCATCGGTGTACAATTAAAAATTATCATATTAACGCCACTGTCGTCGCGGCGAGCGAGCCACAGGCCATAGCTATTTAAGTTTACGAATCGCATCAATGACAAACTTATTCCCAATATATGGTTGGCTAATCAAAAACCAATTGTAATAATTATTTCTGTTCGATAGATGACACGCTTTTGAAGTAAGTTTAGAGGCAGAATTAACAATGATCGTAGCTTTACATCACATGAGCGAAAAATGCTTAGCTTATTGCTCGCCGCAGCGGACAGGAGCCCCAACACGAGACAGTATATGAATGTCTTTTAATTTAATACTATGATCCCACTTTTGATAGCAATCGATGGCTAAGTTTCTATATTAATATATTTTCACAATTTCTAAGGCCATATGCTATATTATCTACAATTTCGTGTTAAAAGTGTAGTTTCGTAACACAAAATCTTCAACACAGCGGTAAGTGAATTTTACAGAAGCGACCTCGTACGTCAAAGCGGGAGTCGATGGAGGGTTGTCTATGTTGAGCATAGACTTAGGTGACTATAGACGAACAAAGCAGACCACGTGGCAAGGAGTCTTGATTTGACATTAGCTATATTTACGCTGAGCAAAAACGTACGCTACTCAATCTCTTCCCTACAATACCAAGGATTATTGAGGATTATATTTGTTCTCTGGCATGTTTACGAGTTTTTTACCTAGAGACCAAAGAATAACCCAAGGACATTGCTTTATCGTGTACCGACGCGGGAATCACCAGTTAACCAAATTAACCTACTGGACACAAGCAAACGAAAATGTCTCGTCGCCAGCTTTTTAAATATGCTTCATTTAGCTAGCAACAATTTTCCAGAGCGTTCATGATAGCTTGGTCTCATGGTGTAGCATAAAAAATAAACACCCAGTGCGTAAGTTATATTAGTACCTTAAGTGAAATGAGAACACCGAGCAGGAATAAATGAAACCTAGCCTACAACTTGGCAGGCCCGGGTAAGTATAGACTTAATTCTACATCGCCATTAGCTCGAGTATGATACAAGGATCGTTCTAATTTTAGACCATACAAAAACATGAGCCCTCACACCCAAATTTGACCTAAGATGACATCAGATGAAGTTGTTATAAGAAATGAGGCACGGAACCAGCACGCGAACTGGGTATGCACTTGACTCGCTGTCTTATCTGATAACTAGAAATGCTTGTGAGAGCAGTGCATGCGCCAACTTTCGTTGCTGACCCTTGCAAAGAAAGAATGTCCAAAATAATGTCAACGAAATACCAACAAATATTATGGATTGTATTCCATTGAGCATTACTTCCATTCAACGGTATAGTCGCGGTATGCAAGGTTCGTCACTTTTGAACCACAACAGCATTGAAATGTTAAAAAGTGACACACCTTTTCATACTGCAACCCAACACTGCGTAACGTCAAATTTCACCAACAATTTTATCAGTTGTCAAGTAAAGGCTACCAGTGGACTTGATTTACTGTGTTAAATTGTTCAGTGAAATCAATTTCACTAACGACATCTAGCGTATTTCAACCGCCCATTATCCAACCATCGACTTACACAAACCTTACTTCTTATAACACTATCGACATTGGCTTCCTGCATCGTGAAACAGCACAAAATTAACCTACGATATTCATTATATATAAACATGTATATAAACATACACCCATCCATAACGCCTCGTTCCCTTTAACTAACAAGATATTCGGACATTAGCAACTTAACTGAAGTCAGCTTATTTTAGACGTGACGACGCGACGCCCGGAGCTCGCGGCAAACATGTCGGTGGAATAGCGCGGGGAATAAGCAACTTCGCCCTAAATAATTCTCTTTCTTAGAACTCGTGATGTGTCACTAGCTTTGTAATTGACTTTGACTCGAAGACTTTACCACACTAAGTAGACATCCAGCGTCTTTTAATCCCTGTTCACTCTTAAAGCTACACGCCCGCGATTAGTCGTTCGTCTTTTTAGATATTTAAGTATTGAAGAGAACGGAAGAGCTCGCGAGAATGTCCAAAGACAAAGTTTGCCGCGAGCGTCCGGTACGCCGGTCGGGTACTATATTACTTTAATTATGTTATAATTAACGATGCGATCATGAAACTTTTGTGGTAATTGCATTTGTTATGTGTTGCGCGCAACCACCCGGCCCGCGCCGCGTCTCGCCGCCAGCCTGCGAAACAAGATACGATACAATCATCCCATACTCCCATACATCACCGATACAACACACAATTTCTCTCGTCGAGGCTTAATAGCCTCAAAGGGCGCATGTGGCGCGTTCCCAGTGTAACAAGGCTCAGGACTGACATGTTATTGACCATGACTTCCTCTGGATTCCTACGCTTAGCCTCCGCTCACTGGGCGTTTGCGGCTGTAGGGAGAAATTATAGGCAGTCCAAGCAACCACAACAAAATCTTTCCCGTAATAAATTATAAACCGAAACTCCACCTCGCAAGTTGTACGTAAACTGCTATCGTGTAAGTTTCCAAATAGGGTTACCAACTTTTATCACTTTTAAGGGTAAGTTTAAAATATTGCAGTTATTTAAGAACCGTAATGAAGTATTAAAAATTGAAATTAAATTTGTATTTTTAAACGGTATCTTCCCATTACTTAATTTTTCATACATTGACGCACCTGTCCAACGTCAATAATTTAACTGACCGTTTGGCTCGTTGATTAAAATCCAACATCAGGTTAAATTATTGTTACACAAAGAAAATACGGTTTCCTTAATTGAGACATTAACAGTTCCCAATGTTTTGAACCCGTAAGCCCTATCCCACAAAATTTCACCCAGAAATGCCAGTTGCGAGGTGTGCCGGGTACTCACATGGTCGCGTTCAGCAGCAAGACGACTTGCCGGTGTCGATGGGGCGGCCCTGCTCGATCTTGACGGCGGCGCCCTGCGGCGCGGCGCCCGCGGAGGGCGGGCCCACGCGCGACTTGATCTCCGCCGCCATCGTCATGAACGCCTGCTCCACGTTCGTGGAGTTCTTCGCTGACGTCTCCAAGAACGGAATGCCGAGTTGCTCGGCGTATTGCTGGAATATTAATGATAGGTCCGTTGAAAGGTGTTTCGATAAAATAAAAGGCACCCGTTTCGTCTCTATTCAAACTAATTAGTAGAGAGAGGACTAACAGAGCAATAAGGTGCAATACCTGGTAAGGTGCGAAGAAAAGGGTAAAAACGGGCACCTAGTACTAAAACTCCACTGTCGCCTATCTGTCTGTCACCAGGCTGTATCTCATGAACCGTGACAGGTAGACAGTGGAAATTTTCACAGATGATGTATTTCTGTTGCCGCTATAACAACAACTAACCCACGAATAACATAAATATTTAATTGGGGTTCCCATACAACAAACGTGATTTTTTGCCGTTTAATGGCACGGAACCCTTTGTGCGCGAGTTCGACTCGCAGCTGTCTAGTTTTTTGCATCTTATTCTGTTTGTCAGTAATACTGTTTTTAATTCACGACGGCACGTCCCAACAGTTAAAACTAAGTTGCACAGATGCATTGGTTCATAAACATGAAGTAAGTAGGTTCTTCTTTTTTTTCACTTTTATAATATGCATTTGGTGTTAAAATAAACACATTTCTTATACGTCTTGCTATACACGAAATCGCACTATCCCTGACGAGATGTTTTATTCGTGAATTTGAATTCTAATTGATCTCCACTTCTGTAAAGGTACTGAGAAAACTTCGTTTATTTTTAGTTATGTTACACTACATTACACTGTAGTTTTGAGTTATAACAGGAAAAAACCAATTCTACACCCACGCGGCCGCAGGCATCCTCTAAGCCTCCAGAAGAAATTATTAAGTAATAAGTAAGGCTTAAACCTACACAATTTAATTATAAAAATGGAAGCAACAACACGGCACGTTGTCGACCGAGTTTAGATGGCAAAAAAGAAACCGTTTTAGCATTACTAGTCTGGTCACCTGATAGGAACGATTGTGTAACCGCGCCAAGGCAGTTTGCTTGCAAGCGATTCACATAAAATACGTCAGTTGGCCAAACAAACACGATACTGACGCGACCGTATCAAAATGGTCTATTATAATTGAGTCCATCAGATAAAATCGATTTGATTACACTACTTACGTTGGCCGTAGTGTAGTCGACTACTTTCTTGGTGGTGAGGTCGCACTTATTGCCCACAAGCAGTTTGTTCACGTTGTCGCACGCATAGCGGTCGATTTCCTCCAGCCACTGCTTCACGTTGCTGAATGAATCCTGCAAGTCGAAGAAGAATATCGTTAGTAATATAAGTAAGTAGTTTTAGGAATAATATGAGAAGTCCACGACACCGCGTGTAATAGCACATAACTATGTTCGGGTTATATGAGTGGCCAATGTAAAATTAAATGGGTTTCGATATACGCACCCTATGGTGACGAACTATAATATAAAAACCCCAAGTCTTATCTTAAATATGTCCAAAAGGTTGACAGTAAATATCCGCATAAGCTCGCAAGAACGTCAACTTTGTTACAGTAGAAGTATAGCCTGTATAATAATGATTTTTTTTTTGGTGTATTTAGAGAGCACGACCGATCGACTCGTATTTCTAATTTTTATTACAAACTCTCATTGTACAATAAAAGGGTGGTAAAAGAAAGACCAAAAATGGGATAGGTTTTGGCCACTCTAAATTTTAACCAATATGTAATTATACAAATATTTTATCTTTTATCTTATCTTTAGTCTTAACTATTTATGAATATTATTTTGAATTTTACAGTATTTTTGTTACTCACATCAACCTTAAGTGGCCAAAAATAGTACAGTGGCCACATATACAGCTATAGTGAGATTTTTGGTTTACCACAAAAATAAAATAATAAACTTAAATTATTGCGTAACGCCAAAATAATGGTATCAAAACCAAACACGTGTCAATTAGCAAATGGGTAGCAGCTGACACCTTGCTGACACTATTACGCACAGGTGACACGAATCGCCCGATAACAAGGAGGGCAATGACTGAACCGTTTGCTCCAAGATAAAGGAACCCGATTGAACAAAGCTCTTTGTTAATTATGCTTACAAAGTGATAATTAGATGCTCGTTAGTATTTACCTGCACATCATTAGATAGGTACATAGAAAAACACAAAGAAAAACATAGCAAAATATTCATTTAAAAAAAAAGGTCACTCCAGATCAATTATAGGAACATTATAAATTGCTTATAAATATCTAAACTTGACTCCGTGTATGATCCAATACAATTAACAAAGACTTTTACTTATCCTAACAGTAGCTTGCGATTATGAATCAACTGAATAAATAATTGACGACACACATAAATGTTAAAAAATACCACAAAAAAATTGTTAATCCGTGTCCCATTATTGCGGATTCGGAGGACAAAAACCGTGAATGTTTTTCTGTGAAGTTATCATATGATTGACATGACACCCACTCGTGGAAGTATTTGGGATGTTGCTAATGTATATACAGCCAGTTTGCGTATGTAATTAGTGCTACAACCGCATTGTTTACATGCTAAAGTAAGTCGAGTTTGGCCTGTATCCAAAATAGCAAATTGGGTGAACATTACGCACACCGTAACAAAGAGTTAATAAGTACTTTGTTAATGAGTATTTGACGAGATACTTTCTATGATTTACGCGATTATTGAAGTAAAAATGAATGAATTGGTTTTTTATCGCGTGCAGTTCTTTTCAGGTGTCATTAGCTTGATTGGACTTAAGTTATCTAGATCACGAATAGACCGGTACAGGGTAATACACGGTAATTAGGACTTAAAAATGCTTTCGTGTGTGTACTTCTCTTTTAATCGCTCTTATACGCTTTTATGTCAGTCTTATTGATTTACCCGATCCAGTGAGACTTTTAGAGTTATTTTTATGTAGGTAATTTTTTATATCTCTGCCAAATTATTAGTCTGATAAAGACTCGAAACATCTAAACCGGAATCTAAATAAACGCGATAAAATCGAAAGCAATATTTTGTTCAATGTTTAATTACATATACTATATGTAGGGCTATATCTACAATTGGTTTATTAATAAGCAGATACTGTTTTCGCTTCTTTAACGTCATACATTAATATCTGTAATAAAGGCGGTCTGTGTTAAATATTATTATGGAATAATACTAGGATTCCTCATGTAGACAATATTTAATTTAAAATAGAGTTGAAACATTTAAAATCTTTGTTAACCCTTAGCAGACATTAACTTATTTCATAAACGCAGAATCAGCGCGAACAAAAGCTTTATTATATTACAAGCCCACGCTTCATCCTTCGTAATACGTAGGTAGGTATATTGATTTCAAGACATGCGAACGAGCAATTCAACAATTATCTAAGCAGCAACTGGATTAATACTGTTGCCTGTTGAACGTTGAAATCACTTAGGTACTTCAAGGTTATGTAAGTATTTTGCTCTAGGTCATCATGAGGATGCAGAAAATATTGTGAGCTCTTGGTTTTGTTTAGGCTTTAAGTTCAGCTTTGTTTTGCATATTAAGAGCGCGCGGAGTCGTCGCGTTGCGGTGCGTTCCCACCCAATGTGTGGCGGAAGAGCTTTTAGTGACCGACTCCGCTCCCGCGTTTTCCCTAGATCTGCTATTCTCAGTGTATAAAAAATCTAAACAATTTTCATTTTATATTTTTTGATTTTCAATAAAGAACTTAATAATGTTTTGCTTATATTGGGGCCTTGTTTTAAAAGGGTTCCGTTGGAGTTTAGGTACCGGTGTCGTAGATGTTTCACTGGTGATTGCAGTTATTAATTAGTAGCGAAATGTAGTTAGTTTAGTTTAAACAAAGAAGCTTTCTATGATGATAATTATTATCTTTAGGGAAAATGCTACCCTTTCTGTAACTACCTACTACCACAGTATAATATTGTTGGTCGTGTTCAAACAAAGGTGGGTATATCGCGCGGCTTGCATGTGTGCGTGCCTCGACAGTAGTCAACAGCATAAATAAATGATCATTTCTGTGCCTTGTCGCTTTCAATCGATTCGCAATTTTGTATAACATTTCAAACACGACGTTAAAGTGACAAGGTACATAAATGATCACTTATTTATGCTGTTGACTGTACAGTAGAACAACCGATATGGCGTGTCGTGAATCTTCGTTCGCGCAGACACGAAGAGCGATTCCGATGATTTCCGAAAGCAACCCGCGATCAGACTTGTACGTAATATTTATAAGGTGCAAATTAAATTGCATCTATTTTTTCCATCTCACTCACGCACGTTTGACAACTGACTGAATGACACGCGGGCGCGCGTCAACATGGCGTCACTAATAACCAATAATAGCACAGAATACAACCGCGCAACGCGTGGATCATGCTGATTGGTTCCCACGCTTCGACAAAATGTCATCTGCGCAGGTAGATCTGTAAGCCTTGTTTTAGGTACTGTACGCCCCGCGAGCCACTACAGGATAACTCAACAGGACGAACCGAACCGGTATAGTTAGGGCCGCGCCCCGATTGGTTGAGTGCATAAGTATCGAACAACGCGCATGTACGGTAACCCTACCACCCGAGCGGTAATAGGTAACGGAAACTCCTAAAGGGCCGAAAACGACCAACTTTTCTATTTATACTTTCCTACTACCTACTCTAGCCACGGAGAAAACTTTACTAATAGTTCAGAACCAAATTCATTCTGAACATATTTACGCGTTTGGGATATTGATTTAATAAGACAGATAGTAAGTTGCTAAGTAACCCAAGTTTATGAATGGTTCTATTACGACGCTGTTAGGCTAGTTGGTTGGGACCCTGCCTAAGCTAGTGATCCTGGGATTAATTACCAGTAAGGGTAAATATACGTGTCATGAGCAGAAGTGGTTGTCCCTGATGTTTTCTATGTATTTCAGTATGTTTTCGAATACCGTCCTATAGTTTTAGTTTGAGAATATTATCTGTTTATAAGGACCCGGAATGGTTCAACTACACAGAAGACATCCTCTAACAAAATGATTGTAAAAGACTTAATTTAAATAGGGTTATATGTTTTGTTAACCCGTGGAAGGATGTCATATACATATGTATCGCGATCTTAGTTCAAACAACTAAATTACAAATTCAAATGATCCTTAAATACTAACATAGTATTTAGGTCACTCCAAACATACACATAGCACGCAAAAAAGGCGCATTTTAAGTCGTCGAGTTGCGGAAATTAGCCTGCTTCAACCTATAGGTCACTCCACCGGTTAAACCATTTAGATTAGTGCGGGACTAAGGGTTAAAAAAATGCTCATAAAGTTTGTTTGTTGTATACCATTTAGAGATTGTTATCTTTAAATAGCAAAGACTATTTTTGGACCAGTCACCTGACTTAGGAGAAAGCAGTTATGTATTCATTACATACATAAAAAAAAACTGTTCCTTTTCCTATGTAACTTCCTCTCAATAGGTCTACTTAAAGGGTGGTCTTGCTGAGTTGCACTTGTTGCACTTGTAAAATGGCCAAACAAGGATTTCCCTGTCATTACAAATTTAAAAAAAATATTTTAAAAAAACATGAATTTAGACTCAAATTAAGACAAAATAATGATTTAGGGCCCTAGGATTTCCGTTATTGCAGGCCCCAGTCACTTACACAAGGTGCTCTTTAGTTTCAAAAACTACAGTCCATTCTGAGTATTTATTCATCAATAAAAATAAATTACTTTCACTTTCTATAATAACTAGGTAAGAAGTTTCGACAATAGGGAAGAGTACAATAGGTAGTATTTCCTGAATTCACACACTATTGGTTTCCATTTTAAACAGTCTATAAATAATTTGATGATTGCTTTTGTTGACCAGGGAAATCCCAGGTATTTCAAGAACAAAACTGAAAAGGTACCCTGAACAACTAGGTAACAATTTAGAATTACTGGATCTAATAGATTCTCCTGTCTAGTATCACAATTACTATGTACCTATCTACGGCACACTAATAAAAAATATTTATAGTACCTACCAAACAATCTATCACAGAAGTACCTATTTTTTATTTTAACCCTTAAATTCGCAAAAATAAAAAAAGTCGTGAATTCAAACCCTATTTGATTTGAAATCAGCATAAAAAAAATAGTGACATAAAATAAAAAAAGTGAACATTATAGTATGTGCATTATTAGATACACTGCCAATTTAAGGGTTAAGAAAATAATTTGGAGAGTGTAGTGTACAATCATTTTATAATTTAAAGTGCAATAAGAATAGTCATTAATTATTATTATTGTCAAATACAGCTTAATTCACCTAACCCTATTCGACCAAAAAAATCATAAAACAAAGGGTACTTAGTGGCCTAGAAGTCATTGTTTCTTTACCACAGAGACCCATTTAACCTTGTTTATAACCAACAACCATAAGGAGCCAGGAAACCTTTTACCATTGACATACATACATCTAAACAATGAAAACCAATTATAAATTAATTTATGGAACATAACAAAAAGTGTTACCAGTTACAGGTAAAAGTCTAAAAAAAGTAAAAAGTACTGACCTGATCTGTGCAGTCATACACTATGATAATGCCATGTGCCCCTCTGTAGTACGAGGAGGTGATGGTCCTAAACCGCTCCTGCCCCGCCGTATCCCATATTTGTAACTTTATTGTCTTGCCATCTAATTCAACAGTCCTAATTTTAAAATCAACACCGATAGTGCTGATATAGCTTTCTGTGTATGTGTCATCAGCAAATCTGAGTAGGAGACAGGACTTGCCCACTCCAGAGTCTCCAATAAGGAGCAGCTTGAACAGGTAGTCGCTGAAAGGAAATACATGGGATCAATGAATAATTAAACAAGACTAGAATGTTCAGACAATGTTATTCAACAGGTCAATAGTCAAGTAAAGCTGTAGAGTAACTTGAGCGACACTCGTAATGAATGACAAACGTGAGCAAACTTTATAACGATAAAGGTTACAAATATGTGACCGTAAAGGAGGCGTATACTAGCAACAAAGAAAATATGTTTTGTAATGTTTTTAACTATACTAAAACAGGGATAAATGTAATCGTAGCTGTTCCACGATCACGGATCTATATGCGCCGTCCATATTACACACATACGATTACGATTATTTCAATGTAAATTCCTCGAAAGTACCTAACTCGAACACAATGAGTCACCAGCTCATCTTGCCATATTTAACTAAAACAACACTTGGTATCTATCGTTGATATGTAATACGTCTCAAACTAGGAAGCAAAAAGATGTCGAGAGACAATGAATGTGCGAAATAGAACGAATTTCTGCCCATCCTTGTTTTCAGTCGCCACGGTATGCAATTCGTACTTACTATTCTGGATTCATATTTGTACTTGAAACGTATTTTGTCCAAAAGTATGGCTTCTGAGAATATAATTAATATATTCAAGTTCTTTGTTTGGTAAAGCACTAAACAGCAAAAAAACTAAATAATTAAACGTAGAATAATGGCCGCCACACTGAAACCGAAACACCCACACTGACGTAAGTCAGAACGTATTCACAGGAGTGCCACTTGGCAGAAATAAAACCGCGTTCATAAATAACGAAGTTAAGTTGGAAATCCATATTTTGAACCTGACTTTTTCTTTTTTTTCGGTTATTACCGATTGAAAACAGCACAAGTATGAGTGAGAAGGGTGATACTTTGTTCTCTTTCTTGCAATATAGTCATTTCCTTACTACTACTACTCCTTATTAACAAATAAAGTAAAATTAATTGATTTCAGGCAATAAATAAAATTAGATTTTATATAAGTTAAACTGACAGTTAATGAGTATATTCTTTTGGTAAAAGTAAAAGCAAACATTTCGTACAATATGGGCGTTTTCCAAAAAAAGTGTACACGTGACGAAATGGAAAACTAATATTTTTTTTGACACCATTTTTGAAATTTGGCAATTTATTTGAATAATTATAAGTTAAAGTTAGGGACCGGCCCGCTATCCCATTCAAGGGGTTTCGAATGGGTTTTTATAAGGATTTATTTAGGAAAGCCGTATCGCTTGATTTGCTTTTTGAAGTTCTATTTATAAGGGTTACCTTTACCAAATCCGTTTCGTGTACGTCTTGCTCGATTTTGCTTTTATAGCGCTATATTTTGAGTGTTACCCATATCCCTTTAACTTAAAAAGCCGTTCGATTAGCTCTTTAAGCGCTATTTTAAGGGTTACTTATATTTGGTTATGCAATAAGAGGTATATCAACTTACTGCTGCTCATTAGGTTTCCCTTATGTGATGGCTAGTTTAACAAACAACTAAGTCGTATATTTCTTCCAAAGGGGTTATTCTTTTAGTGGGTTGTACTTCGAGAGATAAGTCTTTTAAAGGCTTTAATCGTGTAATGGGTGGTGGGGTCCCTGGTTAAAGTATATTCATTAAGAAAATTACATGAAAATATTGAGAAATACAGAAAATAACGACATTATTACTTCAGATTGTGGTCAAACTAGTTCCGATTCGTCACAAATATGAAATTTATTATAAATTGAAAGTATTATTTTATGGTCCATCTATAGTTTATACATTAAAAATAAAACTAAAAACTTTTTAAAACAGGCTTGTTATATCTATATAATCTTTGAGGATAAAATATGTCACCAGTTCGTCACATTAGCCTACTTTTTACTGCTTCACGTTAAAAAAAAGGTATAAGAGAGTTACATATCATTAAACAATATAATATCCATTTAGAATTATTAACACTAAAATAACGTGAATTGTTTTAATACTGCAGCAAAATATATGGTTTTAATAATTCAAATCAGTTGGGACAATGACTATGCGTAATCTCATGTGACTATCTGGAAAATGTAAGGCATAGTATACACCTAGGTTTGACACTGAAGGAAAATTAACAAAAGAATGTGTTTAATGAATCCGCATTCAATTTCTACGCTAAGAATAAAATGTGTTTGTCAAATTTTACCTTTAGTTACGCCATCTCTTAGCAAATTGGCCGATAACTGTTACAAGTAGAGCAAAGTCACGGAGTTGGAACCATATTGGAACATCAGTTTCGGAGTACGTAATCCAAGTAGCACTGAATTATCTACATAGAAAAGCTATACCCGTGCTTTCACATTTTTATCTAATAGATTGCATTAGCATATGCTTATAAATATTAAATATACTGAGTAGATAAGTAAAATATTTTACTTATCTACTCAGTATATTTAATATTTTATGGCCTAAGTATATTAACAGCTGATTATTCTCTTATGCGAACATTAAATCGAATGAAGTTGAGGGTAAATTTGTTATCAAAAATCACAATAGGTGTACGAACATGTTAAGAATCTACGGTAGATCTAGATTTACGTTTTCCTACCAATAAGTAAACCTAAAAATAAGTTTTGATGTTTAACATACATACCTTCACGCCTTCCTTCCCAGAGTGGGGTAGGCAGAGCTACAGAATCACCAACAACTCTAAACACTTGATGTTAATTCTTTAACCACATTTTGCACAAACAGGCTAAGATGTTTAACATACCTACCTGTTTAATTTAGAGTATAAAATGAAGAATTCAACAATAATATGTACTCTGTTTGGCCCAGTGGTTTACTGGTGGAGAACGTTCACCGTGTTGTGGCATAATTTGGCAAGTAATAATTCCTTTTGGCATAATTTGTATCTATAGGCATATAAGGCTTTGCGCTTAAACTTTTATCGAAGAATCTACATTCGAATAATTTGATTACGCAGAATTACATTAGTCTACTATTCGATTACTGATCAAACGGGTACAATAAATAAATAAATCAATAATGAGGTGATCTCAGTGGACAACGTGCTTTGCTCGTTTCGAAAAAACAGATCGGTTTAAAGGATTTTTATTTCTCAAGAATAACAATAATCCACATACATGAGAAAAAAACATCAAATGCATAGTTTACTAATAATTATACTTAACTGGTAAGGATAAGTAGTATATGTATGTATGTATGTAAACACTTTATTGTACAAAAAACAGAAAATCAAATACAATATTTACAGAATTGGAATGTACAAAGGCGAACATATCCCTTTAAGGGATCTCTCCCAGCTAAAATTATGTTGGCCTTTTGTGTACATTATCAAAATCTGTTAAATTTATACTACTCCCTGCTTCACCGCTGTAAGCTCTGAAGATACTAGATGGTATTTAATTTAAGTTGATTTTAGCAGAAGTAGTGAACATAGGGGCCTTTATACGCATTGATCGATCGCCCCTGCGGCAGGGGTGTGAGTGGCCCGCTGATCTGTAACACCTCACATATTATGTAAAGATAAACATGTATTGCACTTATTTGGTAAACTTGTTACAAATACTACTTTGGTACCTTGCGACAGCATTCGGTGAGTAAAATGATTAATCACCTCTTTAGTATACTAAGGCCGCATTGGACCGGACATGGAATAAGATTAGGCTAAAAAGTCAACATTTAATCTAGACCAAAGTGTTTAAAATACTAACGACGGCTGTCTCACACACATCATTTTAGATAACCCAAATTAAAGCTCCCTAGTAAAAGAGGTAGGATTTGAAAAGAAACAGAAATTAATATATTAAAACCAATTAACGCTTTAATTAAACAGTTATACACTATTAACTATTAAATTAACATTACTTTTCCCGTAACTAAAATACCTTAACAAAGTATACTAAACATCCACATCTATCTGGTGAAGATAATTTACAAAATCATCTCTCTTAATATGCTAAGGGGAATCTTCCAAATGTACAAACTCCTATCCTTGTATCCGGCAATAATCTGGAACAATAAATAAGACTATTAACTAACCGTAAACATTATTATAAGATTTATACTATTCTTCTTAACACGGGGGAAGTCTACAGAAGCACAAAGATTAAAAAATATATTGTTCAGTGTACGAAGTGGTGGAGTCTCTTGTTGAGTGTTGCCAGGTGTAGTCTATCAAAAATCAAGACCGTGGTAATCTTCTATATAATATAAAAGGCAAACCTGACACTGACTTATACAGGGTGAAACCTAAGTCATGAACAAAATGATCACCTCTGTGTTCTACTCACGAATATGAACAACTTTCACTATGGGACCAACTCTAAAACACGAAAAAAAAAATCAGCTGTTTCATAGAAAAGTTCAATACGTACTCGACCAAAATGTATGAAGCAGCAGATTTTTTTTTCGTGATTTCAGAGTTGGTCCCATAGTGAAAGTTGTTCATATTCTTGGGTAGAACACAGAGGTGATCATTTTGTTCACGACATCATTAAACCTGACATTGACTTATATATCAACGCACAGCCGAAACTACTGTACAGTCGCATTCAAATATATGTTTAATTTTTTTCACTTTAATCCATTGAAATAAAGTCCAAAAATGTAAACATATCTTTGACGTGGACTGTACCTAGAAACTAGAAATTTGGTACAGGGGTTCCTTTCATGATGTAAGTGAGCATTAAGAAAGGATTTTTGGAAATTCATCCTCTAGGGGGTTCAAATAGGGGGAAGAGAGGGAAACATATTCTATACGCGCACGAAGTCGCGGACGTCCTCTAGTAAAATATATGGGACAGTGGGGACAGTACAGTTGACGAAATAAATATGTTTACACTTTAGTACCTCGTCACTTTACCCGGTATGACAATTTCAAATGGCAGTTTAAACATGACGCTAAATAGACAAGGTACTAAAGTGTAAACATATTTATGGCGTCGACTGTACAAATAATTTTTTTTTTACCGCGAATATTACAGCCCTCTTAGAAGCCACGCACTGACGCGCATCCCATTATTTTTGGCTTTCGGTTTCTGGTAAAAAAATATCTTTTATATGATTGCTCTGGCGATGTGCTGAAAATCGGAACAATTGGCGTCCTGATCAAAGTTAAATCGGGTCGTGTCCATAGACCCGTGAAAATCAGGAAGTCCGGTACAGGGTTCGCTGATATAATAAGCAATTCATTTTTATATAAGATCATTTCATTTTTTCCACAAAAAAGCACTGCTGGCGGTAGGTTAAAGGATGAGACGCACGCGGTCCTACCATCACTATTACTGGTAGTGGTTAGGTACCTTGGTCCCGACGACGGCGAGCGACAGCAGCATGAGGCCGGGCCCGCGCAGCTGCGCGAAGGGCCGCGGCTCGCCCTCGCGGAACACGTACACGCAGCCGTCGTAGCAGCCCGCGAACAGCAGCCCGCCCGTGGCGCGCAGGCACACGCAGCCCTTGCCGCCCTCGTGCGTGCCGCAGTGGGACCCGCTCTGGAATAACACCATGAGGTCAAACGGGGCTATTCCGACCGAGGGGTAAATGCGTCAATGGGTAAAAATCAAAATAAATGTACATAAAGACGCTATTTAAATGACACTTAAATGATGTCTAACTTACAATTTCATTACAAAATGACGTATGTTTGACGTTAACCAACAGTTTCGTTACGGTGACAAAACTCTCTTTAACTGGACATTTATTTTGATTTTTACCCCAATTCATTTTTTCAAGGAAATTAAACTACTATAAAAGGATGCAAAAATAGTGTTAAAACGATTAATTCCTACGAAAAAAATCAAGTGACGCATTTACCTCGCTATCGGAATAGCCCCGCTTGACCTTACACATTTTTTACACTTCTCATGCTATACTCTGAGTAGTGTGACCTTTGAAACCCGTTAATTTCGAGACAATTGCTACAAAGGCCGATGATATGTATCTATACGGTCGGTAAGGTTTTAGTTGGATCCCTTCTTTTAATGCAGAAATGTAAATTATAATTTTGCCGGTTTCTACCCACTCATTTATTAAGCTAAGCAATAAGCTTAGCACACAGTTCTCTTTCAATGCACATCCTCTGCTCATGCGGGGACCACTAATGCGCATCAGAAGTATATACCTAAGGCGATATATCACGGACCACGGGCCTTTGCGGTGAACGGCGGTCTAAACAACGGGCAGCCACAAAAGATCAGCAATGGTCGAAGTGGCGCACAAAACCCATCTTAACCCCTCAATAATAATAATAAATAGCCCTCATTCACCCGAATGTATTTTTAGTATGTTAAAAAAAGACCGTATAAATAAATTGCACCCGTCAACATAGACAACAAACTCTCGTTCTGGGAAAACTCTCGCTCTTCGTCTCGTCTCGTTTTGGGAAAGTTTTCTATGTACAGTCAACCAATTTGATTTCTAGGCCACTTTGGACTATGTTAAAGTGACGTTGTCAACCAAAACGTAAGAAACTCCCTATGATTTGGTTTACAACGTCACGTTGACAAAGTTCATAGTGGCCTAGGAATCAAATTGGTTGACTGTACCTATATTTTTTTAGGTTTCCATATCCGGTCATAGAATCTATAACGTTCATTTAATACATTTACTACGTTGAGTTTCTTGCGGCGTTTCTTCTCAGCAATGGTCTCTTGCGAAGCGCTGGCAGATTTTAGACGTGTAAAAGTGCCCGTGCAGGACTTACTGAATAAACACCTTTTATCGTTTTTTTTACTCTATATAATATTTTTTTACTCTATATACAACTCACTCACTCTTTTTATACTCTGTATAATCATGAGCCATTAAGCTTTAAATGGCAAAATATTTATTTATTATACCCTTCAAAAGAAGTTAGCTGTGAAAGTTGGAGGGCACCCATTTATTTGATTTAAGAGTGAATATGGTAGACCCATGGTACTCACCGCATAGTCAAAGGTATGTATCTGATTACTGCTGGTCCCGCAGTAAACCTTCCCGTCCTCGAACAGCAGCGTGTAGACGGTCATCTTGGGGCCCTCCAGGGTCCTCAGCAGCAGCCCCGTCTGCGCGTCCTTGATGGTCACATTCTCTGAGCGGGCCGCCACGAGAAGAACTTTCCGAGGACCTTCTTTGAGAGCACGAAGGGCGAGAATGGATTGTTCGGAGAATTTGACTGTGCTGATTGGTATTAACATGTTGTTCTGAAATAAGAATGTGGTTGTGTAAATTAAAGATGTTCTTGACTGAATACGGGTTGTACAGCACGTTTCACAACTACAATGGATCTCCTGCTTCTAAACAATAATAAAAGTTTCTTGGTGTAAATAGTAGATGGTTAACACAAGGGACGAAATTGATGAATTGCATCGCCAGATATTTACGATAGTATGGTTCAATATCGCTCTACCCCCCATATCCAAAGATATCCAAAGTTTGCAAAAATATACTCGTCAGGCCCATGCAGCACCGTTTACAGTGGGAGGTTATTTTCTGAAGCCAAGCTTGTCTATGAAAACAAGCGTAATCGACTTCTGCCAACGGGTTCCATGCACAATAAATTATAATTTACCACTACAATATTAAACTGTATAGTGCACTTTTACTTGTGTTTGCAATAAATAAACTACAATGTATTAGATTTTCTTCAATTTGTCTGGTTCGCGCCATTTCCTGTAAATAAATTCGTCGATAGATCAGTTCACCGAGACATGCATTTTAACTATTTTTGAGTTTATTTTGGAGGACTGTTAGTCAATACAACCCTCTAGAAATAAACCCATCCGTCGACAGATTCTATACAGGCAATTGCGGTAAGAATCATACCTATCTAACATAAAAAGTAGCATAAATTATATCCATTTACTTAATCAAAATCCGGCCATATATTGAATTACTACCAGTTGTAACTCTTGGAGGATTAGAGTTTAAAATGTATGTTTCAAGAAGTGTACACCATTTCCGAAGTGAAAGTATTGGAACTAAATTGTGAACTTACAAGCAAAAAGCAAGCTCGGTGACATCAAATTTGTTGAGACCCACCTTGCACTCGAACTGCAGCACGAAGCCGGTGCGGGTGCCGACGAAGACCGTGTCCCAGGCGCGGTCCATGGTCTGGATGGGGCTGAGCACGTTGCACTCCGGACCCTTCTCCAGCCCCGTCTGAGAAATAACCATGAACTTCTTTACAATCCGTTTACTGCTATCCATCAAGTCGTTGCGCGAGAGTGGAGAGGTGTTATTCTAGTAACTAACAGACGTTCCGATTTGGCAGACGCCGACTAGATACAGCCACGAGATTAAATTTGGACCCACCTTAGGTCCAAAGTGAATGTGACATTGTACAATAATAAGGTTGAGTTTTCGAAAAGTTACAAATGACTAGACATCTTTAATGACATTGACGACTTCAAGCACATTTTTCTTGAAATGGGTCCCAAATTAACGCTCCGTACCGTCGGAAAGCTCATCACGCCCAAATCGTAACGTTACGTTATTAATACTGGTCGGCTCGCTGGCACTTCTGACATCCGACTCATCTGGCAAAACTTTAGACGGTCGAATTCGACGAACTGATTGAATAACAGCAACTTTATAAAAAAATCCTTGCTTA
Source organism: Acleris laterana (assembly GCA_963966035.1). NCBI lineage: Eukaryota > Metazoa > Arthropoda > Insecta > Lepidoptera > Tortricidae > Acleris > Acleris laterana. The sequence goes on along the minus strand of OZ014456.1, from coordinate 7,566,466 downwards.
ATGAGCTGTGCGTATGCTAGATTGCCCACAATTTCTCCGAAGAGCAAAAGGCGCCTTGTGTTGATTGGTGCGGAGGGAAGTCAAAGGACGTTTATAATATCATCTCAGATGATTAATCATGTATTTATTCATAAGGAGCTGTAAGAAAACATCAGTCTGCAGTTTGGGTCTTCGAAGATGAGATCAAACCAACGAACGTGGTTAGCTTCAAAGAATAGAAAATGGTCGCTACATTTCTCTCGAAAAAGGGGTATGTTGGTACAATTCCTTTACAGGAACGCAGAATGGTTACCGCTGATTGGTATATCATGACTTGTTTGCAGAAATAATAGCCGACCTCCGAAAAAATAACCCGAAACATTGCATCATCTTGCATCACGATAATGCGAGCTCCCATACAGCTAAACAATAATTGCTTAAAGCAAGAAAACGTTGATTTCCTCCATACAGTCCTGACCTGAGCCCGAACGATTTTTTTACATTCCCTAGAATGAAAGATTTAATACGCGGTCAAAGGTATCAAGTTTGAAGACCCCGAAGCAGCGCGGCGTACAAATCAGCCATTTTGTCAACATCAACTGAATTACTGTTTTAATGATTGGTTTGCACTAAGGAATGCAAATAACCGGTTATAACCGGTTTTAATCGGTTATTTTCATACAAAAACGGTCAATAACCGGTTAAATTGCATTCCCTAGTTTGCACGAATTGAAAAGTGCATTCAATTGAACGGAGAATACTTCGACAAATAATAAAATTCAATTGTCCTATACCCCGCATGTTGATTTCGTATTACCGATATTTTTGCCCTTTGGTAGCATAGAATGGCGCAAATAATAATTCTAACAGAAACCTGCGAGCGTCTTGACTTTTAGGTCCGCGGGAGCCTTTAGCGGGAGTGCCGCGTCTCCACATCGTCCGTCAGTTTGCGAGACAATCGCGCACAATATTCGTAAGTTCTGAGATTTCAATTGTATAATTTACAAAAATTCAAACGAAACTTTGTTTTAATTAAGTTACATAATCCGAAAGACAGTTTTTTTTAAATCTTTTATAGTTGGTAATCAAAAACACGAAATGTATAACAGCAAATGTATTATTAACAATGGCATTTTATTTAAATTTGTCCAACACACACAATCAACATCAAAAGTTGTCAAAACTTAAATTATGTTATGTAAAATCTATTTTCTGTTAATATTTGAAGCATCTATTTTCTAATATATCCTGTCCCTGTGTGCAATCATTTGAGTTCTGTGCAATATGTAATTAAACCTCTGAGTCCCAAGATACAGACTCAGCCTAGTTTGGAATCCACCGGATACTGCTTGTGTATAGGGTTTGCAATATTCGTTCAATTTTAGTATTCGAATAATACGAATATTTAGATTTCCAACATTCGAATATTCGAATATTTCGAATAATTCGAATATTTTTGAAAATTAAACAAAATAATGATTCTAAGTTGTGTAATTGTAAAATATGTGATGTTAATTTAAAATGTAATGACCTTACAATTCAAAAAAACATTAATGGTATCTTCTCCAGATACCTAGCATGTAGCCGAACTTGCTAGCTCCCTAGCTCGCTACCCTTTTACCAATTACGGTACGGTATTTAGTTCTTTTTAGGGAGTTTGATTTTGGCAAGGATAAAGCAAAATAGGTAATATATCGTTTGTCTTACATTTGTAGTTATTTTTAATATTTAAATCTATTTCCACGAACTCGTTAATATGGAGGATAATTAATCCTGGCATTTTGTTAATGTTTTGCTAAGGTAAATAATTACCAAAGATCGGAATAGGTAGAGCTAATTTGCCTAAACTTGATGCACCTTCATTCAATAATGTATTCCCATTTCACTCACGCATTAATGAATATGCGTCAAGTTTAGGCAAATTAGCTCTACCTATTCCGATCTCTGATAATTACAGACAAATTTGTGCACTATTCGAAATATTCGTTTTATTTGAATAATGAATATTGTCGAATTCGAATAACATTTATGGCGAATAATTCGAATAATCGAATATTCGAATATTCGAATTGCAAACCCTACTTGTGTATTTGTAACCGTGTGATTTGTTTTAGTAAACTTATTCTTAATTGATCATGATATAGTTAAACTTTCAAGTTAGACTTGTTAACCAAACAGAAAAGTAAAAATAAATATTCGCTTTCCCACTGCCGATGCACAAGTCGTGATGACTGATGACATTCACTGGCAAAAACGCAACCTAGCAAATTATTTTTTTGTAATCAATGCCAGAAGCTACTAGTACATTAATGAACGACACCAACAACCCTTCTTGAATTGCTGTTGTTTATGGGGGGTGGTAATTACTTCCCATCAGGTAGCCTACATCCTCGTTTGCCTTCCACTCCTCTATAAAAAAAAACAATATTTAAGGTACAACTATCATGTCACCCTATACACATTTGTCCCTGGCAGGATTCGAATCCACAAACAACTATCAGCACTTAAGGCAGGCTTAAGCGAATTGTGAAGCTAAAAAAATCGATACGAAATGCGATACGTTTATCTCCCCTTAAATCTATCTGATTTTTACAATTTTTGAATATGAAAAACTTTGTTTATACGTTTAGGTCTGTAGAAAATATTTCTTGGAACGAACCGAATGAGATATGATATTAATTATAAATTTATAATGCATATTATCAAATTATGATAGTACTATGTACACTGACCTATAACAATTGTTACGAATAAATTATTTCATTTCATTTGAGAATCGGAATAAAATATTCAAAAATCGTGGAAATCGGCTGTGATTTACGGGGGAAGGAACGTGATCCCCGGAGCTATATAAATTGTATAGAAAAAAATTGACAGCTACGCGATTTAAACGTTACTTCACAATCCTCTAAACTATCACTATATCTTCAAGCTAGGAAAAACACAAAAACAGCAATCTAAAAAATGTGTGAGATTGTCCCCTGACGTTTAATTTATAGTATCTTCTCGACAGGGTTTTCGAATACACTTATGTTAGACCCAGCAGGACTTTTTTTTATTTATCCCTCTTACACACTCAGCCGTTCGAATTTGCGGGTTTCCTCACGATATCATTTCTTGACCGTAATACCACCAATAATATAGCACTTAGGTAATGTACCCAAGTTACACACATACAAATTGTCCAAGGATCAAAAATATCCCCCCATAACTTTGATATTTTACAATGTACTGTGTTACAATCTAAATGTTGTAAAAAACAAATATACGCCGCCGTCCGCTCAAAAAATAACGGCTTTTAAAATCGTAGTCCAACTGAAGTCCGTTGTTTATACTTTTTAGTGATCATAATAAGCTGTTATATTATTATAGTCCCACATACATACACATACATACATAAACTCACGCCTTTATTCCCAGAGAAATGAAAAAAAAATTATTTTGAATTTCTATTACGACATCCACGGGAAGATATGGAGTGGCACTATTCTAACCCGGCAACCACACGGGTAAACGGGGGTATAGTCCCACTTCTCAATTAATATGAAACTTTAAAAACGTCGAGGTTGAAGACGACGCAAGAAACGCCGTGGAAAAGTCATAATCATGTTTAAACCATTAAATGTTCATCGTTATAGTCGCTCAACTTTTTTAATCGAGATATCTAACCGCCACTCTTGAAAGAGATACCGTTGAGGAGTTCCGGGGGCCGCCTGTGGTCTTCATCATCAGTTCCACTTCACAAAATGATACTTTATGAACGCAAATGCAAGACTTATTACTAAAAATACTAAAATCGCTATATGTATGCCTATAATAGTCGACGAGTTCCCTCAATCCCTCATCATATTCGGTTTGGTGACAATGGGACCACCTTGGTATTATACCCAAACAAAAACAAAGAATAGTCAAAATCGGTTCACAATTGTCATAGAAATAGGTTAACATATACATACAAAAAAAAATACAAACATAAAACCTCCTCCTTTTCGGTTAAAAATAACAAAAAGCAAGCTTAAAAAACTAAACTGCTGTTTGGATAATGTCGTCAAAGTAATGTTACTTATCATGGTACCTAATTTTTTTATTTCGCCAATTTCACATTTAAATACTTTTAATATAGCCTATGACACTCTAGTGGTTAAGACGAATCTAACCACGTATAATTTAATAAAATCGGTTTAGCCGTTTAGTAGTTACGAGGGAACATGGAGTCGGACATACATACAGGTCAAACACATAACCCTCCTATTGGGCTTGGTTGCAGTCGGGTAATTGCAGGGATTTTTTTGATCCATAGACATTTTTGATGTGTGTAGCCGGTGTTCTTACTCGGCACTATACGACCATGAGTCGACGCCGCGCCCTCACCTCCCCCCTTACGCCACCGACACTCTAATCTTACAAATAAATAAATTGCATAAAAGAATTCGCAAAAAACATAAAAGCTTATCGGCATATCAACGTACGCTTAGACATAAGGTGTATTTCTACCGGCCGCGTGACTTGAAATACCTCGCACACGTGACCGTGTAGCTCAAATGTCGGACATATCTTATTTCATTCAACAATCATCAACTTGTGTTGAAATAATGTTAAGTACTAATTTTGTATGAACTAGCTCTTGCCCGCGACTATGTCCGTGCGGATTTACGATTCTCATATCTTCGGCTTTTTAGCGTAAATCAAATCGATACAGTAGTTTTTGCGCCATGTTAGAACAAACAAATACATACAACAATTTTGAACATTGGTGATTGGATTCAGTGAGACCTAAACACCATATATTGTAACGATATTTTTGCAAATATGTTCATTAAACTGACACAGAATTATTATACTTTAATTAAAGTGCAGATTATCGTAGATAATGGGTATAATTATTTCGCTGTGCAAATTAACGCCTTAGCGTCACCCTAAAATTTGGCAAATATGAAGGCTGCACTTAACACATAAAATACTACAGAATGCCATTGTTATGTCATTACTGTTATCAGATTTAGGATTAGTGAATCTGTTATCTATCAAACTAGAATTCTTAGATGCATAGTCAGACAGTCGGAGAGGTGCTTAACTCAGAAAAAGTTAATAATAGATGGGCGAGCATCAGGTGCGAAACGCCGGTCTCTTTTCCTCGATTCTATAAAAAAACACGTGAGAGGTAAGTGATGATGTAGCAGCAGACCGTGTCCTTTATTCCCTGTGTTGTATTGCGATGCTTCTATTTGAATAAAAATATGTTTAAGTTATTTTGGAGAAGCACCCCGCTTAAAAAATAAAAAGCGCTCCCAAATCAATTTTAGTAACGCACCCCGCTCGCTCTCTATGCGTTCCCACTTATATAAATGGTCAACTCACGTCTAAGTCATAATAGCGAATCCGAGAGTCCAGCGAGCCGGTGTAGATCGTGATCCCGTACTTCTCGCGCACGATGGTGAGGCAGGTGACGGCCAGGTTGGATCCGCGCAGCGTCGCCAGCAGCTGACCGTCGCCATTGAAGTGGTACACGTTGCCGTCCAAACACGCCGCAATGAAGTTGTTCTCTATACACTGGAATTGTAATTTCGAGTCTATAAAGCCTTTGCCCAGCAGTCGGGCCCAAAAACAGGCTAGTAGAAAAAAGTGTTTCATAACTTAAGTTAAAATGTAATCTTAGAATCAAACAGTTTGTAAGTTGGTCACTGTTGCAAAGTTCGCTAGAATCGAGCAGTTAAAAATAATATCAAGTGAGAGTGTACTTTTTACCTGAAAAATACCCTAATTATAGATAAATTTTATTATTTTGTAGTAAAATAACAATGATTTATAATACTTTTGGTTTGTGACGAAAATTGACTAGGTGTTTATTAACTTACCTCTATTGCGAGCACAGCATCTGCATTTCCGGTAACAGTAACAGAGTCCCGCCTCAGCATCTCGTCGGCGGAGTAATCGAACATCCTGCACTCGCCGCTCTGCCCCGCGTCAGCCGGCACTGCGTCGTCCGCCGACGACTGACTATTATCGAGTATCAAGTCATCACTTGTCGATAGGTCACGCCCACTACCATCCTTTTCTCCTGAAGACTTGACCTCACAAACAGTCCCAATGACTATGTCTTCAGACACATCTAACATGTCGAACTGTATGTCAGCAGACTCATTGGAAATTGAAATTTCAGCCAAATCAGTTTTTTCAATACTAGACTCTTGAACTAAAGTGGCCGTAGTATATTTCTGTGATGGTTGTTCACTCTTTATTGAATTATTTATGTTAAAATATGTACTTACATCCTCTCGTTTAAGCACCACAGAACATTCTCGAATATTAAGTTGGTCCAAATCATTACTAGGCTTAACCGCTCTGCTTTTTTTTGCACTTTTCTTTTTGGTCCTCTGAGGTCTCTGGGGTCGTTTCCTTTTAGTAGCATTTGATTGTTTATCCTCAGAACGCTCTAAATCTTCTAGTGAAATAATATCCTCTAAAGGCCGGTCATCAGTTATAATTTGTTCAATGAGTGAAATGTTAGGAGGATTTGATTTCTTTTTATTTTTGATATTTATAACAGGAATTGGACTCTGTAATTTTGGCTTGGTTTTATTCAAAACTTTTTGGCGCCGATTTCTTTTTTGTACTTTTGGAGATTCAATGGTTATTTCTTGTTCAGACTCAAGGACAATTTGTTCCAATTCTTCAACTGGTATACTAGTGAAAGGATCTACTATACTGTCTGCTGGTACACTGTCTTCATTTCCAACTTCATCCTTTTCTTCAATCCGAGTTACATTTAAAACTGTCATACCCAAGTTATGCATAGCATTAGAACATGATTCTCTTGATTCTAATGAACTGTATATTTTGAATTTCTCTTGAAGCAATACTTGTATTTCAAGATCAATTTCTTTCATCCTTTCAAAGTTATCAGTTGATTTGATTCCTGATTTTTCAAATGTGACTGGATTGGTTTGTGTTGCCTTGACCAACAACTTTTTTGTTTCAGTTTGACATAGTTTGGAAACAGAACTTTTGAGTAAAGATGTCTGTGTCTCTTTAGAATGCACCTTAATTACGACTTGTGTCGCTATATGCCGTTTTGGTGGTGATGTTTTTGATTTCGGTCCTAATACTGGTGTCTTGTCATCTACTTTTTTAGGGGTCATTGCCTGTGCAGTGTTTCTATGAGCTTGATGAGTACTAGGTACCTTTTTTGGATGGTCAACAAACATGTCTATTGGTTTAAGTTTATTCTTTGCATCTTTGGATGATGTTTCGCTACAACTAATATTATTTTCCTTAGAGTTTACAATGGAATGACTGGTTGAAGAACTTCGGTTTCTTTTAGAATCATGATCATTCTTTTTTGGAGTTTCTTTCCTCTTGACATATTTATCTGAATATCCCTTGTGACTAAGTTCTACATTTTTATTATCTCTAGGTAACTCTTTTCCGCTTTCATCTTTAGAAAAGAATAGATTAAATATGGACTTAGCTGAATCACACTTTTTTTCTGTTGATTTTGAACCACAGTCATTAACATTAATTATGATATTTTTGTTTAGTATTTGTTTGTTGGCCTCCCCAGGCGTGATTTCACTCTTTTTACGTTTTTCTTTCCGATGTGAAGGTTTTTGGTCAATGGACCTTTTTCGGGCATTAGAAAGTATAGAAGATTTTACTGAATTTGAGTGCAGTGACCTCTTACTTTTCCTTTGTTCATTATTGAATTCAGGAGTTTGATCTTGATAACTATTGTCCATATTATTTATATCATAATTTTGGTTCTCCGAAGGATCATCATAAGATATATCATGCACCTCATTTTTCACTGATACACTTAGTAAAGGAGTATTTTGGTGATTTTCTTTATCTTTATTATATAATGAACATAATTTTAAAGGTGATTTGGCAATACTGAGAATCTGACTGTCTATCTCTTTTTTCACTGTAGTGGTATTCATAATTTGAGAGTATGGTAGAATCTCTTGATTAACAATTTGTTCTGTTTCTTTTTCACTTTTGATTTCAATTTCGTATTTACCAGCAATTTGATTAGCAGCCATGAATTGTTTGTCTAGTTCCTCATCAATAAAGGAATGATCTACAGGTACGTGGTACTGTTTATCTAAATCAGCAAATTGATCTTCTTCTTCTGATAGTTGATAAGGATCAGGTTCAGCGTTGAACACAGGAACTGATGTCTTACATTTGCGTCTTTCATCATACTTAATACGCTCTCTGTCAGCACTTTTTCGAGCTTTTTCATGGTCAAACACTGGAAATGATGTCTCAGATATGCGTCTTTCATGAGGTTTTTCACGGTCAAACACAGGAACTGATGTCTCAGATATGCATCTTTCATGAGATTTTTCACGGTCAAACACAGGAACTGATGTCTCAGATATGCGTCTTTCATGAGGTTTTTCACGGTCAAACACAGGAACTGATGTCTCAGATATGCGTCTTTCATGAGATTTTTCACGGTCAAATACTGGAACTGATGTCTCAGATATGCGTCTTTCATGAGGTTTTTCAAGGTCAAACACAGGAACTGATGTCTCAGATATGCGTCTTTCATGAGGTTTTTCACGGTCAAACACAGGAACTGATTTCTCAGATATGCGTCTTTCATGAGGTTTTTCATGGTCAAACACAGGAACTGATGTCTCTGATATGCGTCTTTCAAGAGCTCTTTCATGGTCAAATACTTGAACTGATGTCGTGGACATGCGTCTTTCATTTCTGAACTTATAATGCTCACTTTCAGAACTTTTACGAGCTTTTTCATGGTCAAACACTGGAACTGATGTCTCGCATATGCGCCTTTCATCACTGAACTTATAATGCTCACTTTCAAAACTTTTTCTAGCTTGTCCATGGTCAAGCTCTGGAACTGTTGTTTCGCTTATGCGTCTTTTATCACTGAACTTATAACACTCTCTGTCAGCAATTTTTTTAGGTGATTTACAATCTTCTATGCTCTCTTGGATGGGAACATTTGCATTATCACTTTCTCTAATAATTCTTTGTTCATAAAGCGGTTGCTTGTGACTGAAATTACCAGTTGGACATTTTGGTGTTTGTTGGGTAGCAAATTGAGACTGTGAATATGATTGCTCTTGATAATAGGCAATTTGATCTTTTCCAAAGTCTGGAACTGAAGTATCCTTAGAAAAATCTTCATTTGCCAATGTTTCATGCTGATTAGGGTAGTTCATTGAAGGATGTTCTTCTGCTGGGTAGAAATGTCGATCTTCTTCACTTAAATCAAACCTTTGTTCAAACTCATCCAGCTGTAGAACTTTGGTTAACTCTGCCATTACAAGGGGCTTTATATCTTCAAGTAAAACAGTATCTTGTGGCTCAAGAATGCATTGCATTTGCTTTAAAAATGTATCCTCATAAATGGTGTTACTGTCATTGCAAATGAACTCTTCACTTGACCTACAAAGAGATTTCTCAGCAACAGATCTCAAATGCCGATCTAAACTGTTTTGAGACTCAGTAATAAGACTGCTAATAGCATATTCAAACTTTGTAGAGGAATTAGGATTATCCATCAACTTGTGTATTTTTTCTTTGTCCATTTTAAATAACTGATGAACAATTTTGTTTTTAATTTTATCACAGTTTGACTTGACATTTTGTCTTCTTTGTGTTTTCTTCCTCGCTGGTGGTGTTTGTGGCACATTTTGATATAAAGGTGCAATAGCTGGGATATCAGCAGGTCCATTGGGGTTCTGCTGAACAGGTGGAATATCTGCAACGTTATGAGGTTCATTGCGATTTAACAACCTTTTCCTCACAATATCCACAGTATCATCAACAGAGCGGCTGAAAGAATTTGAATTATCTATAGCTGAGGCCACATTACCCCCGTAGTGATCAGAAGAAGGTGGCCTATGACCAGTTGATGTAGGAAACTGGTTTCCTTCAGCATTGTCATGGTATCTGTTAGGCTTTTTATAGGACAACCTGTCATCAAAACTGGTACTTTCAGTCTGAAAAGTGTTGGGCCATTGATGTACTGGATACTGTTTATAGGGGCTTTCAATCATATTGAAATTCTGTCTATGATCAATATCACCCATGTTGTTAATTCTACAATGATTTAGTATATGGTTGTATCGAGATGCATCTTCAGAGTTATCATTTTGCCTCATAGGAGGTGGTTGGGGAAAACTGTGACGATCACCTCGGTTGTCCCTGTCCAATAGCCTGGGTGGCTGACTACGCCGAAACACATAACGATCATGGTCATGCTGAAAATGCTCAATGGGAGGTGGTCCTGTATGGACATGGTAATGTAATCCTCCTCTATGGGGCCTAGGACCCAGTCTCTGCAGTCCAAATCTAAAAGAAAATGATTGTTTATTTTGACACATTGTCTGTGTGTAATAGAATTTGCATGGCATAGAATAGAATAAAAAGTCACTTAACCCCTCGTATGCGGGAGGTCAAAAAAGTACCAAGTTCTAGTCTCTTCTGATTACGATACAGTCCATAAAATTAAGCTTAAAAAAATACAAAAAGATATCCAAATTTTGAGCACGGATCTGTGCCTAAGCATACGAAGGGTTAATAAGTACACTATGGATCATACTTTAACCCTTTATAGGATGACTTATTTGATTAGTACAATTTATTTTGAATTCTAATGTATAGAACAATAATGCACTCATTCAAACACAACATAGGGTCTCAAAAGAGACCGCTAGCCCATAAAGGGATAAAAACACAAAAGTAAATCCAAATTTAAAACAAGTCAAGAAAACTTGTGCAAGTTATTGGCACAGGTGTTAAAAATTTAAAAAATCTTAAGAGATATAACCATCTCTGGAAAGGGAATATTCTGGTGGAAAGACGGGAAGTAAGAGTAGGGTCACTAAGAGAAACCTCAATACTAAATACTAATAGTCAATATTTATGTACACTCTTCTGGAACGAATTCATATCCACAAACCAAGTTAATACTCAATTTCAAGATTGTGCTTTTAGTTTTAGTTTATTTATGAGGTTTTAGACAACACACCTAAAAAGTATGATTGCAACATCTATTCGTCAATTTGGTACCCCAATGCCTATGTGTGTATCGTCTATAGCTACTCTCGCACTACAACTTGTTCATACTTGTTCAAACAGCATTAGGTAGAAGCAAATTATAAATAAAATAATGTTTCATTGCACAGAAAACACACTCAGTATTAGTGTATTATGTTTACGCCGTAAAAGCGTAAATAGATTGGTGGTCAATAAATTGGAAACGCATTTTAGGCGCGTAATATGACGCAATGTAACAGTGGCGGTTTGTGTTTTTATAATACTTACTCGGCACGCAGATTCAGTCGAGGAGGATATTGCTGAGGATAGCCATAACGTGGTATACCTCCTCCGCGAGGACGAAAATGTCTAGGAGATTCATTCCGCCATCCACCAATGCCTGGATGACCTCGCCTCATTATGCTGTGATTATCGCATATTTACACAATTATACAAACGAATACACGGTGCACTTAAAGCGAGTAATGTTATTTCCACAAAAGCACTTGATTAGCCAGTAAATAAACAAGTTTGATCAATGATCCCGCTTAAATAATGAAAATACACACCAGCACATTTTTTTTTAATTTGTTGACATTCCTTGAATGTTGCCATCACAGATTATATTAATAAGGGTATACGTTGGCGTTTTACATTCGCGCGCGTGCACTCTATCTTCTTGGCTCCCCATTCGGAGTGTTCGAAATTGTGTTAGGTATTATTCGCGCGCTCGACGATATTATTAGGTCAACATTACAAGTAAAAAACAAATTAAATCGAAAATGTCTGGGACGAAAATGGGAGTCTTGTTGTCTTGCGGGCCAAAAACGGAGGCCCTTCTTTGTAAATCGAAGTTCGAAGTTACGTTAGCTCCATCCTTTTCTCTCGATTTAATCTCGAATAACGAGTGACAGAGATGGAGACAACGTTTGCCATAATCGTGTTGTGTTAATTGTTTATTATGGTCCAGAAATTCAAAGCTTCCTCTTTCAACGGCATTTTGTGTTTGAAGTGTGACCAAGCTTCATCGTGAGTCAACGAGGCGAGCCGAGTATCTAAGTTGGCGAACTTTAAGATCGTGACTTTATAGCTCGTGCGTCTGTAGGTCACCGATGCGAGCCGAGTAAGTTCGCGACCTTTAAGTACCTAAACGCGGTTTTAAAGCTCGCCCATCTATCACCCCTTTCAGAAGCGCCCTACCTCAGATCATAATTTAAGGACCAGATAGGTAGCGGAGGTCACGATAGAGTGTGACCAGTAAAAAGTGACACAAAAAATTGGGGCAAATTTCAAATATCAATATCGAATTAACTCTATCTCTGTCACTAGTCATTCGAGACAAAATCGTGAGAAAGGGACGCAGCTAACGTTACTTCCAGCTTCGATTTTCAAAGTAGGACCTCTGTGGGGTACGCAGTGGCTGCATGCATTCAACAACAAAGGAGTCGGACTACTGGTAGTTATCTTTTCTTAATACCGTGAAACCGTCCAATTTTGCCCTTGATGGATTTTTTGCCCGCTGAGTCAAAAATAAGCTAACATTTGAATTAAAAAAAAAAAACAGTATTTTAGTAACTTTTGATAGTATTAGTAGAAAACAGGTTATACTTATGGCAACACTACGAATTGCTTTTGGTTCCAACTTACAACGTGATACCAGGAAAATAAAGTTGTGGCCTAAAGGTCTTGTACAGTACCAGGCCATAAAATCCAAAAAAAAAAAAAAATTGGTTCCAACTTCCAACTTCATTCAGTTGACTATCACAGCTTGTCAAAGTGGAAGCGTGTTTGTTGCGGGCGAAATGTGTCTACAGTGTTTTTAAAATATTGGAAAATGACGAAGACAAAGGTGAGTGTTTGTTTTTGTATAATATAAACAAAAGTTATCAGAACATTTGATTTACCTACTCATTGCTTTTTATGCAGTGAGTAGCTTAAATCGTGAATTAAGATGGCGGGCAATTTAAACCGCAAGTGTAGCATCTCGTATCTGTCAATTTTGCCCGCTCCTTAATATGTACTAGGGTTGTCACTTTTTCATTTCTCACTTGCTTTAATTTGGGTTAAATTATATATTTGGGTCTGATATTTTTATAGCTGAGCGGCGCCGCGCCCAACAGGCGAGCGCGCGCGCGCGGCGCGGCCAGCAGCCGCGGCCGCCGGCGCCTCCACACGTACCTGTCCGGGACACATATAACATGAAACTTATCCAAACAAATTGTATGGTTAACTTTCGTGTCACAACGGAAGTTTCATAGAAAATTTAAATGGCGTTGTTAAGCGGGACAACTTTTTGGTCCTCTCCCTTTTATCTCTTTTGCTAATTTTATTATTGTTTCATTTTTATAATGTTACAAATTGTTAAAAATTAAGCAATTGCTTCAAATATGACTGATTTTAAATTGATAGAAAACAGTGATCTCAATGTCAAACGTTAATTTCTAAGGACCAATTGTATAAGTAAAATAAGGCTGATTTTTGTTACCAATGACTAGATAAAAGTTTTGTAATTGAACTTATAAGTACATACTGCATTAAAAAAATTGTACAACTAAAATGATTTATTAATTTTTAAACATTATCAAACAGGTTTTAACAACCCTAACACTTACGAGTTAGTTGTATGAAAACAGTTGTAAATTAGCGGGTAAATTTGCCCACCTCTTTCTAGACGAATTTATTATTATTTGCTTATTGGTTTTAATGTTTTTGGACCAATTTTACCCAAAACTCTTTGTGATCCCTTATACATGAATGCTCTAAGAGCTATAGTTTGGTAAATAATGGGCTTGGGCAAATATGGACGAAAGTGAAAGTAATTTGGCCCGCCATGAAAATATCAAATTGCTTGAAATTCTTTAAAAATAAGGACTATTTCTTTATTGTAACACAATGCTATGATTAGTTAGAATATATTTACACATAAAAAAGTATATGAAACCTTACATTTTTTTTAGAAAAACTAAGAATATTTAAAAAAAGCGGGCAAAGTTGACGTTTTCACGGTACTGTGCCCAAAGACATATTTACTCATTTACTCAATCAAAATATCGATAGTTTACTAATCGATATTAATATTAATAGCATAAAGGTAGGAAAATATAGGTAATGGTCTCGTCCCAGAATATATAAGGTGCTAACAAATTAGATACCGATATTTTTACAGCTGATAGTACTCCGCTCTCGGAGTACATTTAATTATGAAACATCATAGGTTTTCTTATGTTTTTTTGGAGAAAAGTAGGAAACAAATTTGCTACGTTAAAACACCCTGTTAATAAGATAATTAAATGAGACCTCTTTAGATATTCTAGAACCTCTTTAAACTATCATTCAGATGCTAGTATTTAATAACCTACAGTTTTCCCGCCGAATCATAATGACATTTATGAAAAACAACTTTTGACAAACAGTGTTAAACATCTTGACAGGTACATAATAGGGGTGATTATTTTAAAGATTAATTATAATTTATATTTTTTGTTCGGTAAATTAAAACAATAAAATGATATACAAAGGTTCCTTAATTACAGTTAAAAGTAAATTGTTTTAATGTAATGTATTATCTCTTAAAATATCCGTAACTAATTTGTTAGCACCTTATATATTTGTTCCATTCGGCGTCGAGACCCTTGGTCCGTGGGGTCCAAAGAAATTTATAGAGGCTTATTAACATCACGGGAGACCGAAGAGCTGGCAGTTTCCCCGCTCAACGTATAAGTTTAACCATCCAGCGAGGAAATTCTGCCAGCATCTTCGGGACAATGCCGCAGAGCCCATTTTTAGATATAGCTTTTTAGTTTTAAAATAGAATGTAATCGTCTCAACGTTAATTTTGTTTTTGTCATTAAATAATATCAGCTCGTTTTGGAAGCACTAATGTTTACTTCCGAAAGAAGACTAAGTAAATAAGTTTCTGTCAAAAAAATCAGTTTTGTGACAAGCTTTTGTTGCCGAGTGTACTTTTTTTGCTCAATCGTCATCTACTCGTCAACACGATTCTATCAAGCCCTAATACGACGGGTTTATCATGTGTAATTTAGGAGTTCCTATGGCCACCCTGAGTCTCCATCATCAGATCAGCTCGATGGTACTATATTATTATATTGTCATCAGAACTAAAGGCGTATGCAAATTTTGAGCTTCTTCGAAAACCGGAAAGTGGGTCATATTTAGCTTGCAACATTTGACCTACGTACATACATACATTCCAAGTTAAATAAAAGTTTGTTAAGATTTGCAATGCTTTGGTCAGGTAAACGTAAAATAATACGATTTTAAGTTGTTTTACTATGTAGGTATCTACTTAAATTCTTTATATGCTACAGTTTCCTCAATAGCCTAGTTCACTAATCTACTTATATCATTACATTAATATAACCGATTATTAATGTTCCCATCTTTCGCAAATAGGTAGTCCTACACTAACCGGTGAAGTCAGGGACAACAGCCGGTTAGTGTCTCATAACTTTACTTAATTAATGTTGTCTAAAGGGCCTCTGCATGTTGGCTTCCGCTCCTTGTACGGGTTCCAAAGTTTTCCTTTCAATACGTAACTATGTAATTTTTTAAATGTTATTATATTAAATTAAATTAACGGAATACGTCTCCGATCTTTCGAAGTAAGTATGTACAAATTGTGAAGATATCCCCTTATCCTACTATTATTGGGTCCTTACCTATGAAATTGTTTCTTTAAGGGCCACTTGCACGAAAAGTTTAACCCTGGGTTAAGACACTTACGCCCACTTGCGTGGACCAGAGTTAGCGTCTTAACCAGAGGTTAGGCGGCAAACCACGTACAAAAGTAGACGCTTAACTCTGGGTTAAGGGCTAACTCTGGTCCGCGCAAGTCCGCCTAAGTGTTTTATTTCGAACGGAATTTAAGTAGGTATTCATTTCAATTTTAACTTCCAAATTCTTTTTAAATTTCATACACTATGTTGCAAAGGTTTTAGATACAGAAAAATATGGTTAAATTTCTCACTTAACGTTTAAAATTAAAGTGCGAAATCGACTCTTTTCACGTGCTGCGAGTTCAAGTGTTTAAATTACGCAGAGATTTATGAAGCTAACTATTTTTAAGTAATTAAGATAAGAGATATACTTGAAGCATTTGACGTTACTAAATAATTCGCAAAATTAAATGTATGGAAACAACCGTCTTCATAAAATTATCCATATAAAACCCCTTTATTTCATAGGTAAGCGCCCAATATTATAAAGGCCTGTAAGGTGACGGAACCAGTAATGGACAAGGACCAATGATGGACAAGGGTTATTCATTTGTTTTGCAACAATCAATTAGGACCGTATGAAATTTAAATTAAGAGTGAAGTGTCCATTACTGGTGCCTGTGAGCTAAAAGTGTTCATCATTGGTGCCGTCACCCTAGTATTGTTAAGCGATGGGCTTGCAACCTATCACTAATATATGTATAGAACTATAGACTGGTAAACAACTTAGCTTGTTTGTGCAAAATATGGTAAAAGTAAAGAATGAACGTTCTTAAGGTGGCGGTTCGCGCCGCGACAGAGACAAGCGACCGAGACAGAAGACCGCGACCGGAGACCGCAACCGTCACTTGACTGTAGGCAACATATGAGCGACAGTTCGCGAGCGAGACAGAGACAGCAGACAGAGACGCGAGACAGACAGTCTCGCTCGCGAACTGTCGCTCATATCGTCGCTTTTCTTTCTCAACCTCGTATCTGATCGAATCGTTAGACAGGAAAGTAGTGTTTATTCTTTAGGGAACACGAGAGCTTTTCCTATCTAACTAATCGATCAGATACGAGGTTGAGAAAGTAAAGGGACGATATGTTGCCTACAGTCAAGTGACGGTCGCGGTCTCTGGTCGCGGTCTTCTACTGTCTCGGTCGCTTGTCTCTGTCGCGGCGCGAACCGCCACCTTTAGAGTTTTGTTGGTACTTAATTCTGTAGCTCTGCCTACCCACTCTGAGAATGAAGGCGTGAAGGTATGTATGTATGAATGTATTATTAATGCGAAAGTTTGTGCGTGTGTGTGTCAGTTTGTTACTCCTTCACGTTGCAACGGCTGGACGGGTTTGGATGAGGAATGGAGATAGCTTAATGTAGGTGCACTGGATTAACACATACGCTACTTTTCATCCTGGAATAATTAAAAGGGCTACAATTAAGTACACTTCCTCGTAATAAATTTGATGCACATTGAAATGCTATTAAAGTTTTAAACTTATTTTTCTATACTTCTAAAGTCTTTAACATTCATTTTATTTATTTAGTATACCTTTCACCTCTAAATCTCGAATCTTTACTAGCTATAATAACCGAACCGACATAGATACTTGTAGTGACTAGAATTGAAAGGCGGAGGCTGACATAAAACGGGAATAGACGGGCAGCCCACGCCTTGAAAAATGAACCTTACCAACATTATATGTGAGGTAGGTAGGTATTAGGTATTTTAGTTATTTTTTTGTTCAGAGCACGAGGGCTTCGCCGACGTTTCTTTAGTTCATCAGGGTAGTGATTCTCTCAAAGACGACGGTCGAACGGACGAACGAGTGAATGTCCAAGTGGCGAGTTTAAGTAGCCCCGTCAGTGCCAACAAAACATTTTAGCGCGTGCATTTTCAATTTAGCAGCATGGTTTCTGCCGATGGATCGAACGTATTATAAGGCTGCTGCTCATTACTGTTAAATTGTTATTAAAGTTTGTTACGTATCCCATAAATTATGTTTTTACGGCCGTTTTCTCGTGGTCCTACTATTTTTGTCCTACTGACTTTCGACGGAGCCCTGCCTTGCGGCAGGGCTCCTATTTCTGGGCGGTTTGCCCTTCGGGCGTTTAAAGATACCTAACGAACCTAACCTACCTACTTTTACAACCACAATTAGTATTTAGTGATCAAATCTAGGTTCACTTTTTGACTAGTAGGACAAATTAGTAGGACCACGAGAAAACGTCTAAACTTGCGCTACAAAAACGTATCGTCTGATTGCAAGGAAATTCTTTAGTTAATTAGGAAACACAATAATGGTAATGAGGGCGCCACTGGACGCTCGACGTTTGTTCGGTGCATTCTTAAGCTAAGCCTGTTATGATGATAATGATGATTAAAAAATAAAACAATTTTATTATTCTTAGCCATAAAAATGTAATTTACGAAACAAAAGCTTAATATTTTTACAAAACATAAAAGTAGGCATTGTGACTACGACTATGTATTCGTGAATTTTTGTAAAAGAATACATAAACTAGCAACATAGAAGCTTAAGCAAAATACCGTTGCTGACATAGCTTCTGCCTGTAGGTTTTGTATTCTCTTGTTAGTACCATCTATTTCTTTAGACGCGTAACTTTTAGACGCGCGTCTATAAAACATTTTTCCTTTTTTTGTAGACTTTTAAATTTAAGTTTTGTTTGTAAGGAAAGTAAAACAGGCACGTGAGAACTATATCCCAGCCAAGATAGAAGTTGGGTCTTCTACACCTGATTTTACTTTTTTCAGGAACACAACCGCTTCGCGGCCGTCGATCAGTCTGTGGTCGTAGGATAACGCGAGGTACATCATTGGCCTTATTTCAACCTGGAAATAATCAAGATAATAGATGAAAATATATTTAAAACACCCTCCAGAATGAACATGTCGGTTAATACCGCATCTTAATCGGTTTATAGCCAACAGACCATAGAGGTAGGAAATCATAGAGGGAGTATAAAAACGGCTAATAGAATAGTACTTTTCGCACCTGCTACAAACGCCCTTCGTTAAAAAGTCGTCTTCCTACATATATGCAACAGATGGATGCGGTTTTGCTTCATACTCGTAACTATTATATCCACTGTGATTATTCGCAGTTTCTTTACAAAAATACAAAACAAAAGTATTTCCCTAGCGGACCTGGATTTTTAGTCTCTGGTCTGCCAATGGGTCTGGGTCTCAAGTAAGTGCTACAGTATCAGTATTCCTCTGATAAATCATAGCATTATAGGGTTGTTGGACTAAAGCTGCAACAGATGGATGCGGTTGGGGGTTTGCTTCAGACTAATAACTATTATATCTACTGTGATTATTTGCAGCTTCTTTACAAAAATACAAAACAAAAGTATTTCCCTAGCGGACCTGGATTTTTAGTCTCTGGTCTGCCAATGGGTCTGGGTCTCAAGTAAGTGCTAAAGTATCAGTATTCCTCTGATAAATCTTAGCATGATAGGGTTGTTGAACTAAAGCTAGTTCCACCTTTTATACCTGCCTCTTCCTCTGCAGAGAGAGGAGGAAAGCGTCTGACCTACCTTCGTCCCTACCGCGACCGGTCTTTGCACAATCGCGTGCATCCCGAGGATCGCTGACTGTGGCAGGTTGATGATGGGCATTGACAGCAGTGAGCCGAATACTCCACCGTTGCTGATCGTGAATGTTCCACCCTGCATGTCCGCTGGGGTAAGCTTTCCTGTGGAAAGAAGTTTACCAAACATCAAATTAGAGTATAGAGTTAACATTGCTGCGTTGAAAAAAATATCTCAAGCCTGGAGTATTCTGTGACCAGCAGACCTATTGCCTAACGCACTCGCATTCGCAATCTTTTTCATTTTGACAGTTCGAAGGCGAGTCTGCATACAATTGTTCAGCTTTGTAGTCAATTGCGATTGCGAGTGCGTTAAGCAATACCTAAGCCAGCTGGTGAGAGGAAGATAACACTTAAATAGAGGTAGGCTTTCCACCAGAGGCTGGAAGGGGAACGAGGAAAAGTCGATGTAAGTAGGTACATATTACTAGGGCCATTAGATTATTTTTCCGCTGATTTGATTTAACTATTTCAAATATTGCAAATATTACAATAGATATTTATACAGTACCTAACTCGTAGCTGAAGCTATGAGCCTTGACTTTTGAGCTGTGAAATAGATCCTGATCCCCATTACTTCCTCACTGTAAATGTAACAAGTGACTACACAGTTACAATTATAAACCTACTCTAATGGCCCCTCTACACTATCGGCGATGGTCGTTGATGTTCTGATCGTCTATAATCGGTACGATGATCGCGCAAGCATCCACACTATCACAAGCATCAACATCGGCGATCATTAGTGATCGGCGACCGGTAGCAATTTTTCGACGAAAGTATAACATGGATATGATTGTATTTCAATTTCGTGCACAATTCATATATTAAAAATGTATGCAGTTTTATAATCGAGGTTTTAACATATTGTCTTAAACGATGAAATATCGGTTTAAAACCACGCACCTCTCACATATATTAATGTAAAAAGTTCGAATCGATTGACAATATCAAACATAAAAACCGGGCAAGAGCATGTCGGACCATGCTCAGTGTAGGGTTCCGAAGCCGTAACGACAAACACAAAAAACTATCTCAAAAATCAACATGTATGAAACAATTTTCTATTTAAAGTTATTTGGCGCTGTCTTAGATGATTTTTAGTAGGTATAAACCCGTTAATCGCCTGTATCTCAGGAACTAATCATGTCTACTTAGCCGTGATAGTTTTCCTTTAAAATTCGTTATATGCGCTTTCGTTGAAGATTTTTTTCAGATTTTTAGTACTTGTAGTTTTGGCTGTAGGGGGGGGGGGGGACACTTGACTCTAACAAAAAATAGCGCTTTAAAGCTTAATATTTCATAAACGGATCCCTTAATCGAAAAATTATTTTCATAAACCCGCAATATTTTTGAAAGACCTATCCAACGACACCCCACACTATGGGGTAGGCAAGAAAAAAAAAAGACATCCCCACGTTACGTGTAGGGGAGGTGCATTAAAAAAAAATTTTTTTCAAAATTTTATTTTACCACTTTGTTGGCGTGACTAATATGTACATTCATGCCAAATTACAGCTTTCTAGTACTATGAGTCTCTGAGCTAGACTGGGGACGGACGGACGGACGGACGGACATGGCGAAACTATAAGGGTTCCTAGTTTGACTACGGAACCCTAAAAAGTAATGATAATTTACTATAACAAATTCAATTAAGTGAGTTTTTAACAATCTAATTATGGTTTTAATTTTAAACAACACAGACGTATTCATATTTGTCATTTGTTACGTTTGACGTTAAACTGACAAAAAAGCTACCGGTCACAGATCGTTAGCGATCATAGACGATGATCGGCGATATGCCGTCTGCATACCATGCTCGTCCGTATTTGTCTGTATTCGCTGATAGTGTAGAGGGCCCATAACTGGCACCTTACGGCCGTTCCTATTTTCACGCTTACTTGATCGTGGCTCTACCTATTTTGAGTATTTTTTTCAAGGCAAGTGATACGTTTATTGAAACGGCAATTTTGGCAAAAAAAAAAGAAAAAGGTATATTTCCAGTAGGGAAAAACAAGCGACAGATTAAATAGTTTTATTCTCGGACCTATTTTTCTAACCAGTACTCGTTCTTTCCGGACCGCTATGATTCGAGAAACTTCATTTTATCAAACACTACTGGTATCCCATTTGCGATTCCTCTCCTAGTATCAGGTAACCTATCGCAGGCTCATTTGCCTCTTAACTATAACATAAAAAACAAACAGCTCTATACTGACCGGTTCTGGCTTTTTCAGCCATGGCCGCCATCGCGAGCTCAATTTTCGGGTAGTCCATGGATTCGATGCTCTTCAACACCGGCACCACCAGCCCTCGCGGCGTGGCCACTGCCACTGATATATCCACATAGTCCCTGCCGAAAGTTAAACAATCATATTTTTAATACTGGTATACGTTACTGATATAGACAAGTTCAAACAGGGGTTCAGTTATTTGGGAAGGCGATCGGGGCAAGCGCGATATCACAGCAAAGGCCAAGGTAAGAGAAGTGCTCAGTTGGTAGACCAGGTCAGATGTTCTGCTTTTTCCGGATAACCCATTACCCCAAAAAATCTGGATGAGGCAAGCCCAAGACCAAGCCCAAGACTACACAGTGCAAGATAGATTAGGTTGGTTTATGCCGTGCATTGGATTATTGTGAGTTCATTAAAAAAACCGTTAAATTTAATGTAAATTCGTTTCTCTACATATGGCTAGAGAGCGACGCGCGGGGCGGTAGGCAATTTACGATGAAGTAAATATGCATATAAAAATATTGCGTTATTAATTGCTTCCTCCCTCTGCGAATCTCGCCCATGTCTATTATGGGACAACAGCGGGCCTAGAATAGCTTCGTCTGTATCGCGTGTCAAATGTGGATAAAGCATCCGTCACTCTCGTACTTATTTACGTGTTAGAAGGTGACGGATGCCTTATCCAAACTGTGTCACGCGATAAACGCAGCCATATTTTGGCCCCCTGGCTGACTTACTTCTGAAGCCCAATGGCAGGTTGCCTCGTGTCCATGGCTTTTAAGTGTATCTCTCTCAGTTTAAAAATATCTAAGTCACTAATAAAACCAGTTCAGGAAAGAAGACCACTGACCTATAGACGATGTCTTCGCCAACAATGACACCGTTGACGACGGGTTGGTCTATCAGCGCATTCGCGGCCGCCTTCAAAAACGGAGACATGAATGACAGTTTAACGCCATATTTCTTCACAAAATCTTTCAAGTATGCTTTCCTAAACGCCATTAATTTGCTGTAATGATAAAATATTTTTTACATTAAAATATATTTTACGAAGAATATGAAGTTAGCTAAAAGTTAGTTAAGACATGGCGTATCAATAATGATTTAATGCATACCTACAGAGTTAAAGATTATCTTAAGGAATAGGAAAGAACCCAGTATTATGCCTTGAGGAACTCCCATCTTCACCACGGTTCTTGAAGATACGGTTACGAATTTTAATAGTTTGTAATATAACAGAATTAAGGTATAGGTCTGTGTACTGCACCGTGCTTTGCTCGGCAAGCATGGTGGTATAGGCTATACCTCCATGCTTGCCGAGCATAGCTATACCGTTAATAAAGCACAAGTGGTTAAAAACATAACAATAGACATATCGATAATTATTAAGGATTTATCTTTTTGTAAAATTCTCCATACATGCTGAAGTCACCTCATATCGCATTCGTTAAAGGTGGTCAGCATGGCGGTGGTGTTCTGCGCCTCCTTCAACCGCTCCGCGATGCGTTTGCGCATCTTGTTCATGGGCACCGGCAGCTCAGCGCGCGTCCCCGATATCGACTTCGTCGGGTCGCCCATGATGCGTGCCGCTGCTGCCTGAAATATGTTTCGTCAAGAACTTTGTGTACTATGAACAACAATAAGTACCATTTTCGTAATATGATCGAACATTGAAGTAATTATAGTATTATAGTCGGCTCCGATTGCAAGTGTTTATAGACTAAATACAGCGCTGCGTTGCTTGGTCCTCCTTACAAGTTTGCGTGCCAAGGGCTCGGGTTCTGCGAAAAATCTACTATACACCACTGGCATTGGCACTATTGTCTTGTTAAATTTACTGTTTACATGATTTGTAATGTGCTGTTGATATCTTTAATAAATAAATAAATAAATAAATAAATAAATGAATATCATATTTACTTTATTTACCTACATATTATAATGTATATCGTGAGCCGTGGTGAGAAATAAACTATATAAAAAAAAATGGTACAATAGTGGTGAAAATCTTACTTCTTACTAATATTATAAATAAGAAAGTTTGTATGATTGAATGCTTCGATGTTTGTTACTCAATCACGCTTCGACCACTGAACGGATCGAAATGCCACTAGGCATATATATATAGGTTAGGTCCTGAAATAGGACATAGGATAGTATTTATCCCGCAAAAACATCTTATTCCTACAGGATCGGCAGGATCCTCGTAAGATCAAATTCTAAAGTCCACATAAATAGACGAAGTAATAAAAAATAATGCAACATTAAATCGACCATAGCTATATTAATCTTCCAGGTAATGGATTAGAACTTCGGTTGCGTTTCACTTGTTG